>CAUVZT010000044.1:0-393440 GCA_963556525.1 Cochlearia excelsa
CTAAAACGTGCATGAAGCATGGTACGTAAATCCTAATTAATTAATATAATATAAGTTTTCATTACTAAAATATGAAGTCATCAAGTTAACTTAAATTTTGTAGGTGTTGGGTTGTTCTTCCGGGATCTTTGCACAAGAACGCTAAATGAACATGTAATAACACAATTACATGAGAACATCCCGCTTATTTTGTGCAATTTGGAGAAGATATTTTCCCCCATCCTTTTTTGATGTTATGGAGCACCTACCGGTACATCTCCCACATGAAGCGGGACTAGGGGGACCCGTTAAGTTCCGATGGATGTACCCGTTCGAAAGATTTATGAAACATCTAAAGGGGAAGGCGAAGAATCTTGCTAAAGTCGAGGGTTCAATTGTTGCGGGTGGTATTACAGAGGAGACGTCGCACTTCACGTCGTACTACTTTGCACCTACTGTGAGGACACGTAAAAGAGCGCCAAGGAGATATGATGATGAAGGCATTCAAAAAGCGTACGCGGTGGAAGGAGTGCCTGATATATTTTGTCCCATTGGTCGGCTTAGTGGACGTGTAAAAGAGGTTTGGTGGAGTAACGAGGATGAAATCCATTGTGCCCACACGTACATTCAATTGAACTGCGATATTGTTACTCCGTGGGAAAGGTAAATTTTTTTGATATACTCTATGATTACTCAAGTACATAAAAACACCACTTAATTATGATATTGTAATATATAGTATGTTCGTCGAACAAGTTCGAGAAGGAATTCATGGGATATCTGAAGAGGAGTTCGATTTCCGTAAAGCTCAACACTTTGTGATGTGGTTAAAAAGACAAATATATTAAAATTTTCTATATATATATATATATATGTTTAGACATTGATTTTATAAACGAATATATTAATTAATACATAATAAATCGTTGCTCACTACGCAGATTGAGTACGAGGACGAGTCTTATCCGGTCTAGGTTCCACGAGATGTTACAACGCCCCCTAGCGAAGATTACGAAAACACCAATGTATTTTACAAGAGGTTATTCTTTCCACGCGTACGAATACGGCCGACATCGAACAAGTGTTACGAGTTTTACAATCTATATATTCAACATTAAATCATGTTCAACCATAATTTTGACGTAATTTCATATAAAACTAAAAATCGTCGTAAATTAGTCGTTAAAAAACAACGAATATACGACGATTTGTACAAAGATTACGAAACCCTGTATAAACATTGTATGTCGCAATCATCAAGTGTTGTGTTTGTACAAGGTTGTACTATTTGTGTATCATTGTTTAATCGTTGTAATATTACGACGATTATACGACGATTTTGTACCAAATGAAAGCTTTCGGATGCATTTTCCGAGGCGTTTCCATCTAATCGTCGTAAAATCGTCGTAAAGTTATGACGATTTTACGAAGATTACTAACCCTATATATACCAGCCGAGATTTCTTCTTTTCCTCGCTCATTTCTCACAATCTTCTCTCTCTCCTCACCATTCTCTCTCGCTCTCTCTCTACAAAAAGGTAATGTTTTATTTTTATTTTTGTTTAATTTATTTATATACATATATATATATATATATAATGACTTGAATTTAGATTTAGGACCAAATTTGGATATAAGATTGGAATTTAGATTTAGGATCGGATTTAGATTTAGGATCGGATTTAGATTTAGGATCGGATTTAGAATTCAGATCGAAATTAGAATTCATATCGAAATTAAATTTAGGAATGTTAATAACAAATTATTCTAAGTCATTTTTTGTGTTTTTATATTTCATATATGGCACCTAGACAGAAGAAGAAAGTAACCCCAGGTTACATGCAGTTGATGGCGGAGACGGCCGCCGCTTCACGTTCCGGTTCGTCCTCCGGTTCGATCTCCGGTTCGGCTTCGGCTTCGCATTCGATACCGCCCCGAACTCTTCTTCTTCACCGGCCATCTGGATTCATCAATAGACGCCTACCGCGCCTGTACATATGGCCGGTCGGGGTGCGGGCCGGTACATCCAGATTTGGAGGTACCCGCCCATGTTCCTTATGCGATTCTTCGGGTTGAAGACATTCGCACTCAACCCCGACATGCCGATCTCCGCCGTCTAAATCCGCACAAGAGTTTGGACACATATTGGTAAGAATCTATATATATATTTAAATATTTGAAAGTGAATATTTTTATAAAATCGTATAATTAATAATACTATTTTTTCGTTGTTTTCATGTTTAAGTATGACAACTTTGTCGCACGCTCTATCTCCGACATCATCAAAGACTATTTTACTAAGCCACATCCCAAGCTGGAGTATTATAATTTCCATTCATATATTAATTAATTATATATATTTCGAATTAATTAATTTCGTACTAATTATAAAATTTGTTTGTTTTGGCAGCAAAAGTGGCATTGGGATATCTCCATCAACGAGTCGGTCAAGACGGAATTCAACAACCGCGCCAAGTTTTGCCTCGCCAACACGGTCTCTGATTGGAAGGAGAAGTGGAGGGTCAACGGAGACGCCGCGAAGCCGATCTTCTTGTCGACCGCGGTTTGGGACGGTCTGAAGGCGTACTTGACGGATGGCCACAACGCCGATGTAGCGACGAAGTGTTCCTCCTCCGGGAACGATGGCGCCATATGGGACGACGGAGCGATCGCGCATACATCGGGTCAGATCTCCTTAGCAGGGCGAATGTTTGATATGGTATGTTTTCATTTAATAGTTTTTAATTAAATTTATATTTTTATATTTATTTAAACATTGGAAATGTAAATTTATTTTTAGACCAAGGAGTTGGGTGAGAAGCCTCTTGTTAGCGTCGTGTTCGAGAAGACGCACAAGAGGAAGAACGGCGAGTTCGGGGATGGGCACTCCGAGCGGATTTTCACCGAGCTTGAAGCTCGGAAGACGGATATTGAGAGTCAGCGCTCTCAAAGATCCCCCGAAAGCACTCAACAACCAGGCGTCCCTCTATCCACCGCCGAGTTAGATCAAATCTTCACGCATGTTAGTTTTTATTATGTTTTTAACTTTAATATTTTTATCTTATTATTTAAATTTTGAATTTTTAATACTTATTTCATTCTATAGGTAGCTCCAAAGAAGAAAAGGCGGATTATAGGGTTGGGATCCATCCAGGACGTCCCGTTGGTTGACCCTTCTTACCGAACTCCAGCTCAGATGGAGGCCGAGATGCAAGACCTTCGCGCACAACATGCCCAGTCTCGGAAGACTTTCGCGTATAACGACAGTCTCTTCTCGGTTCTTTCTACCTCCAACTCCGACCTTCAGCGTAGGATGCAGACGGATCCCAACCGCCCTACCCATATTCAACAGAGCAGCGTTGATCCCGAGAACTTTACACGAGAGTATTTCGGGGATGATATAGATTTTGGTTTAGGGGGATCGGGTTCGGGTCAATAGTTGTTTTTTTAGTTTGTAAACAATTTTAATTATAAATATTTTTAAATTATTTAATTATATATTAATTATATTAGGTTTTATTAATAAATTTTTTTATTAAAAAATTAAGAGATAGTCGTAAATTCGTTGTAACTTTTAACGAAGATTTGACGTCGTTTATAAACGACGATTTCACGTCGATACAAAACGACGATGTCACGTCGATTACAAACGACGATTTCACGTCGACACAAAACGACGATTTCACGTCGACACGAAACGAAGATTTGACGTCGACACGAAATGACGATTTGACGTCGATATCAACCACACTGAAAGATGCCAATCCGTTGTAAATGTACAACGACTTTGACGATGTAAATCCGTTGTAATTATACAACGATTTTACAACGACACATTGCCAACCTTGTTACAATGATTTCCAGTCGTCGCAAATTTTACATCGATTTTACGACGATTTGTGTTTTACTTCGATCGTTTAACGAAGAATTTGATTTCGTCATTTAATCATCGTAACATCTGATTAACAACGATTTACCAACGATATACGTCGTTGTAAAGTACATGTTTTCTTGTAGTGTGAAACTTGTACAACAATCATTGAGACACTTATAACAACTCATGTTGCATGAAACTTGGTTTAAATTCCTACAATATGTGTTTTTAGATGTTTCATAAGTCCGTGAAACTTGTACAACGATCATTAAGGCACTTACAAGAACTCATGTTGCATGGAACTTGGTTTAGAGTCCTTCATTATGGTTGTTAGATGTTTCATAAGTTCGTGAAAATTGTACAAAGATCATTGAGACACTTATAAGAACTCATATTGCATGAAACTTGGTTTAGAGTCCTAGAATCACGTTGTTATATGGTTTGTAAGTTTGTGAAACATGTACAAAGATCATTGAGACACTTACAAGAACTCGCTCATGTTGCATATGTTGCATGAAACTTGGTTTAGAGTCCTAGAATATGCGTTGTTAGATATTTCATAAGTTTTTGAAACTTGTACAAAGTTCATTGAGACACTTATAAGAACTCATGTTGCATGAAACTTGGTTTAGAGTCCTTCATTATTCGTTGTTAGATGTTTCATAAGTTCGTGAAACTTTTGCAAAGATCATTGAGGCACTTATATGAAATAATGTTGCATGAAACTTTGTTTAGAGACCTACAATATCCACTTTTAGATGTTTCATAATTCGTGAAACTTGTACAACGATCATTGAGTCAATTATAAGAACTCATATTGTATGAAACATTGTGTAGAATCATTCATTATGCGTTGTTAGATGTTTAATAAGTTCGTGAAACTTGTATAAAGATAGTTCATGCACTTATAAGAACTCATGTTGCATGAAACTTGGTTTAGAGTCCTAGAATCACGTTGTTAGATGTTTCATAATTCTGTGAATCTTGTACAAAGATCATTGAGACACTTACAAGAACTCATGTTGCATGAAACTTGGTTTAAAGTCCTAGAATATGTGTTGTTAGATGTTTCATCACTTTTTGTAACATTTACAACAATCATTGAGACACTTATAAGAACTCATGTTGCATGAAAATTGGTTTAGAGTCCTAGAATATGCGTTGTTAGATGTTTTATCACTTTTTGAAACTTTTACAACGATCATTGAGACACTAATAAGAACTCATGTTGCATCAAACTTGGTTTAAATTCATACAATATACGTTGTTAGATGTTTCATAAGCCCGTGAAACTTGTACAACGATCATTGAGACACTTTTAAGAACTCATGTTGCATGAAACTTGGTTTAAATTCCTGCAATATACGTTGTTAGATGTTTAATAAGCCTATGAAACTTGGACAACGATCATCGAGGCACTTATTAGAATTCATGATGCATGAAACTTTGTTTAGAGTCCTAGAATCACATTGTTAGATGTTTCGTAAGTTTGTGAAACTTGTACAAAGAACATTGAGACACTTACAAGAACTCATGTTGCATGAAACTAGGTTTAAAGTCCTTGAATATGTGTTGTTAGATGTTTCATAAGATTGTGAAACTTGTACAAAGATCATTGAGACACTTATAAGAACTCATGTTGCATGAAACCTTGGTTTAAAGTCCTTCATTATGCGTTGTTAGATGTTTCATAAGTTTTTGAAACTTGTACAAAGATCATTAAGACACATATATGCACTCATGTTGCCTGAAACTTGGTTTAAAGTCCTAGAATATGCGTTGTTAGATGTTTCATAAGTTTTTGAAACTTTACAATGATCATTGATACAGTTATAATAACTCATGTTGCATGAAACTTGGTTTAGAGTCCTAGAATATGTGTTGTTAGATGTTTCATATGTTTGTGAAACTTGTACAACGATCATTGAGACACTTACAAGAACTCATGTTGCATGAAACTTGGTTTAGAGTCCTACAATATTCGTTGTTATATGTTTCATAAGTTCGTGAAACTTGTACAACGATCATTGAGACACTTATAAGAACTCATGTTGCATGAAACTAGGTTTAGAGTCCTTCATTATGTGTTGTTAGATGTTTCATAAGTTCGTGAAACTTGTACAAAGATCATTGAGGCACTTATAAGAACTCAAGTTGCATGAAACTTGGTTTAGAGTCCTAGAATCATGTTGTTAGATGTTTTCGTAAGTTTGTGAAACTTGTAGAAAGATCATTGACACACTTACAAGAACTCATGTTGCATGAAACTTGGTTTAGAGTCCGATAATATGTGTTGTTAGATGTTTCATAAGTTTGTGAAACTTGTACAACTACCATTGAGACACTTATAAGAACTCATTTTGGGTGAAACTTGGTTTAGAGTCCTTCATTATGCGTTGTTAGATATTTCGTAAGTTTGTGAAATTTATACAAAGATCATTGATGCACTTATACGCACTCATGTTTCTTGAAACTTGGTTTAAATTCCTAGAATATGTTTTGTTAGATGTTTCATAAGTTTGTGAAACTTGTACAATTATCATTGAGACACTTATAAGAACTCATGTTGCACGAAACTTGGTTTAGATTCCTAGAATCACGTTGTTAGACATTTCATAAGTTTGTGAAACTTGTACAACGATCATTGAGACACTTATAAGAACACATGTTGGATGAAACTTGGTTTAGAGTTCTTCATTATGCGTTGTTAGATGTTTTGTATGTTTGTGAAAGTTGTACAAAGATCGTTGAGGAACCTATACGCACTCATGTTGCTTGAAACTTGGGTTAGAATCTTAGAATATGCGTTGTTAGATGTTTCATCAGTTTGTGAAACTTGTACAACGGTCATTGAGATATTTATAAGAACTCATGTTGCATGAAACTTGGTTTAGAGTCCTACAATATCCGTTATTAGATGTTTCATAAGTTCGTGAAACTTGTACATTGATCATTGAGGCACTTATAAGAATTCATGTTGCCTGAAACTTTGATATGAGTCCTTCGTTATGTGTTGTAATATGTTTCATAAATTCTTGAAACTTGTACAAAGATCATTGAGACACTTATAAGAACACATGTTGCATGAGAATTGGTTTAGCGTCCTAGAATCACGTTGTTAGATGTGTTGTAAGTTTGTGAAACTTGTACAAAGATCATTGAGACACTTACAAGAACTCATGTTGCATGAAACTTGGTTTTGAGTCCTAGAATATGCGTTGTTAGATGTTTCATAAGTTTGTGAAACTTGTACAACGATCATTGAGACACTTATAAGAACTCATGTTCATGAAACTTGGTTTAGAGTCCTACAATATGCGTTGTTAGATGTTTCATAAGTTCGTGAAACTTGTACAACGATCTTTGAGGAACTTATAAGAACTCATGATGCATGAAACTTTGTTTAGAGTCCTACAATATGTGTTGTTAGATGTTTCATAAGTTCGTGAAACTTGTACAACGATCATTGAGGCACTTATAAGAACTCATATTGCATGAAAATTGGTTTAAAGTCCTTCATTATGCGTTATTAGATGTTTCATAAGTTCCTACAACTTGTATAGAGATCATTGAGGCACTTATAAGAACTCATGTTGCATGAAACTTGGTTTAGAGTCCTATAATTTCCATTGCTAGATGTTTCAAAATTTTGCGAAACTTGTACAACTATCATTGAGACATTTATAAGAACTCATGTTGGATGAAACTTGGTTTAGAGTCCTTCATTATGTGTTGTTAGATTTTTCGTAAGTTTGTGAAACTTGTACAAAGATCATTGAGGAACTTATACCCACATTCGGTACGATACCATCTTCGACCTATTCTTTATGGTATAAACCTTGGCTTTTTGCAAAAACGACATTCCTCAAGAATGTCGTCGTCTTTCCAATATATCATACAATTGTCTACACAAACATCAATTGACTGATACGACAGACCAAGACTGATAACCAATATTTGGACCTCATAAAATGTTTTAGAAGCTAAATTATTTGAGGGTAAATATTCTTTTAACAATGCAACTCAATCATCCATGCACACCTCAGATAAGTTATGGTCTGTTTTAATATTCATCATTCTAGCAGCTAATGACAATATAAAGTGCTGATATCGTGTATATTTTGCATGTTTTGCATTGATTTATTCATTAGAATTAACGCATATAGGTTGCATTTAGTTGCATATAGGTCGCATTTGCGTTTGTTTCATGAGTTTTCGGGTTTATGAGTGCAAGGACGGAAAAAACAGAGATTCATTCGGACGAAAAGCGTCAAAGAGACACTCGTTGAAGACGTTCCCACCGTTGGATCTTTATGAAATTTTACCACAAGATAGCCACGGATGTTATCTTTCATTTGGCGGTGGTTTGAGATGATTTCAACGGTTGGATCTAAAGTTATGCAAATTGTACTTCATACCGGTTTGTTATACCGGTTTGAAGTGGCCGGTATCAAGAAGAAAATTCATACCGGACCGGTCACACTTGACCAGTAAAAAAATAAGGAAAAACCGGTTTTTCGAGCTAAAAAGGAAAAGAGAAGTCCTAAACCGAGGAGGACGTTTTTTAAACTTATTTTCTATATATTTAGGGCTTTCATATCTTATTATTTTTCTTATGCTTATTTTTATCTTGAAACCTTTTACAAGCTTTTCACAGAGATTTGGATTTTGGATGCTTTGAGTTTTCTTCATTGATAAACAAAGTTTTTCTTATCCTTTATCTCTTTGATTTTATTTATGCTTTCTTTAATCATGTTTTCTTTGATTTTCATTATGCTTAGCGAGTAGTTTCCCTTAGACAATTAGGTTGGGGGAAAAAGGATGAATCAATTCTAGGATTGATTAATGTCTAGAACTTAAACCTAAAATTTTAGTTTAGTGTAACGATCTTAATGCTTTAGTTGAGTTGGCCATTCAATTAATAGAACCCAGGAAACTTCATGACCGAGAGGATTGTGAAGATTCCCGATCAATTACCCTAGAACTAAGCCTAGCTTAACCGAGAGATCTGTGTTAATAAGCTTAGTGGTTGAATTGAATTGAACTTAATGTTTCCTAAGATTTAAACTATCCAAGATATTGTTTTAGTTTACTTAATAGGAAAAGGATCATTGTCACGAGAGTGGATTGATCTAAATACGTTTTCAAAACCTTAAAGTTACATTTGTTAAAAGACATTAAAAACCTGAAAGTTTGATTACCCGTTAAAGTACCCCGACATGGTTGTCTAGCTTTTAATTTGAACTTTTAAATCAACCTTTAATTTCGTTTTTGCTTTCTTAGTTAATTGTTACAAAACCTCCCTTTTTGTTTATTGCTTAGACTAAGAAGATTTCTCATAAGTTCTAGTGAGTTGATTGCTCCCGATTCGGATTGACACCTTATATACTACGATAAGGCATTCGAAACTTGGTTTTCATATAGTTTTGCATTTAGGAACTTCTCGATACTTGTTTCACACGGAGACCGTGTGATTTAAGTTTGGGGGAGTAGTCATGTTTCATATTAGTTTTGCATAAAAAAAAATAAATCAAAAACACAAAAAAATAGAAAAATAGAAAAAATAGAAAAAACCAAAAAAAAATTAAAAAACTCAAAAACACAAAAAATGCATTTAGGATTAGTTCATTGCATTTAGATTAATTCATCGCATTTAGGTCATATGCATAGGGGATCTATGATGAGTTTAGCCTTGTAAAGCGACGCGTCTAGTGTTTTGAACGGTATCTTAAGTGTAGTGTCTTCCTCAAACAAATTAGAGCTCGCCGAAAATCTTGAAACTTTGACCCTAGACATTGATGTTTAAAAAGCTAATAGTGTGGTTATGAAACTTGATAGTTCTAGGTTGCCTTCGAAAATTATTTGAATTTAAACTTGAATTTTAATTAGCATGATTGAGAGTTTTCAAAAGAATTTCTATGGCTTTGTGATTTCTACGGATTGTGGCTACCTAAACCGAAACACTTTAGCACAATCTGGTCATTCTCATTCTAAGGATGATTCCCCTCTAACCCCTAAGCCTAAACCCAAACACTTGTGAGAAATCTTTTTCGTGAAGTGATTGTTTGGTTTCGCAAAAACTTGAAAGTATAGGGAGCGACAAGAAAGGACATCCATTTGGCTAGTATATCTTGGACTAGTATGTTAGAATGGGATAATGGGTTTGAAAGACACATCTTTGAGTTTTGAAAAAAAAAAAATAAACACGAGTATTATAAAACACATAGGGGATAACGGAATGGCTAAGTAAAAAAAAAAAAAAAAAGAAACTTAGCCAAAAATAAAAACCCCTTAAGGTAGTTATGAAAAAGAAAAAGAAAAGTCGGTGTTTAAGTGTTTAAGAAAAAAGATAAACGGGTAGTGGTTAGATTTGGATAGGAATGGATGTCCGGACTTGTATGCATAAATTGTTCCTCGTCTTTCCTGGTTTTGCTTAATCCTTTCACTCCCTTTTGAGAGAAACCGCGATACAATTTTCCACATGCCTGAGTGTTAGCCTCCTCTTTTGATTCGAAATCCCGTTTTTACCCAGACAAATAGAAAACCTCTTGGAAGTTCTCAATCATGTTTCATGCTTTGCTTATGATTAATTGAATGTGAAAGTCGCTTAGACTAGACAGGTGGATCACATGCTTTTGGTAATAATAACGGATTTAGACGGAGTTTGAGATGAATGGTAATAGGTAGAACTAGCTCGGTTGCGATAGGACACTATGTTTAGGATGCTTGTTCACTACACTCTTTGCGTTGCTTTTGGTTCTGAGGTCCCCGCCTCTATACTCTCCCGAACATGATTCTTTGTTCTCTTGCTTGAGGACAAGCAAAGGATAAGTTTGGGGGAGTTGATATCATGTATATTTTGCATGTTTTGCATTGATTTATTCATTAGAATTAACGCATATAGGTTGCATTTAGTTGCATATAGGTCGCATTTGCGTTTGTTTCATGAGTTTTCAGGTTTATGAGTGCAAGGACGGAAAAAACAGAGAATTCAGACGAAAAGCGTCAAAGAGACACTCGTTGAAGACGTTCCCACCGTTGGATCTTTATGAAATTTTACCACAAGATAGCCACGGATGTTATCTTTCATTTGGCGGTGGTTTGAGATGATTTCAACGGTTGGATCTAAAGTTATGCAAATTGTACTTCATACCGGTTTGTTATACCGGTTTGAAGTGGCCGGTATCAAGAAGAAAATTCATACCGGACCGGTCACACTTGACCAGTACAGGCGTGAAAAATAAGGAAAAACCGGTTTTTCGAGCTAAAAAGGAAAAGAGAAGTCCTAAACCGAGGAGGACGTTTTTTAAACTTATTTTCTATATATTTAGGGCTTTCATATCTTATTATTTTTCTTATGCTTATTTTTATCTTGAAACCTTTTACAAGCTTTTCACAGAGATTTGGATTTTGGATGCTTTGAGTTTTCTTCATTGATAAACATAGTTTTTCTTATCCTTTATCTCTTTGATTTTATTTATGCTTTCTTTAATCATGTTTTCTTTGATTTTCATTATGCTTAGCGAGTAGTTTCCCTTAGACAATTAGGTTGGGGGAAAAAGGATGAATCAATTCTAGGATTGATTAATGTCTAGAACTTAAACCTGATAAAACTTTAGTTTAGTGTAACGATCTTAATGCTTTAGTTGAGTTGGCCATTCAATTAATAGAACCCAGGAAACTTCATGACCGAGAGGATTGTGAAGATTCCCGATCAATTACCCTAGAACTAAGCCTAGCTTAACCGAGAGATCTGTGTTAATAAGCTTAGTGGTTGAATTGAATTGAACTTAATGTTTCCTAAGATTTAAACTATCCAAGATATTGTTTTAGTTTACTTAATAGGAAAAGGATCATTGTCACGAGAGTGGATTGATCTAAATACGTTTTCAAAACCTTAAAGTTACATTTGTTAAAAGACATTAAAAACCTGAAAGTTTGATTACCCGTTAAAGTACCCCGACCTGGTTGTCTAGCTTTTAATTTGAACTTTTAAATCAACCTTTAATTTCGTTTTTGCTTTCTTAGTTAATTGTTACAAAACCTCCCTTTTTGTTTATTGCTTAGACTAAGAAGATTTCTCATAAGTTCTAGTGAGTTGATTGCTCCCGATTCGGATTGACACCTTATATACTACGATAAGGCATTCGAAACTTGGTTTTCATATAGTTTTGCATTTAGGAACTTCTCCGATACTTGTTTCACACGGAGACCGTGTGATTTAAGTTTGGGGGAGTAGTCATGTTTCATATTAGTTTTGCATAAAAAAAAATCAAAAACACAAAAAAATAGAAAAATATAAAAAATAGAAAAAACCAAAAAAAAAATTAAAAAACTCAAAAACACAAAAAATGCATTTAGGATTAGTTCATTGCATTTAGATTAATTCATCGCATTTAGGTCATATGCATAGGGGATCTATGATGAGTTTAGCCTTGTAAAGCGACGCGTCTAGTGTTTTGAACGGTATCTTAAGTGTAGTGTCTTCCTCAAACGAATTAGAGCTCGCCGAAAATCTTGAAACTTTGACCCTAGACATTGATGTTTACAAAGCCAATAGTGTGGTTATGAAACTTGATAGTTCTAGGTTGCCTTCGAAAATTATTTGAATTTAAACTTGAATTTTAATTAGCATGATTGAGAGTTTTCAAAAGAATTTCTATGGCTTTGTGATTTCTACGGATTGTGGCTACCTAAACCGAAACACTTTAGCACAATCTGGTCATTCTCATTCTAAGGATGATTCCCCTCTAACCCCCTAAGCCTAAACCCAAACACTTGTGAGAAATCTTTTTCGAGAAGTGATTGTTTGGTTTCGCAAAAACTTGAAAGTATAGGGAGCGACAAGAAAGGACATCCATTTGGCTAGTATATCTTGGACTATTATGTTAGAACGGGATAATGGGTTTGAAAGACACTTCTTTGAGTTTTGAAAAAAAAAAATAAACACGAGTATTATAAAACACATAGGGGATAACGGAATGGCTAAGTAAAAAAAAAAAAAAGAAACTTAGCCAAAAATAAAAACCCCTTAAGGTAGTTATGAAAAAGAAAAAGAAAAGTCGGTGTTTAAGTGTTTAAGAAAAAAGATAAACGGGTAGTGGTTAGATTTGGATAGGAATGGATGTCCGGACTTGTATGCATAAATTGTTCCTCGTCTTTCCTGGTTTTTGCTTAATCCTTTCACTCCCTTTTGAGAGAAACCGCGATACAATTTTCCACATGCCCGAGTGTTAGCCTCCTCTTTTGATTCGAAATCCCGTTTTTACGGACAAATAGAAAACCTCTTGGAAGTTCTCAATCATGTTTCATGCTTTGCTTATGATTAATTGAATGTGAAAGTCGCTTAGACTAGACAGGTGGATCACATGCTTTTTGGTAATAATAACGGATTTAGACGGAGTTTGAGATGAATGGTAATAGGTAGAACTAGATCGGTTGCGATAGGACACTATGTTTAGGATGCTTGTTCACTACACTCTTTGCGTTGCTTTTGGTTCTGAGGTCCCCGCCTCTATACTCTCCCGAACATGATTCTTTGTTCTCTTGCTTGAGGACAAGCAAAGGATAAGTTTAGGGGAGTTGATATCATGTATATTTTGCATTGATTTTTTCATTAGAATTAACGCATATAGGTTGCATTTAGTTGCATATAGGTCGCATTTGCGTTTGTTTCATGAGTTTTCAGGTTTATGAGTGCAAAGACGGAAAAAACAGAGAATTCAGACAAAAAGCGTCAAAGAGACACTCGTTAAAGACGTTCCCACCGTTGGATATTTATGAAATTTTACCACAAGATAGCCACGTATGTTATCTTTCATTTGGAGGTGGTTTGAGATGATTTCAACGGTTGGATCTAAAGTTATGCCAATTGTACTTCATACCGGTTTGTTATACCTGTTTGAAGTGGCCGGGTATCAAGAAGAAAATTCATACCGGACCGGTCACACTTGACCAGTAGGGCGTGAAAAATAAGGAAAAACCGGTTTTTCGAGCTAAAAAGGAAAAGAGAAGTCCTAAACCGAGGAAGACGTTTTTTAAACTTATTTTCTATATATTTAGGGCTTTCATATCTTATTATTTTTCTTATGCTTATTTTTATCTTGAAACCTTTTACAAGCTTTTCACAGAGATTTGGATTTTGGATGCTTTGAGTTTTCTTCATTGATAAACATAGTTTTTCTTATCCTTTATCTCTTTGATTTTATTTATGCTTTCTTTAATCATGTTTTCTTTGATTTTCATTATGCTTAGCGAGTAGTTTCCCTTAGACAATTAGGTTGGGGGAAAAAGGATGAATCAATTCTAGGATTGATTAATGTCTAGAACTTAAACCCGATAAAATTTTAGTTTAGTGTAACGATCTTAATGCTTTAGTTGAGTTGGCCATTCAATTAGTAGAACCCAGGAAACTTCATGACCGAGAGGATTGTGAAGATTCCCCGATCAATTACCCTAGAACTAAGCCTAGCTTAACCGAGAGATCTGTGTTAATAAGCTTAGTGGTTTAATTGAATTGAACTTACTGTTTCCTAAGATTTAAACTATCCAAGATATCGTTTTAGTTTACTTAATAGGAAAATGATCATTGTCACGAGAGTGGATTGATCTAAATACGTTTTCAAAACCTTAAAGTTACATTTGTTAAAAGACATTAAAAACCTGAAAGTTTGATTACCCGTTAAAGTACCCCGACATGGTTGTCTAGCTTTTAATTTGAACATTTAAATCAACCTTTAATATCGTTTTTGCTTTCTTAGTTAATTGTTACAAAACCACCCTTTTTGTTTATTACTTAGACTAAGAAGATTTCTCATAAGTTCTAGTGAGTTGATTGCTCCCGATTCGGATTGACACCTTATATACTACGATAAGGCATTCGAAACTTGGTTTTCATATAGTTTTGCATTTAGGAACTTCTCTCATACTTGTTTCACACGGAGACCGTGTGATTTAAGTTTGGGGGAGTAGTCATGTTTCATATTAGTTTTGCATAAAAAAAAAAAATCAAAAACACAAAAAATAGAAAAATATAAAAAATAGAAAAAACCAAAAAAAAATTAAAAAACTCAAAAACACAAAAATGCATTTAGGATTAGTTCATTGCATTTAGATTAATTAATCGCATTTAGGTCATATTCATAGGGGATCTATGATGAGTTTAGCCTTGTAAAGCGACGCGTCTAGTGTTTTGAACGGTATCTTAAGTGTAGTGTCTTCCTCAAACGAATTAGAGCTCGCCGAAAATCTTGAAACTTTGACCCTAGATATTGATGTTTAAAAAGCCAATAGTGTGGTTATGAAACTTGATAGTTCTAGGTTGCCTTCGAAAATTATTTGAATTTAAACTTTAATTTTAATTAGCATGATTGAGAGTTTTCAAAAGAATTTGTATGGCTTTGTGATTTCTACGGATTGTGGCTACCTAAACCGAAACACTTTAGCACAATCTGGTCATTCTCATTCTAAGGATGATTCCCCTCTAACCCCCTAAGCCTAAACCCAAACACTTGTGAGAAATCTTTTTCGAGAAGTGATTGTTTGGTTTCGCAAAAACTTGAAAGTATAGGGAGCGACAAGAAAGGACATCCATTTGGCTAGTATATCTTGGACTAGTATGTTAGAACGGGATAATAGGTTTGGAAGACACATCTTTGAGTTTTGAAGAAAAAAATAAACACGAGTATTATAAAACACATAGGGAATAACGGAATGGCTAAGTAAAAAAAAAAAGAGAAAAGAAACTTAGCCAAAAATAAAAACCCCTTAAGGTAGTTATGAAAAAGAAAAAAAAATCGGTGTTTACATGTTTAAGAAAAAAGATAAACGGGTAGTGGTTAGATTTGGATAGGAATGGATGTCCGGACTTGTATGCATAAATTGTTCCTCGTCTTTCCTGGTTTTGCTTAATTCTTTCACTCCCTTTTGAGAGAAACCGCGATACAATTTTCCAAATGCCTGAGTGTTAGCCTCCTATTTTGATTCGAAATCCCGTTTTTACCCAGACAAATAGAAAACCTCTTGGAAGTTCTCAATCATGTTTCATCATTTGCTTATGATTAATTGAATGTGAAAGTCGCTTAAACTAGACAGGTGGATCACATGCTTTTGGTAATAATAACTGATTTAGACGGAGTTTGAGATGAATGGTAATAGGTAGAACTAGCTCGTTTGCGATAGGACACTATGTTTAGGATGCTTGTTCACTACACTCTTTGCGTTGCTTTTGGTTCTGAGGTCCCCGCATCTATACTCTCCCGAACATGATTCTTTGTTCTCTTGCTTGAGGAAAAGCAAATGATAAGTTTGGGGGAGTTGATATCATGTATATTTTGCATGTTTTGCATTGATTTATTCATTAGAATTAACGCATATAGGTTGCATTTAGTTTCATATAGGTCGCATTTGCGTTTGTTTCATGAGTTTTCAGGTTTATGAGTGCAAGGACGGAAAAACGAGAAATTCGGACGAAAAGCGTCAAAGGACACTCGTTGAAGACGTTCCCTTTTTCATGAGTTTGTTTCATGAGTTTTTCAGGTTTATGAGTTTTCATTTGAACTTTTAAATCAACCTTTAATATCGTTTTTGCTTTCTTAGTTAATTGTTACAAAACCTCCCTTTTTGTTTATTGCTTAGACTAAGAAGATTTCTCATAAGTTCTAGTGAGTTGATTGCTCCCGATTCGGATTGACACCTTATATACTACGATAAGGCATTCGAAACTTGGTTTTCATATAGTTTTGCATTTAGGAACTTCTCCGATACTTGTTTCACACGGAGACCGTGTGATTTAAGTTTGGGGGAGTAGTCATGTTTCATATTAGTTTTGCATAAAAAAAAATAAATCAAAAACACAAAAAAATAGAAAAATATAAAAAATAGAAAAAACCAAAAAAAAATTAAAAAACTCAAAAACACAAAAAATGCATTTAGGATTAGTTCATTGCATTTAGATTAATTCATCGCATTTAGGTCATATGCATAGGGGATCTATGATGAGTTTAGCCTTGTAAAGCGACGCGTCTAGTGTTTTGAACGGTATCTTAAGTGTAGTGTCTTCCTCAAACGAATTAGAGCTCGCCGAAAATCTTGAAACTTTGACCCTAGACATTGATGTTTAAAAAGCCAATAGTGTGGTTATGAAACTTGATAGTTCTAGGTTGCCTTCGAAAATTATTTGAATTTAAACTTGAATTTTAATTAGCATGATTGAGAGTTTTCAAAAGAATTTCTATGGCTTTGTGATTTCTACGGATTGTGGCTACCTAAACCGAAACACTTTAGCACAATCTGGTCATTCTCATTCTAAGGATGATTCCCCTCTAACCCCCTAAGCCTAAACCCAAACACTTGTGAGAAATCTTTTTCGAGAAGTGATTGTTTGGTTTCGCAAAAACTTGAAAGTATAGGGAGCGACAAGAAAGGACATCCATTTGGCTAGTATATCTTGGACTAGTATGTTAGAACGGGATAATGGGTTTGAAAGACACATCTTTGAGTTTTGAAAAAAAAAATAAACACGAGTATTATAAAACACATAGGGGATAACGGAATGGCTAAGTAAAAAAAAAAAAAAAAAAAAAGAAACTTAGCCAAAAATAAAAACCCCTTAAGGTAGTTATGAAAAAGAAAAAGAAAAGTCGTTTAAGTGTTTAAGTGTTTAAGAAAAAAGATAAACGGGTAGTGGTTAGATTTGGATAGGAATGGATGTCCGGACTTGTATGCATAAATTGTTCCTCGTCTTTCCTGGTTTTGCTTAATCCTTTCACTCCCTTTTGAGAGAAACCGCGATACAATTTTCCACATGCCTGAGTGTTAGCCTCCTCTTTTGATTCGAAATCCCGTTTTTACCCAGACAAATAGAAAACCTCTTGGAAGTTCTCAATCATGTTTCATGCTTTGCTTATGATTAATTGAATGTGAAAGTCGCTTAGACTAGACAGGTGGATCACATGCTTTTGGTAATAATAACGGATTTAGACGGAGTTTGAGATGAATGGTAATAGGTAGAACTAGCTCGGTTGCGATAGGACACTATGTTTAGGATGCTTGTTCACTACACTCTTTGCGTTGCTTTTGGTTCGAGGTCCCCGCCTCTATACTCTCCCGAACATGATTCTTTGTTCTCTTGCTTGAGGACAAGCAAAGGATAAGTTTGGGGGAGTTGATATCATGTATATTTTGCATGTTTTGCATTGATTTATTCATTAGAATTAACGCATATAGGTTGCATTTAGTTGCATATAGGTCGCATTTGCGTTTGTTTCATGAGTTTTCAGGTTTATGAGTGCAAGGACGGAAAAAACAGAGAATTCGGACGAAAAGCGTCAAAGAGACACTCGTTGAAGACGTTCCCACCGTTGGATCTTTATGAAATTTTACCACAAGATAGCCACGGATGTTATCTTTCATTTGGCGGTGGTTTGAGATGATTTCAACGGTTGGATCTAAAGTTATGCCAAATGTACTTCATACCGGTTTGTTATACCGGTTTGAAGTGGCCGGAATCAAGAAGAAAATTCATACCGGACCGGTCACACTTGAGCAGTACAGGCGTGAAAAATAAGGAAAACCGGTTTTTCCTTATTTTTCACCGTTTCCGTTTTTTCGAGCTAAAAAGGAAAAGAGAAGTCCTAAACCGAGGAGGACGTTTTTTAAACTTATTTTCTATATATTTAGGGCTTTCATATCTTATTATTTTTCTTATGCTTATTTTTATCTTGAAACCTTTTACAAGCTTTTCACAGAGATTTGGATTTTGGATGCTTTGAGTTTTCTTCATTGATAAACATAGTTTTTCTTATCCTTTATCTCTTTGATTTTATTTATGCTTTCTTTAATCATGTTTTCTTTGATTTTCATTATGCTTAGCGAGTAGTTTCCCTTAGACAATTAGGTTGGGGGAAAAAGGATGAATCAATTCTAGGATTGATTAATGTCTAGAACTTAAACCTGATAAAATTTTAGTTTAGTGTAACGATCTTAATGCTTTAGTTGAGTTGGCCATTCAATTAATAGAACCCAGGAAACTTCATGACCGAGAGGATTGTGAAGATTCCCGATCAATTACCCTAGAACTAAGCCTAGCTTAACCGAGAGATCTGTGTTAATAAGCTTAGTGGTTGAATTGAATTGAACTTAATGTTTCCTAAGATTTAAACTATCCAAGATATTGTTTTAGTTTACTTAATAGGAAAATGATCATTGTCACGAGAGTGGATTGATCTAAATACGTTTTCAAAACCTTAAAGTTACATTTGTTAAAAGACATTAAAAACCGAAAGTTTGATTACCCGTTAAAGTACCCCGACATGGTTGTCTAGCTTTTAATTTGAACTTTTAAATCAACCTTTAATTTCGTTTTTGCTTTCTTAGTTAATTGTTACAAAACCTCCCTTTTTGTTTATTGCTTAGACTAAGAAGATTTCTCATAAGTTCTAGTGAGTTGATTGCTCCCGATTCGGATTGACACCTTATATACTACGATAAGGCATTCGAAACTTGGTTTTCATATAGTTTTGCATTTAGGAACTTCTCCGATACTTGTTTCACACGGAGACCGTGTGATTTAAGTTTGGGGGAGTAGTCATGTTTCATATTAGTTTTGCATAAAAAAATAAATCAAAAACACAAAAAAATAGAAAAATATAAAAAATAGAAAAAACCAAAAAAAAATTAAAAAACTCAAAAACACAAAAAATGCATTTAGGATTAGTTCATTGCATTTAGATTAATTCATCGCATTTAGGTCATATGCATAGGGGATCTATGATGAGTTTAGCCTTGTAAAGCGACGCGTCTAGTGTTTTGAACGGTATCTTAAGTGTAGTGTCTTCCTCAAACGAATTAGAGCTCGCCGAAAATCTTGAAACTTTGACCCTAGACATTGATGTTTAAAAAGCCAATAGTGTGGTTATGAAACTTGATAGTTCTAGGTTGCCTTCGAAAATTATTTGAATTTAAACTTGAATTTTAATTAGCATGATTGAGAGTTTTCAAAAGAATTTCTATGGCTTTGTGATTTCTACGGATTGTGGCTACCTAAACCGAAACACTTTAGCACAATCTGGTCATTCTCATTCTAAGGATGATTCCCCTCTAACCCCCTAAGCCTAAACCCAAACACTTGTGAGAAATCTTTTTCGAGAAGTGATTGTTTGGTTTCGCAAAAACTTGAAAGTATAGGGAGCGACAAGAAAGGACATCCATTTGGCTAGTATATCTTGGACTAGTATGTTAGAACGGGATAATGGGTTTGAAAGACACATCTTTGAGTTTTGAAAAAAAAAATTAAACACGAGTATTATAAAACACATAGGGGATAACGGAATGGCTAAGTAAAAAAAAAAAAAAAAAAAGAAACTTAGCCAAAAATAAAAACCCCTTAAGGTAGTTATGAAAAAGAAAAAGAAAAGTCGGTGTTTAAGTGTTTAAGAAAAAAGATAAACGGGTAGTGGTTAGATTTGGATAGGAATGGATGTCCGGACTTGTATGCATAAATTGTTCCTCGTCTTTCCTGGTTTTGCTTAATCCTTTCACTCCCTTTTGAGAGAAACCGCGATACAATTTTCCACATGCCTGAGTGTTAGCCTCCTCTTTTGATTCGAAATCCCGTTTTTACCCAGACAAATAGAAAACCTCTTGGAAGTTCTCAATCATGTTTCATGCTTTGCTTATGATTAATTGAATGTGAAAGTCGCTTAGACTAGACAGGTGGATCACATGCTTTTGGTAATAATAACGGATTTAGACGGAGTTTGAGATGAATGGTAATAGGTAGAACTAGCTCGGTTGCGATAGGACACTATGTTTAGGATGCTTGTTCACTACACTCTTTGCGTTGCTTTTGGTTCGAGGTCCCCGCCTCTATACTCTCCCGAACATGATTCTTTGTTCTCTTGCTTGAGGACAAGCAAAGGATAAGTTTGGGGGAGTTGATATCATGTATATTTTGCATGTTTTGCATTGATTTATTCATTAGAATTAACGCATATAGGTTGCATTTAGTTGCATATAGGTCGCATTTGCGTTTGTTTCATGAGTTTTCAGGTTTATGAGTGCAAGGACGGAAAAAACAGAGAATTCGGACGAAAAGCGTCAAAGAGACACTCGTTGAAGACGTTCCCACCGTTGGATCTTTATGAAATTTTACCACAAGATAGCCACGGATGTTATCTTTCATTTGGCGGTGGTTTGAGATGATTTCAACGGTTGGATCTAAAGTTATGCCAATTGTACTTCATACCGGTTTGTTATACCTGTTTGAAGTGGCCGGTATCAAGAAGAAAATTCATACCGGACCGGTCACACTTGACCAGTACAGGCGTGAAAAATAAGGAAAAACCGGTTTTTCGAGCTAAAAAGGAAGACGTTTTTTAAACTTATTTTCTATATATTTAGGGCTTTCATATCTTATTATTTTTCTTATGCTTATTTTTATCTTGAAACCTTTTACAAGCTTTTCACAGAGATTTGGATTTTGGATGCTTTGAGTTTTCTTCATTGATAAACATAGTTTTTCTTATCCTTTATCTCTTTGATTTTATTTATGCTTTCTTTAATCATGTTTTCTTTGATTTTCATTATGCTTAGCGAGTAGTTTCCCTTAGACAATTAGGTTGGGGGAAAAAGGATGAATCAATTCTAGGATTGATTAATGTCTAGAACTTAAACCTGATAAAATTTTAGTTTAGTGTAACGATCTTAATGCTTTAGTTGAGTTGGCCATTCAATTAATAGAACCCAGGAAACTTCATGACCGAGAGGATTGTGAAGATTCCCGATCAATTACCCTAGAACTAAGCCTAGCTTAACCGAGAGATCTGTGTTAATAAGCTTAGTGGTTGAATTGAATTGAACTTAATGTTTCCTAAGATTTAAACTATCCAAGATATCGTTTTAGTTTACTTAATAGGAAAAGGATCATTGTCACGAGAGTGGATTGATCTAAATACGTTTTCAAAACCTTAAAGTTACATTTGTTAAAAGACATTAAAAACCTGAAAGTTTGATTACCCGTTAAAGTACCCCGACATGGTTGTCTAGCTTTTAATTTGAACTTTTAAATCAACCTTTAATATCGTTTTTGCTTTCTTAGTTAATTGTTACAAAACCTCCCTTTTTGTTTATTGCTTAGACTAAGAAGATTTCTCATAAGTTCTAGTGAGTTGATTGCTCCCGATTCGGATTGACACCTTATATACTACGATAAGGCATTCGAAACTTGGTTTTCATATAGTTTTGCATTTAGGAACTTCTCGATACTTGTTTCACACGGAGACCGTGTGATTTAAGTTTGGGGGAGTAGTCATGTTTCATATTAGTTTTGCATAAAAAAAAAAATCAAAAACACAAAAAAATAGAAAAATATAAAAAATAGAAAAAACCAAAAAAAAATTAAAAAACTCAAAAACACAAAAAATGCATTTAGGATTAGTTCATTGCATTTAGATTAATTCATCGCATTTAGGTCATATGCATAGGGGATCTATGATGAGTTTAGCCTTGTAAAGCGACGCGTCTAGTGTTTTGAACGGTATCTTAAGTGTAGTGTCTTCCTCAAACGAATTAGAGCTCGCCGAAAATCTTGAAACTTTGACCCTAGACATTGATGTTTAAAAAGCCAATAGTGTGGTTATGAAACTTGATAGTTCTAGGTTGCCTTCGAAAATTATTTGAATTTAAACTTGAATTTTAATTAGCATGATTGAGAGTTTTCAAAAGAATTTCTATGGCTTTGTGATTTCTACGGATTGTGGCTACCTAAACCGAAACACTTTAGCACAATCTGGTCATTCTCATTCTAAGGATGATTCCCCTCTAACCCCCTAAGCCTAAACCCAAACACTTGTGAGAAATCTTTTTCGAGAAGTGATTGTTTGGTTTCGCAAAAACTTGAAAGTATAGGGAGCGACAAGAAAGGACATCCATTTGGCTAGTATATCTTGGACTAGTATGTTAGAACGGGATAATGGGTTTGAAAGACACATCTTTGAGTTTTGAAAAAAAAAAATAAACACGAGTATTATAAAACACATAGGGGATAACGGAATGGCTAAGTAAAAAAAAAAAAAAAAAAGAAACTTAGCCAAAAATAAAAACCCCTTAAGGTAGTTATGAAAAAGAAAAAGAAAAGTCGGTGTTTAAGTGTTTAAGAAAAAAGATAAACGGGTAGTGGTTAGATTTGGATAGGAATGGATGTCCGGACTTGTATGCATAAATTGTTCCTCGTCTTTCCTGGTTTTGCTTAATCCTTTCACTCCCTTTTGAGAGAAACCGCGATACAATTTTCCACATGCCCGAGTGTTAGCCTCCTCTTTTGATTCGAAATCCCGTTTTTACCCGGACAAATAGAAAACCTCTTGGAAGTTCTCAATCATGTTTCATGCATTTGCTTATGATTAATTGAATGTGAAAGTCGCTTAGACTAGACAGGTGGATCACATGCTTTTTGTAATAATAACGGATTTAGACGGAGTTTGAGATGAATGGTAATAGGTAGAACTAGCTCGGTTGCGATAGGACACTATGTTTAGGATGCTTGTTCACTACACTCTTTGCGTTGCTTTTGGTTCTGAGGTCCCCGCCTCTATACTCTCCCGAACATGATTCTTTGTTCTCTTGCTTGAGGACAAGCAAATGATAAGTTTGGGGGAGTTGATATCATGTATATTTTGCATGTTTTGCATTGATTTATTCATTAGAATTAACGCATATAGGTTGCATTTAGTTGCATATAGGTCGCATTTGCGTTTGTTTCATGAGTTTTCAGGTTTATGAGTGCAAGGACGGAAAAAACAGAGAATTCAGACGAAAAGCGTCAAAGAGACACTCGTTGAAGACGTTCCCACCGTTGGATCTTTATGAAATTTTACCACAAGATAGCCACGGATGTTATCTTTCATTTGGCGGTGGTTTGAGATGATTTCAACGGTTGGATCTAAAGTTATGCAAATTGTACTTCATACCGGTTTGTTATACCGGTTTGAAGTGGCCGGTATCAAGAAGAAAATTCATACCGGACCGGTCACACTTGACCAGTACAGGCGTGAAAAATAAGGAAAAACCGGTTTTTCGAGCTAAAAAGGAAAAGAGAAGTCCTAAACCGAGGATGACGTTTTTTAAACTTATTTTCTATATATTTAGGGCTTTCATATCTTATTATTTTTCTTATGCTTATTTTTATCTTGAAACCTTTTACAAGCTTTTCACAGAGATTTGGATTTTGGATGCTTTGAGTTTTCTTCATTGATAAACAAAGTTTTTCTTATCCTTTATCTCTTTGATTTTATTTATGCTTTCTTTAATCATGTTTTCTTTGATTTTCATTATGCTTAGCGAGTAGTTTCCCTTAGACAATTAGGTTGGGGGAAAAAGGATGAATCAATTCTAGGATTGATTAATGTCTAGAACTTAAACCTGATAAAATTTTAGTTTAGTGTAACGATCTTAATGCTTTAGTTGAGTTGGCCATTCAATTAATAGAACCCAGGAAACTTCATGACCGAGAGGATTGTGAAGATTCCCGATCAATTACCCTAGAACTAAGCCTAGCTTAACCGAGAGATCTGTGTTAATAAGCTTAGTGGTTGAATTGAATTGAACTTAATGTTTCCTAAGATTTAAACTATCCAAGATATCGTTTTAGTTTACTTAATAGGAAAAGGATCATTGTCACGAGAGTGGATTGATCTAAATACGTTTTCAAAACCTTAAAGTTACATTTGTTAAAAGACATTAAAAACCTGAAAGTTTGATTACCCGTTAAAGTACCCCGACATGGTTGTCTAGCTTTTAATTTGAAATTTTAAATCAACCTTTAATATCGTTTTTGCTTTCTTAGTTAATTGTTACAAAACCTCCCTTTTTGTTTATTGCTTAGACTAAGAAGATTTCTCATAAGTTCTAGTGAGTTGATTGCTTCCGATTCGGATTGACACCTTATATACTACGATAAGGCATTCGAAACTTGGTTTTCATATAGTTTTGCATTTAGGAACTTCTCTGATACTTGTTTCACACGGAGACCGTGTGATTTAAGTTTGGGGGAGTAGTCATGTTTCATATTAGTTTTGCATAAAAAAAAAAAATCAAAAACACAAAAAAATCGAAAAATATAAAAAATAGAAAAAACCAAAAAAAAATTAAAAAACTCAAAAACACAAAAAATACATTTAGGATTAGTTCATTGCATTTAGATTAATTCATCGCATTTAGGTCATATGCATAGGGGATCTATGATGAGTTTAGCCTTGTAAAGCGACGCGTCTAGTGTTTTGAACGGTATCTTAAGTGTAGTGTCTTCCTCAAACGAATTAGAGCTCGCCGAAAATCTTGAAACTTTGACCCTAGACATTGATGTTTAAAAAGCCAATAGTGTGGTTATGAAACTTGATAGTTCTAGGTTGCCTTCGAAAATTATTTGAATTTAAACTTGAATTTTAATTAGCATGATTGAGAGTTTTCAAAAGAATTTCTATGGCTTTGTGATTTCTACGGATTGTGGCTACCTAAACCGAAACACTTTAGCACAATCTGGTCATTCTCATTCTAAGGATGATTCCCCTCTAACCCCCTAAGCCTAAACCCAAACACTTGTGAGAAATCTTTTTCGAGAAGTGATTGTTTGGTTTCGCAAAAACTTGAAAGTATAGGGAGCGACAAGAAAGGACATCCATTTGGCTAGTATATCTTGGACTAGTATGTTAGAACGGGATAATGGGTTTGAAAGACACATCTTTGAGTTTTGAAAAAAAAAAATAAACACGAGTATTATAAAACACATAGGGGATAACAGAATGGCTAAGTAAAAAAAAAAAAAAAAAGAAACTTAGCCAAAAATAAAAACCCCTTAAGGTAGTTATGAAAAAGAAAAAGAAAAGTCGGTGTTTAAGTGTTTAAGAAAAAAGATAAACGGGTAGTGGTTAGATTTGGATAGGAATGGATGTCCGGACTTGTATGCATAAATTGTTCCTCGTCTTTCCTGGTTTTGCTTAATCCTTTCACTCCCTTTTGAGAGAAACCGCGATACAATTTTCCACATGCCCGAGTGTTAGCCTCCTCTTTTGATTCGAAATCCCGTTTTTACCCGGACAAATAGAAAACCTCTTGGAAGTTCTCAATCATGTTTCATGCATTTGCTTATGATTAATTGAATGTGAAAGTCGCTTAGACTAGACAGGTGGATCACATGCTTTTTGTAATAATAACGGATTTAGACGGAGTTTGAGATGAATGGTAATAGGTAGAACTAGCTCGGTTGCGATAGGACACTATGTTTAGGATGCTTGTTCACTACACTCTTTGCGTTGCTTTTGGTTCTGAGGTCCCCGCCTCTATACTCTCCCGAACATGATTCTTTGTTCTCTTGCTTGAGGAAAAGCAAATGATAAGTTTGGGGGAGTTGATATCATGTATATTTTGCATGTTTTGCATTGATTTATTCATTAGAATTAACGCATATAGGTTGCATTTAGTTGCATATAGGTCGCATTTGCGTTTGTTTCATGAGTTTTCAGGTTTATGAGTGCAAGGACGGAAAAAACAGAGAATTCAGACGAAAAGCGTCAAAGAGACACTCGTTGAAGACGTTCCCACCGTTGGATCTTTATGAAATTTTACCACAAGATAGCCACGTATGTTATCTTTCATTTGGCGGTGGTTTGAGATGATTTCAACGGTTGGATCTAAAGTTATGCCAATTGTACTTCATACCGGTTTGTTATACCGGTTTGAAGTGGCCGGTATCAAGAAGAAAATTCATACCGGACCGGTCACACTTGACCAGTACAGGCGTGAAAAATAAGGAAAAACCGGTTTTTCGAGCTAAAAAGGAAAAGAGAAGTCCTAAACCGAGGATGACGTTTTTTAAACTTATTTTCTATATATTTAGGGCTTTCATATCTTATTATTTTTCTTATGCTTATTTTTATCTTGAAACCTTTTACAAGCTTTTCACAGAGATTTGGATTTTGGATGCTTTGAGTTTTCTTCATTGATAAACAGAGTTTTTCTTATCCTTTATCTCTTTGATTTTATTTATGCTTTCTTTAATCATGTTTTCTTTGATTTTCATTATGCTTAGCGAGTAGTTTCCCTTAGACAATTAGGTTGGGGGAAAAAGGATGAATCAATTCTAGGATTGATTAATGTCTAGAACTTAAACCTGATAAAATTTTAGTTTAGTGTAACGATCTTAATGCTTTAGTTGAGTTGGCCATTCAATTAATAGAACCCAGGAAACTTCATGACCGAGAGGATTGTGAAGATTCCCGATCAATTACCCTAGAACTAAGCCTAGCTTAACCGAGAGATCTGTGTTAATAAGCTTAGTGGTTGAATTGAATTGAACTTAATGTTTCCTAAGATTTAAACTATCCAAGATATCGTTTTAGTTTACTTAATAGGAAAAGGATCATTGTCACGAGAGTGGATTGATCTAAATACGTTTTCAAAACCTTAAAGTTACATTTGTTAAAAGACATTAAAAACCTGAAAGTTTGATTACCCGTTAAAGTACCCCGACATGGTTGTCTAGCTTTTAATTTGAACTTTTAAATCAACCTTTAATATCGTTTTTGCTTTCTTAGTTA
This sequence comes from Cochlearia excelsa, assembly GCA_963556525.1. Classification (NCBI taxonomy): domain Eukaryota; kingdom Viridiplantae; phylum Streptophyta; class Magnoliopsida; order Brassicales; family Brassicaceae; genus Cochlearia; species Cochlearia excelsa. The sequence continues at coordinate 27,445 of CAUVZT010000044.1, forward strand.
ATTGTTACAAAACCTCCCTTTTTGTTTATTGCTTAGACTAAGAAGATTTCTCATAAGTTCTAGTGAGTTGATTGCTTCCGATTCGGATTGACACCTTATATACTACGATAAGGCATTCGAAACTTGGTTTTCATATAGTTTTGCATTTAGGAACTTCTCTGATACTTGTTTCACACGGAGACCGTGTGATTTAAGTTTGGGGGAGTAGTCATGTTTCATATTAGTTTTGCATAAAAAAAAATAAATCAAAAACACAAAAAAATAGAAAAATAGAAAAAATAGAAAAAACCAAAAAAAAATTAAAAAACTCAAAAACACAAAAAATGCATTTAGGATTAGTTCATTGCATTTAGATTAATTCATCGCATTTAGGTCATATGCATAGGGGATCTATGATGAGTTTAGCCTTGTAAAGCGACGCGTCTAGTGTTTTGAACGGTATCTTAAGTGTAGTGTCTTCCTCAAACGAATTAGAGCTCGCCGAAAATCTTGAAACTTTGACCCTAGACATTGATGTTTACAAAGCCAATAGTGTGGTTATGAAACTTGATAGTTCTAGGTTGCCTTCGAAAATTATTTGAATTTAAACTTGAATTTTAATTAGCATGATTGAGAGTTTTCAAAAGAATTTCTATGGCTTTGTGATTTCTACGGATTGTGGCTACCTAAACCGAAACACTTTAGCACAATCTGGCCATTCTCATTCTAAGGATGATTCCCCTCTAACCCCCTAAGCCTAAACCCAAACACTTGTGAGAAATCTTTTTCGAGAAGTGATTGTTTGGTTTCGCAAAAACTTGAAAGTATAGGGAGCGACAAGAAAGGACATTCATTTGGCTAGTATATCTTGGACTAGTATGTTAGAACGGGATAATGGGTTTGAAAGACACATCTTTGAGTTTTGAAGAAAAAAAATAAACACGAGTATTATAAAACACATAGGGGATAACGGAATGGCTAAGTAAAAAAAAAAAAGAGAAAAGAAACTTAGCCAAAAATAAAAACCCCTTAAGGTAGTTATGAAAAAGAAAAAAAAAATCGGTGTTTACATGTTTAAGAAAAAAGATAAACGGGTAGTGGTTAGATTTGGATAGGAATGGATGTCCGGACTTGTATGCATAAATTGTTCCTCGTCTTTCCTGGTTTTTCTTAATTCTTTCATTCCCTTTTGAGAGAAACCGCGATACAATTTTCCAAATGCCTGAGTGTTAGTCTCCTATTTTGATTCGAAATCCCGTTTTTACCCAGACAAATAGAAAACCTCTTGGAAGTTCTCAATCATGTTTCATCATTTGCTTATGATTAATTGAATGTGAAAGTCGCTTAGACTAGACAGGTGGATCACATGCTTTTGGTAATAATAACGGATTTAGACGGAGTTTGAGATGAATGGTAATAGGTAGAACTAGCTCGGTTGCGATAGGACACTATGTTTAGGATGCTTGTTCACTACACTCTTTGCGTTGCTTTTGGTTCCGAGGTCCCCGCCTCTATACTTGAACATGATTCTTTGTTCTCTTGCTTGAGGACAAATGATAAGTTTGGGGGAGTTGATATCATGTATATTTTGCATGTTTTGCATTGATTTATTCATTAGAATTAACGCATATAGGTTGCATTTAGTTGCATATAGGTCGCATTTGCGTTTGTTTCATGAGTTTTCAGGTTTATGAGTGCAAGGACGGAAAAAAACAGAGAATTCAGACGAAAAGCGTCAAAGAGACACTCGTTGAAGACGTTCCCACCGTTGGATCTTTATGAAATTTTACCACAAGATAGCCACGTATGTTATCTTTCATTTGGCGGTGGTTTGAGATGATTTCAACGGTTGGATCTATAGTTATGCCAATTGTACTTCATACCGGTTTGTTATACCTGTTTGAAGTGGCCGTATCAAGAAGAAAATTCATACCGGACCGGTCACACTTGACCTGTACAGGCGTGAAAAATAAGGAAAAACCGGTTTTTCGAACTAAAAAGGAAAAGAGAAGTCCTAAACCGAGGATGACGTTTTTTAAACTTATTTTCTATATATTTAGGGCTTTCATATCTTATTATTTTTCTTATGCTTATTTTTATCTTGAAACCTTTTACAAGCTTTTCACAGAGATTTGGATTTTGGATGCTTTGAGTTTTCTTCATTGATAAACAGAGTTTTTCTTATCCTTTATCTCTTTGATTTTATTTATGCTTTCTTTAATCATGTTTTCTTTGATTTTCATTATGCTTAGCGAGTAGTTTCCCTTAGACAATTAGGTTGGGGGAAAAAGGATGAATCAATTCTAGGATTGATTAATGTCTAGAACTTAAACCTGATAAAATTTTAGTTTAGTGTAACGATCTTAATGCTTTAGTTGAGTTGGCCATTCAATTAATAGAACCCAGGAAACTTCATGACCGAGAGGATTGTGAAGATTCCCGATCAATTACCCTAGAACTAAGCCTAGCTTAACCGAGAGATCTGTGTTAATAAGCTTAGTGGTTTAATTGAATTGAACTTAATGTTTCCTAAGATTTAAACTATCCAAGATATCGTTTTAGTTTACTTAATAGGAAAAGGATCATTGTCACGAGAGTGGATTGATCTAAATACGTTTTCAAAACCTTAAAGTTACATTTGTTAAAAGACATTAAAAACCTGAAAGTTTGATTACCCGTTAAAGTACCCCGACATGGTTGTCTAGCTTTTAATTTGAAATTTTAAATCAACCTTTAATATCGTTTTTGCTTTCTTAGTTAATTGTTACAAAACCTCCCTTTTTGTTTATTGCTTAGACTAAGAAGATTTCTCATAAGTTCTATTGAGTTGATTGCTTCTGATTCGGATTGACACCTTATATACTACGATAAGGCATTCGAAACTTGGTTTTCATATAGTTTTGCATTTAGGAACTTCACTGATACTTGTTTCACACGGAGACCGTGTGATTTAAGTTTGGGGGAGTAGTCATGTTTCATATTAGTTTTGCATAAAAAAAAAAATCAAAAACACAAAAAAAATAGAAAAATATAAAAAAATAGAAAAAACCAAAAAAAAATTAAAAAACACAAAAACACAAAAAATGCATTTAGGATTAGTTCATTGCATTTAGATTAATTCATCGCATTTAAGTCATATGCATAGGGGATCTATGATGAGTTTAGCCTTGTAAAGCGACGCGTCTAGTGTTTTGAACGGTATCTTAAGTGTAGTGTCTTCCTCAAACAAATTAGAGCTCGCCGAAAATCTTGAAACTTTGACCCTAGACATTGATGTTTAAAAAGCCAATAGTGTGGTTATGAAACTTGATAGTTCTAGGTTGCCTTCGAAAATTATTTGAATTTAAACTTGAATTTTAATTAGCATGATTGAGAGTTTTCAAAAGAATTTCTATGGCTTTGTGATTTCTACGGATTGTGGCTACCTAAACCGAAACACTTTAGCACAATCTGGTCATTCTCATTCTAAGGATGATTCCCCTCTAACCCCCTAAGCCTAAACCCAAACACTTGTGAGAAATCTTTTTCGAGAAGTGATTGTTTGGTTTCGCAAAAACTTGAAAGTATAGGGAGCGACAAGAAAGGACATCCATTTGGCTAGTATATCTTGGACTAGTATGTTAGAATGGGATAATGGGTTTGAAAGACACATCTTTGAGTTTTGAAAAAAAAAAAATAAACACGAGTATTATAAAACACATAGGGGATAACGGAATGGCTAAGTAAAAAAGGAAAAAAAAAAAAAAAAAAAAGAGAAAAGAAACTTAGCCAAAAATAAAAACCCCTTAAGGTAGTTATGAAAAAGAAAAAGAAAAGTCGGTGTTTAAGTGTTTAAGAGAAAAAATAAACGGGTAGTGGTTAGATTTGGATAGGAATGGATGTCCGGACTTGTATGCATAAATTGTTCCTCGTCTTTCCTGGTTTTGCTTAATCCTTTCACTCCCTTTTGAGAGAAACCGCGATACAATTTTCCACATGCCTGAGTGTTAGCCTCCTCTTTTGATTCGAAATCCCGTTTTTACCCAGACAAATAGAAAACCTCTTGGAAGTTCTCAATCATGTTTCATGCTTTGCTTATGATTAATTGAATGTGAAAGTCGCTTAGACTAGACATGTGGATCACATGCTTTTTGTAATAATAACGGATTTAGACGGAGTTTGAGATGAATGGTAATATGTAGAAGTAGCTCGGTTGCGATAGGACACTATGTTTAGGATGCTTGTTCACTACACTCTTTGCGTTGCTTTTGGTTCTGAGGTCCCCACCTCTATACTCTCCCGAACATGATTCTTTGTTCTCTTGCTTGAGGAAAAGCAAATGATAAGTTTGGGGGAGTTGATATCATGTATATTTTGCATGTTTTGCATTGATTTATTCATTAGAATTAACGCATATAGGTTGCATTTAGTTGCATATAGGTCGCATTTGCGTTTGTTTCATGAGTTTCCAGGTTTATGAGTGCAAGGACGGAAAAAACAGAGAATTCAGACGAAAAGCATCAAAGAGACACTCGTTGAAGCTGTTCCCACCGTTGGATCTTTATGAAATTTTACCAAAAGATAGCCACGGATGTTATCTTTCATTTGACGGTGGTTTGAGATGATTTCAACGGTTGGATCTAAAGTTATGAAAATTGTAATTCATACCGGTTTGTTATACCGGTTTGAAGTGGCCGGTATCAAGAAGAAAATTCATACCGGACCGGTCACACTTGACCAAGTACAGCGTGAAAAATAAGGAAAAACCGGTTTTTCGAGCTAAAAAGGAAAAGAGAAGTCCTAAACCGAGGATGACGTTTTTTTAACTTATTTTCTATATATTTAGGGCTTTCATATCTTATTATTTTTGTTATTCTTATTTTTATCTTGAAACCTTTTACAAGATTTTCACAGAGATTTGGATTTTGGATGCTTTGAGTTTTCTTCATTGATAAAAGAGTTTTTCTTATCCTTTATCTCTTTGATTTTATTTATGCTTTCTTTAATCATGTTTTCTTTGATTTTCATTATGCTTAGCGAGTAGTTTCCCTTAGACAATTAGGTTTGGGGAAAAAGGATGAATCAATTCTAGGATTGATTAATGTCTAGAACTTAAACCTGATAAAATTTTATTTTAGTTTAGTGTAACGATCTTAATGCTTTAGTTGAGTTGGCCTTTCAATTAATAGAACCCAGAAAACTTCACGACCGAGAGGATTGTGAAGATTCCCGATCAATTACCCTAGAACTAAGCCTAGATTAACCGAGAGATATGTGTTAATAAGTTTAGTGGTTGAATTAAATTGAAGTTAATGTTTCCTAAGATTTAAACTATCCAAGATATCGTTTTAGTTTACTTAATAGGAAAAGGATCATTGTCACGAGAGTGGATTGATCTAAATACGTTTTCAAAACCTTAAAGTTACATTTGTTAAAAGACATTAAAAACCTGAAAGTTTGATTACCCGTTAAAGTACCCCGACCTGATTGTCTAGATTTTAATTTGAACTTTTAAATCAACTTTTAATATCGTTTTTGCTTTCTTAGTTAATTGTTACAAAACCTCCCTTTTTGTTTATTGCTTAGACTAAGAAGATTTCTCATAAGTTCTAGTGAGTTGATTGCTCCCGATTCGGATTGACACCTTATATACTACGATAAGGCATTCGAAACTTGGTTTTCATATAGTTTTGCATTTAGGAACTTCTCTGATACTTGTTTTTCACGGAGACCGTGTGATTTAATTTTGGGGGAGTACTCATGTTTCATATTAGTTTTGCATAAAAAAAAAATCAAAAACACAAAAGAATAGAAAAATATAAAAAATAGAAAAAACCAAAAAAAAATTAAAAAACTCAAAAACACAAAAAATGCATTTAGGATTAGTTCATTGCATTTAGATTAATTCATCGCATTTAGGTCATATGCATAGGGGATCTATGATGAGTTTAGCCTTGTAAAGCGACGCGTCTAGTGTTTTGAACGGTATCTTAAGTGTAGTGTCTTCCTCAAACAAATTAGAGCTCGCCGAAAATCTTGAAACTTTGACCCTAGACATTGATGTTTAAAAAGCCAATAGTGTGGTTATGAAACTTGATAGTTCTAGGTTGCCTTCGAAAATTATTTGAATTTAAACTTGAATTTTAATTAGCATGATTGAGAGTTTTCAAAAGAATTTCTATGGCTTTGTGATTTCTACGGATTGTGGCTAGCTAAACCGAAACACTTTAGCACAATCTGGTCATTCTCATTCTAAGGATGATTCCCCTCTAACCCCCTAAGCCTAAACCCAAACACTTGTGAGAAATCTTTTTCGAGAAGTGATTGTTTGGTTTCGCAAAAACTTGAAAGTATAGGGAGCGACAAGAAAGGACATCCATTTGGCTAGTATATCTTGGACTAGTATGTTAGAATGGGATAATGGGTTTGAAAGACACATCTTTGAGTTTTGAAAAAAAAAAATAAACACGAGTATTATAAAACACATAGGGGATAACGGAATGGCTAAGTAAAAAAAAAAAGAAAAAAAAGAAACTTAGCCAAAAATAAAAACCCCTTAAGGTAGTTATGAAAAAGAAAAAGAAAAGTCGGTGTTTAAGTGTTTAAGAAAAAAGATAAACGGGTAGTGGTTAGATTTGGATAGGAATGAATGTCCGGACTTGTATGCATAAATTGTTCCTCGTCTTTCCTGGTTTTGCTTAATCCTTTCACTCCCTTTTGAGAGAAACCGCGATACAATTTTCCACATGCCCGAGTGTTAGCCTCCTCTTTTGATTCGAAATCCCGTTTTTACCCAGACAAATAGAAAACCTCTTGGAAGTTCTCAATCATGTTTCATCATTTGCTTATGATTAATTGAATGTGAAAGTCGCTTAGACTAGACAGGTGGATCACATGCTTTTGGTAATAATAACGGATTTAGACGGAGTTTGAGATGAATGGTAATAGGTAGAACTAGCTCGGTTGTGATAGGACACTATGTTTAGGATGCTTGTTCACTACACTCTTTCCGTTGCTTTTGGTTCTGAGGTCCCCGCCTCTATACTCTCCCGAACATGATTCTTTGTTCTCTTGCTTGAGGAAAAGCAAATGATAAGTTTGGGGGAGTTGATATCATGTATATTTTGCATGTTTTGCATTGATTTATTCATTAGAATTAACGCATATAGGTTGCATTTAGTTGCATATAGGTCGCATTTGCGTTTGTTTCATGAGTTTTCAGGTTTATGAGTGCAAAGACGGAAAAAAAAAAAGAATTCAGACGAAAAGCGTCAAAGAGACACTCGTTGAAGACGTTCCCACCGTTGGATCTTTATGAAATTTTACCACAAGATAGCCACGTATGTTATCTTTCATTTGGCGGTGGTTTGAGATGATTTCAACGGTTGGATCTAAAGTTATGCCAATTGTACTTCATACCGGTTTGTTATACCGGTTTGAAGTGGCCGGTATCAAGAAGAAAATTCATACCGGACCGGTCACACTTGACCAGTACAGGCGTGAAAAATAAGGAAAAACCGGTTTTTCGAGCTAAAAAGGAAAAGAGAAGTCCTAAACCGAGGAGGACGTTTTTTTAACTTATTTTCTATATATTTAGGGCTTTCATATCTTATTATTTTTCTTATTCTTATTTTTATCTTGAAACCTTTTACAAGCTTTTCACAGAGATTTGGATTTTGGATGCTTTGAGTTTTCTTCATTGATAAAAGAGTTTTTCTTATCCTTTATCTCTTTGATTTTATTTATGCTTTCTTTAATCATGTTTTCTTTGATTTTCATTATGCTTAGTGAGTAGTTTCCCTTAGACAATTAGGTTTGGGGAAAAAGGATGAATCAATTCTAGGATTGATTAATGTCTAGAACTTAAACCTGATAAAATTTTAGTTTAGTGTAACGATCTTAATGCTTTAGTTGAGTTGGCCTTTCAATTAATAGAACCCGAAAACTTCATGACCGAGAGGATTGTGAAGATTCCCGATCAATTACCCTAGAACTAAGCCTAGATTAACCGAGAGATATGTGTTAATAAGTTTAGTGGTTGAATTAAATTGAAGTTAATGTTTCCTAAGATTTAAACTATCCAAGATATCGTTTTAGTTTACTTAATAGGAAAAGGATCATTGTCACGAGAGTGGATTGATCTAAATACGTTTTCAAAACCTTAAAGTTACATTTGTTAAAAGACATTAAAAACCTGAAAGTTTGATTACCCGTTAAAGTACCCCGACCTGATTGTCTAGCTTTTAATTTAAAATTTTAAATCAACCTTTAATATCGTTTTTGCTTTCTTAGTTTATTGTTACAAAACCTCCCTTTTTGTTTATTGCTTAGACTAAGAAGATTTCTCATAAGTTCTAGTGAGTTGATTGCTCCCGATTCGGATTGACACCTTATATACTATGATAAGGCATTCGAAACTTGGTTTTCATATAGTTTTGCATTTAGGAACTTCTCTGATACTTGTTTTTCACGGAGACCGTGTGATTTAAGTTTGGGGGAGTACTCATGTTTCATATTAGTTTTGCATAAAAAAAAAATCAAAAACACAAAAGAATAGAAAAATATAAAAAATAGAAAAAACCAAAAAAAAATTAAAAAACTCAAAAACACAAAAAATGCATTTAGGATTAGTTCATTGCATTTAGATTAATTCATCGCATTTAGGTAATATGCAAAGGGGATCTATGATGAGTTTAGCCTTGTAAAGCGACGCGTCTGGTGTTTTGAACGGTATCTTAAGTGTAGTGTCTTCCTCAAACAAATTAGAGCTCGCCGAAAATCTTGAAACTTTGACCCTAGACATTGATGTTTAAAAAGCCAATAGTGTGGTTATGAAACTTGATAGTTCTAGGTTGCCTTCGAAAATTATTTGAATTTAAACTTGAATTTTAATTAGCATGATTGAGAGTTTTCAAAAGAATTTCTATGGCTTTGTGATTTCTACGGATTGTGGCTAGCTAAACCGAAACACTTTAGCACAATCTGGTCATTCTCATTCTAAGGTTGATTCCCCTCTAACCCCCTAAGCCTAAACCCAAACACTTGTGAGAAATCTTTTTCGAGAAGTGATTGTTTGGTTTCGCAAAAACTTAAAAGTATAGGGAGCGACAAGAAAGGACATCCATTTGGCTAGTATATCTTGGACTAGTATGTTAGAATGGGATAATGGGTTTGAAAGACACATCTTTGAGTTTTGAAAAAAAAAATAAACACGAGTATTATAAAACACATAGGGGATAACGGAATGGCTAAGTAAAAAAGGAAAAAAAAAAAAAAAAAAAGAAAAAAAAGAAACTTAGCCAAAAATAAAAACCCCTTAAGGTAGTTATGAAAAAGAAAAAGAAAAGTCGGTGTTTAAGTGTTTAAGAAAAAAGATAAACGGGTAGTGGTTAGATTTGGATAGGAATGGATGTCCGGACTTGTATGCATAAATTGTTCCTCGTCTTTCCTGGTTTTGCTTAATCCTTTCACTCCCTTTTGAGAGAAACCGCGATACAATTTTCCACATGCCCGAGTGTTAGCCTCCTCTTTTGATTCGAAATCCCGTTTTTACCCGACAAATAGAAAACCTCTTGGAAGTTCTCAATCATGTTTCATGCATTTGCTTATGATTAATTGAATGTGAAAGTCGCTTAGACTAGACAGGTGGATCACATGCTTTTGGTAATAATAACGGATTTAGACGGAGTTTGAGATGAATGGTAATAGGTAGAACTAGCTCGGTTGCGATAGGACACTATGTTTAGGATGCTTGTTCACTACACTCTTTGCGTTGCTTTTGGTTACGAGGTCCCCGCCTCTATACTCTCCCGAACATGATTCTTTGTTCTCTTGCTTGAGGAAAAGCAAATGATAAGTTTGGGGGAGTTGATATCATGTATATTTTGCATGTTTTGCATTGATTTATTCATTAGAATTAACGCATATAGGTTGCATTTAGTTGCATATATCATATAGGTCGCATTTGCGTTTGTTTCATGAGTTTTCAGGTTTATGAGTGCAAGGACGGAAAAAAAACAGAGAATTCAGACGAAAAGCGTCAAAGAGACACTCGTTGAAGACGTTCCCACCGTTGGATCTTTATGAAATTTAACCACAAGATAGCCACGTATGTTATCTTTCATTTGGCGGTGGTTTGAGATGATTTCAACGGTTGGATCTAAAGTTATGCCAATTGTACTTCATACCGGTTTGTTATACCGGTTTGAAGTGGCCAGTATCAAGAAGAAAATTCATACCGGACCGGTCACACTTGACCAGTACAAGCGTGAAGAATAAGGAAAAACCGGTTTTTCGAGCTAAAAAGAAAAAGGGAAGTCCTAAACCGAGGAGGACGTTTTTTAAACTTATTTTCTATATATTTAGGGCTTTCATATCTTATTATTTTTCTTATGCTTATTTTTATCTTGAAACCTTTTACAAGCTTTTCACAGAGATTTGGATTTTGGATGCTTTGAGTTTTCTTCATTGATAAAAGAGTTTTTCTTATCCTTTATCACTTTGATTTTATTTATGCTTTCTTTAATCATGTTTTCTTTGATTTTCATTATGCTTAGCGAGTAGTTTTCCTTAGACAATTAGGTTGGGGGAAAAAGGATGAATCAATTCTAGGATTGATTAATGTCTAGAACTTAAAAATGATAAAATTTTAGTTTAGTGTAACGATCTTAATGTTTTAGTTGAGTTGGCCATTCAATTAATAGAACCCAGAAAACTTCATGACCGAGAGGATTGTGAAGATTCCCGATCAATTATCCTAGAACTAAGTCTAGCTTAACCGAGAGATCTGTGTTAATAAGCTTAGTGGTTGAATTGAATTGAACTTAATGTTTCCTAAGATTTAAACTATCCAAGATATCGTTTTAGTTTACTTAATATGAAAAGTATCATTGTCACGAGAGTGAATTGATCTAAATACGTTTTCAAAACCTTAAAGTTACATTTGTTAAAAGACATTAAAAACCTGAAAGTTTGATTACCCGTTAAAGTACCCCGACCTCGGTTGTCTAGCTTTTAATTTGAACTTTTAAATCAACCTTTAATATCGTTTTTGCTTTCTTAGTTAATTGTTACAAAACCTCCCTTTTTGTTTATTGCTTAGACTAAGAAGATTTCTCATAAGTTCTACTGAGTTGATTGCTCCCGATTCGGATTGACACCTTATATACTACGATAAGGCATTCAAAACTTGGTTTTCATATAGTTTTGCATTTAGGAACTTCTCTGATACTTGTTTTTCACGGAGACCGTGTGATTTAAGTTTGGGGGAGTAGTCATGTTTCGTATTAGTTTTGCATAAAAAATAAATAAATCAAAAACACAAAAAAATAGAAAATGATAAAAAATAGAAAAAACCAAAAAAAAATTAAAAAACTCAAAAACACAAAATTAATAGGTAGAACTAGCTCGGTTGTGATAGGACACTATGTTTAGGATGCTTGTTCACTACACTCTTTCCGTTGCTTTTGGTTCTGAGGTCCCCGCCTCTATACTCTCCCGAACATGATTCTTTGTTCTCTTGCTTTTAATTTAAAATTTTAAATCAACCTTTAATATCGTTTTTGCTTTCTTAGTTAATTGTTACAAAACCTCCCTTTTTGTTTATTGCTTAGACTAAGAAGATTTCTCATAAGTTCTAGTGAGTTGATTGCTCCCGATTCGGATTGACACCTTATATACTATGATAAGGCATTCGAAACTTGGTTTTCATATAGTTTTGCATTTAGGAACTTCTCTGATACTTGTTTTTCACGGAGACCGTGTGATTTAAGTTTGGGGGAGTAGTCATTTTTCATATTAGTTTTGCATAAAAAAAAAATAAAAAACACAAAAAAATAGAAAATGATAAAAAATAGAAAAAACCAAAAAAAAATTAAAAAACTCAAAAACACAAAAAATGCATTTAGGATTAGTTCATTGCATTTAGATTAATTCATCGCATTTAGGTCATATGCATAGGGGATCTATGATGAGTTTAGCCTTGTAAAGCGACGCGTCTGGTGTTTTGAACGATATCTTAAGTGTAGTGTCTTCCTCAAACAAATTAGAGCTCGCCGAAAATCTTGAAACTTTGACCCTAGACATTGATGTTTAAAAAGCCAATAGTGTGGTTATGAAACTTGATAGTTCTAGGTTGCCTTCGAAAATTATTTGAATTTAAACTTGAATTTTAATTAGCATGATTGAGAGTTTTCAAAAGAATTTCTATGGCTTTGTGATTTCTACGGATTGTGGCTAGCTAAACCGAAACACTTTAGCACAATCTGGTCATTCTCATTCTAAGGATGATTCCCCTCTAACCCCCTAAGCCTAAACCCAAACACTTGTGAGAAATCTTTTTCGAGAAGTGATTGTTTGGTTTCGCAAAAACTTGAAAGTATAGGGAGCGACAAGAAAGGACATCCATTTGGCTAGTATATCTTGGACTAGTATGTTAGAATGGGATAATGGGTTTGAAAGACACATCTTTGAGTTTTGAAAAAAAAAAAATAAACACGAGTATTATAAAACACATAGGGGATAACGGAATGGCTAAGTAAAAAAAAAAAAAAAAAAGAAACTTAGCCAAAAATAAAAACCCCTTAAGTTAGTTATGAAAAAGAAAAAGAAAAGTCGGTGTTTAAGTGTTTAAGAAAAAAGATAAACGGGTAGTGGTTAGATTTGGATATGAATGAATGTCCGGACTTGTATGCATAAATTGTTCCTCGTCTTTCCTGGTTTTGCTTAATCCTTTCACTCCCTTTTGAGAGAAATCGCGATACAATTTTCCACATGCCTGGGGGTTAGCCTCCTCTTTTGATTCGAAATCCCGTTTTTACCCAGACAAATAGAAAACCTCTTGGAAGTTCTCAATCATGTTTCATCATTTGCTTATGATTAATTGAATGTGAAAGTCGCTTAGACTAGACAGGTGGATCACATGCTTTTGGTAATAATAACGGATTTAGACGGAGTTTGAGATGAATGGTAATAGGTAGAACTAGCTCGGTTGTGATAGGACACTATGTTTAGGATGCTTGTTCACTACACTCTTTGCGTTGCTTTTGGTTCGAGGTCCCCGCCTCTATACTCTCCCGAACATGATTCTTTGTTCTCTTGCTTGAGGAAAAGCAAATGATAAGTTTGGGGGAGTTGATATCATGTATATTTTGCATGTTTTGCATTGATTTATTCATTAGAATTAACGCATATAGGTTGCATTTAGTTGCATATAGGTCGCATTTGCGTTTGTTTCATGAGTTTTCAGGTTTATGAGTGCAAGGACGGAAAAAACAGAGAATTCGGACGAAAAGCGTCAAAGAGACACTCGTTGAAGACGTTCCCACCGTTGGATCTTTATGAAATTTTACCACAAGATAGCCACGTATGTTATCTTTCATTTGGCGGTGGTTTGAGATGATTTCAACGGTTGGATCTAAAGTTATGCCAATTGTACTTCATACCGGTTTGTTATACCGGTTTGAAGTGGCCGTATCAAGAAGAAAATTCATACCGGACCGGTCACACTTGACCAGTACAAGCGTGAAAAATAAGGAAAAACCGGTTTTTCGAGCTAAAAAGGAAAAGAGAAGTCCTAAACCGAGGAGGACGTTTTTTAAACTTATTTTCTATATATTTAGGGCTTTCATATCTTATTATTTTTCTTATGCTTATTTTTATCTTGAAACCTTTTACAAGCTTTTCACAGAGATTTGGATTTTGGATGCTTTGAGTTTTCTTCATTGATAAACAGAGTTTTTCTTATCCTTTATCTCTTTGATTTTATTTATGCTTTCTTTAATCATGTTTTCTTTGATTTTCATTATGCTTAGCGAGTAGTTTCCCTTAGACAATTAGGTTGGGGGAAAAAGGATGAATCAATTCTAGGATTGATTAATGTCTAGAACTTAAAAATGATAAAATTTTAGTTTAGTGTAACGATCTTAATGTTTTAGTTGAGTTGGCCATTCAATTAATAGAACCCAGAAAACTTCATGACCGAGAGGATTGTGAAGATTCCCGATCAATTATCCTAGAACTAAGCCTAGCTTAACCGAGAGATCGTGTTTTAATAAGCTTAGTGGTTGAATTGAATTGAACTTAATGTTTCCTAAGATTTAAACTATCCAAGATATTGTTTTAGTTTACTTAATATGAAAAGTATCATTGTCACGAGAGTGAATTGATCTAAATACGTTTTCAAAACCTTAAAGTTACATTTGTTAAAAGACATTAAAAACCTGAAAGTTTGATTACCCGTTAAAGTACCCCGACCTGGTTGTCTAGCTTTTAATTTGAACTTTTAAATCAACCTTTAATATCGTTTTTGCTTTCTTAGTTAATTGTTACAAAACCTCCCTTTTTGTTTATTGCTTAGACTAAGAAGATTTCTCATAAGTTCTACTGAGTTGATTGCTCCCGATTCGGATTGACACCTTATATACTACGATAAGGCATTCAAAACTTGGTTTTCATATAGTTTTGCATTTAGGAACTTCTCTGATACTTGTTTTTCACGGAGACCGTGTGATTTAAGTTTGGGGGAGTAGTCATGTTTCGTATTAGTTTTGCATAAAAAATAAATAAATCAAAAACACAAAAAAATAGAAAATGATAAAAAATAGAAAAAACCAAAAAAAAATTAAAAAACTCAAAAACACAAAAAATGCATTTATGATTAGTTCATTGCATTTAGATTAATTCATCGCATTTAGGTCATATGCATAGGGGATCTATGATGAGTTTAGCCTTGTAAAGCGACGCGTCTGGTGTTTTGAACGATATCTTAAGTGTAGTGTCTTCCTCAAACAAATTAGAGCTCGCCGAAAATCTTGAAACTTTGACCCTAGACATTAATGTTTAAAAAGCCAATAGTGTGGTTATGAAACTTGATAGTTCTAGGTTGCCTTCAAAAATTATTTGAATTTAAACTTGAATTTTAATTAGCATGATTGAGAGTTTTCAAAAGAATTTCTATGGCTTTGTGATTTCTACGTATTGTGGCTACCTAAACCGAAACACTTTAGCACAATCTGGTCATTCTCATTCTAAGGATGATTCCCCTCTAACCCCCTAAGCCTAAACCCAAACACTTGTGAGAAATCTTTTTCGAGAAATGATTGTTTGGTTTCGCAAAAACTTGAAAGTATAGGGAGCGACAAGAAAGGACATCCATTTGGCTAGTATATCTTGGACTAGTATGTTAGAATGGGATAATGGGTTTGAAAGACACATCTTTGAGTTTTGAAAAAAAAAAATAAACACGAGTATTATAAAACACATAGGGGATAACGGAATGGCTAAGTAAAAAAAAAAATAAAAAAAAAAGAAACTTAGCCAAAAATAAAAACCCCTTAAGGTAGTTATGAAAAAGAAAAAGAAAAGTCGGTGTTTAAGTGTTTAAGAAAAAAGATAAACGGGTAGTGGTTAGATTTGGATAGGAATGGATGTCCGGACTTGTATGCATAAATTGTTCCTCGTCTTTCCTGGTTTTGCTTAATCCTTTCACTCCCTTTTGAGAGAAACCGCGATACAATTTTCCACATGCCTGAGTGTTAGCCTCCTCTTTTGATTCGAAATCCCGTTTTTACCCAGACAAATAGAAAACCTCTTGGAAGTTCTCAATCATGTTTCATCATTTGCTTATGATTAATTGAATGTGAAAGTCGCTTAGACTAGACAGGTGGATCACATGCTTTTGGTAATAATAACGGATTTAGACGGAGTTTGAGATGAATGGTAATAGGTAGAACTAGCTCGGTTGCGATAGGACACTATGTTTAGGATGCTTGTTCACTACACTCTTTGCGTTGCTTTTGGTTGAGGTCCCCGCCTCTATACTCTCCCGAACATGATTCTTTGTTCTCTTGCTTGAGGAAAAGCAAATGATAAGTTTGGGGGAGTTGATATCATGTATATTTTGCATGTTTTGCATTGATTTATTCATTAGAATTAACGCATATAGGTTGCATATAGGTCGCATTTGCGTTTGTTTCATGAGTTTTCAGGTTTATGAGTGCAAGGACGGAAAAAAAACAGAGAATTCAGACGAAAAGCGTCAAAGAGACACTCGTTGAAGACGTTCCCACCGTTGGATCTTTATGAAATTTAACCACAAGATAGCCACGGATGTTATCTTTCATTTGGCGGTGGTTTGAGATGATTTCAACGGGTGGATCTAAAGTTATGCAAATTGTACTTCATACCGGTTTGTTATACCGGTTTGAAGTGGCCGGTATCAAGAAGAAAATTCATACCGGACCGGTCACACTTGACCAGTATAGGCGTGAAAAATAAGGAAAAACCGGTTTTTCGAGCTAAAAAGGAAAAGCGAAGTCCTAAACCGAGGATGACGTTTTTTAAACTTATTTTCTATATATTTAGGGCTTTCATATCTTATTATTTTTCTTATGCTTATTTTTATCTTGAAACCTTTTACAAGCTTTTCACAGAGATTTGGATTTTGGATGCTTTGGGTTTTCTTCATTGATAAAAGAGTTTTTCTTATCCTTTATCTCTTTGATTTTATTTATACTTTCTTTAATCATGTTTTCTTTGATTTTCATTATGCTTAGCGAGTAGTTTCCCTTAGACAATTAGGTTGGGGGAAAAAGGATGAATCAATTCTAGGATTGATTAATGTCTAGAACTTAAACCTGATAAATTTTTAGTTTAGTGTAACGATCTTAATGCTTTAGTTGAGTTGGCCATTCAATTAATAGAACCCAGAAAACTTCATGACCGAGAGGATTGTGAAGATTCCCGATCAATTACCCTAGAACTAAGCCTAGATTAACCGAGAGATCTGTGTTAATAAGCTTAGTGGTTGAATTAAATTGAAGTTAATGTTTCCTAAGAATTAAACTATCCAAGATATCGTTTTAGTTTACTTAATAGGAAAAGGATCCTTGTCACGAGAGTGGATTGATCTAAATACGTTTTCAAAACCTTAAAGTTACATTTGTTAAAAGACATTAAAAACCTGAAAGTTTGATTACCCGTTAAAGTACCCCGACCTAGTTGTCTAGCTTTTAATTTGAAATTTTAAATCAACCTTTAATATCGTTTTTTCTTTCTTAGTTAATTGTTACAAAACCTCCCTTTTTGTTTATTGCTTAGACTAAGAAGATTTCTCATAAGTTCTAGTGAGTTGATTGCTCCCGATTCGGATTGACACCTTATATACTACGATAAGGCATTCGAAACTTGGTTTTCATATAGTTTTGCATTTAGGAACTTCTCTGATACTTGTTTTTCACGGAGACCGTGTGATTTAAGTTTGGGAGAGTAGTCATGTTTCATAATAGTTTTGCATAAAAAAAAATAAATCAAAAACACAAAAAAATAGAAAAATATAAAAAATAGAAAAAACCAAAAAAAAATTAAAAAACTCAAAAACACAAAAAATGCATTTAGGATTAGTTCATTGCATTTAGATTAATTCATCTCATTTAGGTCATATGCATAGGGGATCTATCATGAGTTTAGCCTTGTAAAGCGACGCGTCTAGTGTTTTGAACGGTATCTTAAGTGTAGTGTCTTCCTCAAACAAATTAGAGCTCGCCGAAAATCATGAAACTTTGACACTAGACAATGATGTTTAAAAAGCCAATAGTGTGGTTATGAAACTTGATAGTTATAGGTTGCCTTCGAAAATTATTTGAATTTAAACTTGAATTTTAATTAGCATGATTGAGAGTTTTCAAAAGAATTTTTATGGCTTTGTGATTTCTACGGATTGTGGCTACCTAAACCGAAACACTTTAGCACAATCTGGTCATTCTCATTCTAAGGATGATTCCCCTCTAACCCCCTAAGCCTAAACCCAAACACTTGTGAGAAATCTTTTTCGAGAAGTGATTGTTTGGTTTCGCAAAAACTTGAAAGTATAGGGAGCGACAAGAAAGGACATCCATTTGGCTAGTATATCTTAGACTAGTATGTTAGAATGGGATAATGGGTTTGAAAGACACATCTTTGAGTTTTGAAAAAATAAAAATAAACACGAGTATTATAAAACACATAGGGGATAACGGAATGGCTAAGTAAAAAAAAAAAAAAAAAAAAGAAACTTAGCCAAAAATAAAAACCCCTTAAGGTAGTTATGAAAAAGAAAAAGAAAAGTCGGTGTTTAAGTGTTTAAGAAAAAAGATAAACGGGTAGTGGTTAGATTTGGATAGGAATGGATGTCCGGACTTGTATGCATAAATTGTTCCTCGTCTTTCCTGGTTTTGCTTAATCCTTTCACTCCCTTTTGAGAGAAACCGCGATACAATTTTCCACATGCCTGAATGTTAGCCTCCTCTTTTGATTCGAAATCCCGTTTTTACCCAGACAAATAGAAAACCTCTTGGAAGTTTGATAACTCGCATATTTTACACTTTCTACCTTAGTTTATGCATTAGAATTCATTCATTTAGGTTGCATTTAGTATCATATAGGTTGCATGTTGGTTTGTTTCGTGTATTTCAGGTTTTTGAGCACAGAGACGGCGAAAGTGATGAATTTAAGCCAAAAAGAAACTGATACATGTGCATCGGCATGTTGTATCGGTTTATGTTGGCCGATATAGAAGACAGAAAGTTCGCCGAAGCTTGTATCGGCCAATCATATCGGTTTGGAGTGGCCGATACAAGAGAAAAAGACCCGAAGACGTGTATCGACTTGTTGTATCGGCTTAGCCTGGCCGATACGAAGAGAACTGAGCCGAAGAAAGGCTACCGAAGCGCGTATCGGTCAGCTCCGTATCGGTTTGCTATGACCGATACAGCTGCGAAAAATTAAGGAAATTCGGTTTTGTTTGTAAAAAGGAAAACTAATTCCTAAACCAAATTGGTTTTCCTTTATTTTATTTGGTTTAAACATATATTAGGGTTTTTGCCTTTTGTTTTTGATATTCTATCTTTTAGTTTTTAGTTTTTGGCCGTCGCTTTGTTTTTGTTCTTGGACTTGGAGATTCTTGGTGTTTGCCTTGGCGACCTTTGTGATCTTCATCAATAAGATTTTCTTGAACCTTATTCTCTTGTCTTTGTTTATGTTATTGCTTTCTTTGAATTTAATTGCTTTGAATTTCATTATGTTTAGCGAGTAGTTTCCCATAGACAATTAGGTTGGGGGAAAAAGGGTGAATCAACTCTAGGGTTGATCGATGTCTAGAACTTAAAACTTGATAAAACTTTAATCTAGTGTAACGATCTTAATGCTTTAATTGAACTGATCAATCAATTGATTGAACCCAGGAAACTTCACAGCCGAGAGGTCTGTGAGGATTCCTGAACAATTACCCTAGAACTAAACCTAGCTTAACCGAGAGATCTGTGTTAATAAGTTTAGTGGTTGAATTGATTTGAACTTTAATGTTTTCTAAAATTTAAACTATCCAAGATATTGTTTTAGTTTACTTGTTAGGAAAAGGATCTCTGTCACGAGAGTGGATTGATCTAAAATCGTTTTCAAAACCTTAAAGTACTTTTATAAAAGACATCGAAAAACCTGAAAGTTGATGAACCCGTTAAAGTACCCTGACCTGGTTGTTTAGCTTTTTAATTTGAATCTTTACAACTTGCAATTTTGTTTTATTTCTTTGTTAGTCTTTACAAAAACACATAAACAAAACCATCTTTTAAATCGCTTAGACTAAGATTGATTCCTTGCAAATTCTAGTAATTTAATTGCTCCTGATTCGGATTGACCTCAAGTACTACAATTGAGACATTAGATTAAACGGGGTAAAATCTCGTTTATCAAAGTTCTCAATCATGTTTCATGCTTTGCTTATGATTAATTGAATGTGAAAGTCGCTTAGACTAGACAGGTGGATCACATGCTTTTTGTAATAATAACGGATTTAGACGGAGTTTGAGATGAATGGTAATAGGTAGAAGTAGCTCGGTTGAGATAGGACACTATGTTTAGGATGCTTGTTCACTACACTCTTTGCATTGCTTTTGGTTCTGAGGTCCCCGCCTCTATACTCTCCCGAACATGATTCTTCGTTCTCTTGCTTGAGGAAAAGCAAAGGATAAGTTTGGGGGAGTTGATATCATGTATATTTTGCATGTTTTGTATTGATTTATTCGTTAGAATTAACGCATATAGGTTGCATTTAGTTGCATATAGGTCGCATTTGCGTTTGTTTCATGAGTTTTCAGGTTTATGAGTGCAAGGACGGAAAAAACAGAGAATTCAGACGAAAAGCGTCAAAGAGACACTCGTTGAAGACGTTCCCACCGTTGGATCTTTGTGAAATTTTACCACAAGATAGCCACGGATGTTATCTTTCATTTGGCGGTGGTTTGATATGATTTCAACGGTTGGATCTAAAGTTATGCAAATTGTACTTCATACCGGTTTGTTATACCGGTTTGAAGTGGCCGGTATCAAGAAGAAAATTCATACCGGACCGGTCACACTTGACCAAGTACAGGCGTGAAAAATAAGGAAAAACCGGTTTTTCGAGCTAAAAAGGAAAAGAGAAGTCCTAAACCGAGGAGGACGTTTTTTAAACTTATTTTCTATATATTTAGGGCTTTCATATCTTATTATTTTTCTTATGCTTATTTTTATCTTGAAACCTTTTACAAGCTTTTCACAGAGATTTGGATTTTGGATGCTTTGAGTTTTCTTCATTGATAAACAGAGTTTTTCTTATCCTTTATCTCTTTGATTTTATTTATGCTTTCTTTAATCATGTTTTCTTTGATTTTCATTATGCTTAGCGAGTAGTTTCCCTTAGACAATTAGGTTGGGGGAAAAAGGATGAATCAATTCTAGGATTGATTAATGTCTAGAACTTAAACCTGATAAAATTTTAGTTTAGTGTAACGATCTTAATGCTTTAGTTGAGTTGGCCATTCAATTAATAGAACCCAGAAAACTTCATGACCGAGAGGATTGTGAAGATTCCCGATCAATTACCCTAGAACTAAGCCTAGCTTAACCGAGAGATCTGTGTTAATAAGCTTAGTGGTTGAATTGAATTGAACTTAATGTTTCCTAAGATTTAAACTATCCAAGATATCGTTTTAGTTTACTTAATAGGAAAAGGATCATTGTCACGAGAGTGGATTGATCTAAATACGTTTTCAAAACCTTAAAGTTACATTTGTTAAAAGACATTAAAAACCTGAAAGTTTGATTACCCGTTAAAGTACCCCGACCTGGTTGTCTAGCTTTTAATTTGAACTTTTAAATCAACCTTTAATATCGTTTTTGCTTTCTTAGTTAATTGTTACAAAACCACCCTTTTTGTTTATTGCTTAGACTAAGAAGATTTCTCATAAGTTCTAGTGAGTTGATTGCTCGCGATTCGGATTGACACCTTATATACTACGATAAGGCATTCGAAACTTGGTTTTCATATAGTTTTGCATTTAGGAACTTCTCTGATACTTGTTTTTCACGGAGACCGTGTGATTTAAGTTTGGGGGAGTAGTCATGTTTCATATTAGTTTTGCATAAAAAAAAAAATCAAAAACACAAAAAAATCGAAAAATATAAAAAATAGAAAAAACCAAAAAAAATTAAAAAACTCAAAAACACAAAAAATACATTTAGGATTAATTCATTGCATTTAGATTAATTCATCGCATTTAGGTCATATGCATAGGGGATCTATGATGAGTTTAGCCTTGTAAAGCGACGCGTCTAGTGTTTTGAACGGTATCTTAAGTGTAGTGTCTTCCTCAAACAAATTAGAGCTCGCCGAAAATCTTGAAACTTTGACCCTAGACATTGATGTTTAAAAAGCCAATAGTGTGGTTATGAAACTTGATAGTTCTAGGTTGCCTTCGAAAATTATTTGAATTTAAACTTGAATTTTAATTAGCATGATTGAGAGTTTTCAAAAGAATTTCTATGGCTTTGTGATTTCTACGGATTGTGGCTACCTAAACCGAAACACTTTAGCACAATCTGGTCATTCTCATTCTAAGGATGATTCCCCTCTAACCCCCTAAGCCTAAACCCAAACACTTGTGAGAAATCTTTTTCGAGAAGTGATTGTTTGGTTTCGCAAAAACTTGAAAGTATAGGGAGCGACAAGAAAGGACATCCATTTGGCTAGTATATCTTGGACTAGTATGTTAGAACGGGATAATGGGTTTGAAAGACACATCTTTGAGTTTTGAAAAAAAAAAATAAACACGAGTATTATAAAACACATAGGGGATAACGGAATGGCTAAGTAAAAAAAAAAAAAAAAAAGAAACTTAGCCAAAAATAAAAACCCCTTAAGGTAGTTATGAAAAAGAAAAAGAAAAGTCGGTGTTTAAGTGTTTAAGAAAAAAGATAAACGGGTAGTGGTTAGATTTGGATAGGAATGGATGTCCGGACTTGTATGCATAAATTGTTCCTCGTCTTTCCTGGTTTTGCTTAATCCTTTCACTCCCTTTTGAGAGAAACCGCGATACAATTTTCCACATGCCTGAGTGTTAGCCTCCTCTTTTGATTCGAAATCCCGTTTTTACCCAGACAAATAGAAAACCTCTTGGAAGTTCTCAATCATGTTTCATGCTTTGCTTATGATTAATTGAATGTGAAAGTCGCTTAGACTAGACAGGTGGATCACATGCTTTTGGTAATAATAACGGATTTAGACGGAGTTTGAGATGAATGGTAATAGGTAGAACTAGCTCGGTTGCGATAGGACACTATGTTTAGGATGCTTGTTTGCTTGAGGACAAGCAAATGATAAGTTTAGGGGAGTTGATATCATGTATATTTTGCATGTTTTGCATTGATTTTTTCATTAGAATTAACGCATATAGGTTGCATTTAGTTGCATATAGGTCGCATTTGCGTTTGTTTCATGAGTTTTCAGGTTTATGAGTGCAAGGACGGAAAAAACAGAGAATTCAGACGAAAAGCGTCAAAGAGACACTCGTTGAAGACGTTCCCACCGTTGGATCTTTATGAAATTTTACCACAAGATAGCCACGGATGTTATCTTTCATTTGGCGGTGGTTTGAGATGATTTCAACGGTTGGATCTAAAGTTATGCAAATTGTACTTCATACCGGTTTGTTATACCGGTTTGAAGTGGCCGGTATCAAGAAGAAAATTCATACCGGACCGGTCACACTTGACCAGTACAGGCGTGAAAAATAAGGAAAAACCGGTTTTTCGAGCTAAAAAGGAAAAGAGAAGTCCTAAACCGAGGAGGACGTTTTTTAAACTTATTTTCTATATATTTAGGGCTTTCATATCTTATTATTTTTCTTATGCTTATTTTTATCTTGAAACCTTTTACAAGCTTTTCACAGAGATTTGGATTTTGGATGCTTTGAGTTTTCTTCATTGATAAAAGAGTTTTTCTTATCCTTTATCTCTTTGATTTTATTTATGCTTTCTTTAATCATGTTTTCTTTGATTTTCATTATGCTTAGCGAGTAGTTTCCCTTAGACAATTAGGTTGGGGGAAAAAGGATGAATCAATTCTAGGATTGATTAATGTCTAGAACTTAAACCTCGATAAAATTTTAGTTTAGTGTAACGATCTTAATGCTTTAGTTGAGTTGGCCATTCAATTAATAGAACCCAGAAAACTTCATGACCGAGAGGATTGTGAAGATTCCCGATCAATTACCTTAGAACTAAGCCTAGCTTAACCGAGAGATCTGTGTTAATAAGCTTAGTGGTTGAATTGAATTGAACTTAATGTTTCCTAAGATTTAAACTATCCAAGATATCGTTTTAGTTTACTTAATAGGAAAATGATCATTGTCACGAGAGTGGATTGATCTAAATACGTTTTCAAAACCTTAAAGTTACATTTGTTAATAGACATTAAAAACCTGAAAGTTTGATTACCCGTTAAAGTACCCCGACCTGGTTGTCTAGCTTTTAATTTGAACTTTTAAATCAACCTTTAATTTCGTTTTTTCTTTCTTAGTTAATTGTTACAAAACCTCCCTTTTTGTTTATTGCTTAGACTAAGAAGATTTCTCATAAGTTCTAGTGAGTTGATTGCTCCCGATTCGGATTGACACCTTATATACTACGATAAGGCATTCGAAACTTGGTTTTCATATAGTTTTGCATTTAGGAACTTCTCTGATACTTGTTTCACACGGAGTCCGTGTGATTTAAGTTTGGGGGAGTAGTCATGTTTCATATTAGTTTTCCATAAAAAAAAAAATCAAAAACACAAAAAAAATAGAAAAATATAAAAAATAGAAAAAACCAAAAAAAAAATTACAAAACTCAAAAACACAAAAAATGCATTTAGGATTAGTTCATTGCATTTAGATTAATTCATCGCATTTAGGTCATATGCATAGGGGATCTATGATGAGTTTAGCCTTGTAAAGCGACGCGTCTAGTGTTTTGAACGGTATCTTAAGTGTAGTGTCTTCCTCAAACGAATTAGAGCTCGCCGAAAATCTTGAAACTTTGACCCTAGACATTGATGTTTAGAAAGCCAATAGTGTGGTTATGAAACTTGATAGTTCTAGGTTGCCTTCGAAAATTATTTGAATTTAAACTTGAATTTTAATTAGCATGATTGAGAGTTTTCAAAAGAATTTCTATGGCTTTGTGATTTCTACGGATTGTGGCTACCTAAACCGAAACACTTTAGCACAATCTGGTCATTCTCATTCTAAGGATGATTCCCCTCTAACCCCCTAAGCCTAAACCCAAACACTTGTGAGAAATCTTTTTCGAGAAGTGATTGTTTGGTTTCGCAAAAACTTGAAAGTATAGGGAGCGACAAGAAAGGACATCCATTTGGCTAGTATATCTTGGACTAGTATGTTAGAACCGGATAATGGGTTTGAAAGACACATCTTTGAGTTTTGAAAAAAAAAATAAACACGAGTATTATAAAACACATAGGGGATAACGGAATGGCTAATTAAAAAAAAAACGTAAAAAAAAAAAAAAAAAAAAAAAAAAGAGAAAAGAAACTTAGCCAAAAATAAAAACCCCTTAAGGTAGTTATGAAAAAGAAAAAGAAAAGTCGGTGTTTAAGTGTTTAAGAAAAAAGATAAACGGGTAGTGGTTAGATTTGGATAGGAATGGATGTCCGGACTTGTATGCATAAATTGTTCCTCGTCTTTCCTGGTTTTGCTTAATCCTTTCACTCCCTTTTGAGAGAAACCGCGATACAATTTTCCACATGCCTGAGTGTTAGTCTCCTCTTTTGATTCGAAATCCCGTTTTTACCCAGACAAATAGAAATCCTCTTGGAAGTTCTCAATCATGTTTCATGCTTTGCTTATGATTAATTGAATGTGAAAGTCGTTTAGACTAGACAGGTGGATCACATGCTTTTGTAATAATAACGGATTTAGACGGAGTTTGAGATGAATGGTAATAGGTAGAACTAGCTCGGTTGCGATAGGACACTATGTTTAGGATGCTTGTTTAGTACTACACTCTTTGCGTTGCTTTTGGTTCTGAGGTCCCCGCCTCTATACTCTCCCGAACATGATTCTTTGTTCTCTTGCTTGAGGACAAGCAAATGATAAGTTTGGGGGAGTTGATATCATGTATATTTTGCATGTTTTGCATTGATTTATTCATTAGAATTAACGCATATAGGTTGCATTTAGTTGCATATAGGTCGCATTTGCGTTTGTTTCATGAGTTTTCAGGTTTATGAGTGCAAGGACGGAAAAACAGAGAATTCAGACGAAAAGCGTCAAAGAGACACTCGATTAAGATGTTCCCACCGTTGGATCTTTATGAAATTTTACCACAAAATAGCCACGGATGTTATCTTTCATTTGGCGGTGGTTTGAGATAATTTCAACGGTTGGATCTAAAGTTATGCAAATTGTACTTCATACCGGTTTGTTATACCGGTTTGAAGTGGCCGGGTATCAAGAAGAAAATTCATACCGGACCGGTCACACTTGACCAGTACAGGCGTGAAAAATAAGGAAAAACCGGTTTTTCGAGCTAAAAAGGAAAAGAGAAGTCCTAAACCGAGGAGGACGTTTTTTAAACTTATTTTCTATATATTTAGGGCTTTCATATCTTATTATTTTTCTTATGCTTATTTTTATCTTGAAACCTTTTACAAGCTTTTCACAGAGATTTGGATTTTGGATGCTTTGAGTTTTCTTCATTGATAAAAGAGTTTTTCTTATCCTTTATCTCTTTGATTTTATTTATGCTTTTAAATTATGTTTTCTTTAATCATGTTTTCTTTGATTTTCATTATGCTTAGCGAGTAGTTTCCCTTAGACAATTAGGTTGGGGGAAAAAGGATGAATCAATTCTAGGATTGATTAATGTCTAGAACTTAAACTCGATAAAATTTTAGTTTAGTGTAACGATCTTAATGCTTTAGTTGAGTTGGCCATTCAATTAATAGAACCCAGAAAACTTCATGACCGAGAGGATTGTGAAGATTCCCGATCAATTACCTTAGAACTAAGCCTAGCTTAACCGAGAGATCTGTGTTAATAAGCTTAGTGGTTGAATTGAATTGAACTTAATGTTTCCTAAGATTTAAACTATCCAAGATATCGTTTTAGTTTACTTAATAGGAAAATGATCATTGTCACGAGAGTGGATTGATCTAAAAACGTTTTCAAAACCTTAAAGTTACATTTGTTAATAGACATTAAAAACCTGAAAGTTTGATTACCCGTTAAAGTACCCCGACCTGGTTGTCTAGCTTTTAATTTGAACTTTTAAATCAACCTTTAATTTCGTTTTTTCTTTCTTAGTTAATTGTTACAAAACCTCCCTTTTTGTTTATTGCTTAGACTAAGAAGATTTCTCATAAGTTCTAGTGAGTTGATTGCTCCCGATTCGGATTGACACCTTATATACTACGATAAGGCATTCGAAACTTGGTTTTCATATAGTTTTGCATTTAGGAACTTCTCTGATACTTGTTTCACACGGAGTCCGTGTGATTTAAGTTTGGGGGAGTAGTCATGTTTCATATTAGTTTTCCATAAAAAAAAAAATCAAAAACACAAAAAAATAGAAAAATATAAAAAATAGAAAAAACCAAAAAAAAAATTACAAAACTCAAAAACACAAAAAATGCATTTAGGATTAGTTCATTGCATTTAGATTAATTCATCGCATTTAGGTCATATGCATAGGGGATCTATGATGAGTTTAGCCTTGTAAAGCGACGCGTCTAGTGTTTTGAACGGTATCTTAAGTGTAGTGTCTTCCTCAAACGAATTAGAGCTCGCCGAAAATCTTGAAACTTTGACCCTAGACATTGATGTTTAGAAAGCCAATAGTGTGGTTATGAAACTTAATAGTTCTAGGTTGCCTTCGAAAATTATTTGAATTTAAACTTGAATTTTAATTAGCATTATTGAGAGTTTTCAAAAGAATTTCTATGGCTTTGTGATTTCTACGGATTGTGGCTACCTAAACCGAAACACTTTAGCACAATCTGGTCATTCTCATTCTAAGGATGATTCCCCTCTAACCCCCTAAGCCTAAACCCAAACACTTGTGAGAAATCTATTTCGAGAAGTGATTGTTTGGTTTCGCAAAAACTTGAAAGTATAGGGAGCGACAAGAAAGGACATCCATTTGGCTAGTATATCTTGGACTAGTATGTTAGAACCGGATAATGGGTTTGAAAGACACATCTTTGAGTTTTGAAAAAAAAAAATAAACACGAGTATTATAAAACACATAGAGGATAACGGAATGGCTAATTAAAAAAAAACGTAAAAAAAAAAAAAAGAGAAAAGAAAAAATAAACTTAGCCAAAAATAAAAACCCCTTAAGGTAGTTATGAAAAAGAAAAAGAAAAGTCGGTGTTTAAGTGTTTAAGAAAAAAAGATAAACGGGAAGTGGTTAGATTTGGATAGGAATGGATGTCCGGTCTTGTATGCATAAATTGTTCCTCGTCTTTCCTGGTTTTGCTTAATCCTTTCACTCCCTTTTGAGAGAAACCGCGATACAATTTTCCACATGCCTGAGTGTTAGTCTCCTCTTTTGATTCGAAATCCCGTTTTTACC
Source organism: Cochlearia excelsa (assembly GCA_963556525.1). Taxonomy (NCBI): domain Eukaryota; kingdom Viridiplantae; phylum Streptophyta; class Magnoliopsida; order Brassicales; family Brassicaceae; genus Cochlearia; species Cochlearia excelsa. The sequence continues at coordinate 55,330 of CAUVZT010000044.1, forward strand.
CAGACAAATAGAAATCCTCTTGGAAGTTCTCAATCATGTTTCATGCTTTGCTTATGATTAATTGAATGTGAAAGTCGTTTAGACTAGACAGGTGGATCACATGCTTTTTGTAATAATAACGGATTTAGACGGAGTTTGAGATGAATGGTAATAGGTAGAACTAGCTCGGTTGCGATAGGACACTATGTTTAGGATGCTTGTTCAGTACTACACTCTTTGCGTTGCTTTTGGTTCTGAGGTCCCCGCCTCTATACTCTCCCGAACATGATTCTTTGTTCTCTTGCTTGAGGACAAGCAAATGATAAGTTTGGGGGAGTTGATATCATGTATATTTTGCATGTTTTGCATTGATTTATTCATTAGAATTAACGCATATAGGTTGCATTTAGTTGCATATAGGTCGCATTTGCGTTTGTTTCATGAGTTTTCAGGTTTATGAGTGCAAGGACGGAAAAACAGAGAATTCAGACGAAAAGCGTCAAAGAGACACTCAATTAAGATGTTCCCACCGTTGGATCTTTATGAAATTTTACCACAAAATAGCCACGGATGTTATCTTTCATTTGGCGGTGGTTTGAGATAATTTCAACGGTTGGATCTAAAGTTATGCAAATTGTACTTCATACCGGTTTGTTATACCGGTTTGAAGTGGCCGGTATCAAGAAGAAAATTCATACCGGACCGGTCACACTTGACCAGTACAGGCGTGAAAAATAAGGAAAAACCGATTTTTCGAGCTAAAAAGGAAAAGATAAGTCCTAAACCGAGGAGGACGTTTTTTAAACTTATTTTCTATATATTTAGGGTTTTCATATCTTATTATTTTTCTTATGCTTATTTTTATCTTGAAACCTTTTACAAGCTTTTCACAGAGATTTGGATTTTGGATCCTTTGAGTTTTCTTCATTGATAAACAGAGTTTTTCTTATCATTTATCTCTATGCTTTCTTTAATCATGTTTTCTTTAATCTTGTTTTCTTTGATTTTCATTATGCTTAGCGAATAGTTTCCCTTAGACAATTAGGTTGGGGGAAAAAGGATGAATCAATTCTAGGATTGATTAATGTCTAGAACTTAAACCTGATAAAATTTTAGTTTAGTGTAACGATCTTAATGCTTTAGTTGAGTTGGCCATTCAATTAATAGAACCCAGGAAACTTCATGACCGAGAGGATTGTTAAGATTCCCGATCAATTACCCTAGAACTAAGCCTAGCTTAACCGAGAGATCTGTGTTAATAAGCTTAGTGGTTGAATTGAATTGAACTTAATGTTTCCTAAGATTTAAACTATCCAAGATATTGTTTTAGTTTACTTAATAGGAAAATGATCATTGTCACGAGAGTGGATTGATCTAAAAACGTTTTCAAAACCTTAAAGTTACATTTGTTAAAAGACATTAAAAACCTGAAAGTTTGATTACCCGTTAAAGTACCCCGACCTGGTTGTCTAGCTTTTAATTTGAACTTTTAAATCAACCTTTAATTTCGTTTTTGCTTTCTTAGTTAATTGTTAAAAAACCTCCCTTTTTGTTTATTTCTTAGACTAAGAAGATTTCTCATAAGTTCTAGTGAGTTGATTGCTCCCGATTCGGATTGACACCTTATATACTACGATAAGGCATTCGAAACTTGGTTTTCATATAGTTTTGCATTTAGGAACTTCTCTGATACTTGTTTCACACGGAGACCGTGTGATTTAAGTTTGGGGGAGTAGTCATGTTTCATATTAGCTTTGCATAAAAAAAAAAATCAAAACACAAAAAAATAGAAAAATATAAAAAATAGAAAAAACCAAAAAAAAAATTAAAAAACTCAAAAACACAAAAAATGCATTTAGTATTAGTTCATTGCATTTTGATTAATTCATCGCATTTAGGTCATATGCATAGGGGATCTATGATGAGTTTAGCCTTGTAAAGCGACGCGTCTAGTGTTTTGAACGATATCTTAAGTGTAGTGTCTTCGTCAAACGAATTAGAGCTCGCCGAAAATCTTGAAACTTTGACCCTAGACATTGATGTTTAGAAAGCCAATAGTGTGGTTATGAAACTTGATAGTTCTAGGTTGCCTTCGAAAATTATTTGAATTTAAACTTGAATTTTAATTAGCATAATTGAGAGTTTTCAAAAGAATTTCTATGGCTCTTTGATTTCTACTGATTGTGGCTACCTAAACCGAAACACTTTAGCACAATCTGGTCATTCTCATTTTAAGGATGATTCCCCTCTAACCCCCTAAGCCTAAACCCAAACACTTGTGAGAAATCTTTTTCGAGAAGTGATTGTTTGGTTTCGCAAAAACTTGAAAGTATAGGGAGCGACAAGAAATGACATCCATTTGGCTAGTATATCTTGGACTAGTATGTTAGAACAGGATAATGGGTTTGAAAGACACATCTTTGAGTTTTGAAAAAAAAATAATAAACACGAGTATTATAAAACACATAGGGGATAACGGAATGGCTAAGTAAAAAAAAAAAAGAGAAAAGAACAGAAACTTAGCCAAAAATAAAAACCCCTTAAGGTAGTTATGAAAAAGAAAAAGAAAAGTCGGTGTTTAAGTGTTTAAGAAAAAAGATAAACGGGAAGTGGTTAGATTTGGATAGGAATGGATGTCCGGTCTTGTATGCATAAATTGTTCCTCGTCTTTCCTGGTTTTGCTTAATCCTTTCACTCCCTTTTGAGAGAAACCGCGATACAATTTTCCACATGCCTGAGTGTTAGTCTCCTCTTTTGATTCGAAATCCCGTTTTTACCCAGACAAATAGAAATCCTCTTGGAAGTTCTCAATCATGTTTCATGCTTTGCTTATGATTAATTGAATGTGAAAGTCGTTTAGACTAGACAGGTGGATCACATGCTTTTTGTAATAATAACGGATTTAGACGGAGTTTGAGATGAATGGTAATAGGTAGAACTAGCTCGGTTGCGATAGGACACTATGTTTAGGATGCTTGTTCAGTACTACACTCTTTGCGTTGCTTTTGGTTCTGAGGTCCCCGCCTCTATACTCTCCCGAACATGATTCTTTGTTCTCTTGCTTGAGGACAAGCAAATGATAAGTTTGGGGGAGTTGATATCATGTATATTTTGCATGTTTTGCATTGATTTATTCATTAGAATTAACGCATATAGGTTGCATTTAGTTGCATATAGGTCGCATTTGCGTTTGTTTCATGAGTTTTCAGGTTTATGAGTGCAAGGACGGAAAATCAGAGAATTCAGACGAAAAGCGTCAAAGAGACACTCGATTAAGATGTTCCCACCGTTGGATCTTTATGAAATTTTACCACAAAATAGCCACGGATGTTATCTTTCATTTGGCGGTGGTTTGAGATAATTTCAACGGTTGGATCTAAAGTTATGCAAATTGTACTTCATACCGGTTTGTTATACCGGTTTGAAGTGGCCGGATATCAAGAAGAAAATTCAAACCGGACCGGTCACACTTGACCGTACAGGCGTGAAAAATAAGGAAAAACCGATTTTTCGAGCTAAAAAGGAAAAGATAAGTCCTAAACCGAGGAGGACGTTTTTTAAACTTATTTTCTATATATTTAGGGTTTTCATATCTTATTATTTTTCTTATGCTTATTTTTATCTTGAAACCTTTTACAAGCTTTTCACAGAGATTTGGATTTTGGATCCTTTGAGTTTTCTTCATTGATAAACAGAGTTTTTCTTATCCTTTATCTCTATGCTTTCTTTAATCATGTTTTCTTTAATCATGTTTTCTTTGATTTTCATTATGCTTAGCGAATAGTTTCCCTTAGACAATTAGGTTGGGGGAAAAAGGATGAATCAATTCTAGGATTGATTAATGTCTAGAACTTAAACCTGATAAAACTTTAGTTTAGTGTAACGATCTTAATGCTTTAGTTGAGTTGGCCATTCAATTAATAGAACCCAGGAAATTTCATGACCGAGAGGATTGTTAAGATTCCCGATCAATTACCCTAGAACTAAGCCTAGCTTAACCGAGAGATCTGTGTTAATAAGCTTAGTGGTTGAATTGAATTGAACTTAATGTTTCCTAAGATTTAAACTATCCAAGATATTGTTTTAGTTTACTTAATAGGAAAAGGATCATTGTCACGAGAGTGGATTGATCTAAAAACGTTTTCAAAACCTTAAAGTTACATTTGTTAAAAGACATTAAAAACCTGAAAGTTTGATTACCCGTTAAAGTACCCCGACACGGTTGTCTAGCTTTTAATTTGAACTTTTAAATCAACCTTTAATTTCGTTTTTGCTTTCTTAGTTAATTGTTAAAAAACCTCCCTTTTTGTTTATTTCTTAGACTAAGAAGATTTCTCATAAGTTCTAGTGAGTTGATTGCTCCCGATTCGGATTGACACCTTATATACTACGATAAGGCATTCGAAACTTGGTTTTCATATAGTTTTGCATTTAGGAACTTCTCTGATACTTGTTTCACACGGAGACCGTGTGATTTAAGTTTGGGGGAGTAGTCATGTTTCATATTAGCTTTGCATAAAAAAAAAATCAAAAACACAAAAAAATAGAAAAATATAAAAAATAGAAAAAACCAAAAAAAAAATTAAAAAACTCAAAAACACAAAAAATGCATTTAGTATTAGTTCATTGCATTTTGATTAATTCATCGCATTTAGGTCATATGCATAGGGGATCTATGATGAGTTTAGCCTTGTAAAGCGACGCGTCTAGTGTTTTGAACGATATCTTAAGTGTAGTGTCTTCGTCAAACGAATTAGAGCTCGCCGAAAATCTTGAAACTTTGACCCTAGACATTGATGTTTAGAAAGCCAATAGTGTGGTTATGAAACTTGATAGTTCTAGGTTGCCTTCGAAAATTATTTGAATTTAAACTTGAATTTTAATTAGCATAATTGAGAGTTTTCAAAAGAATTTCTATGGCTTTTTGATTTCTACTGATTGTGGCTACCTAAACCGAAATACTTTAGCACAATCTGGTCATTCTCATTTTAAGGATGATTCCCCTCTAACCCCCTAAGCCTAAACCCAAACACTTGTGAGAAATCTTTTTCGAGAAGTGATTGTTTGGTTTCGCAAAAACTTGAAAGTATAGGGAGCGACAAGAAATGACATCCATTTGGCTAGTATATCTTGGACTAGTATGTTAGAACAGGATAATGGGTTTGAAAGACACATCTTTGAGTTTTGAAAAAAAAATAATAAACACGAGTATTATAAAACACATAGGGGATAACGGAATGGCTAAGTAAAAAAAAAAAAAGAGAAAAGAACAGAAATTTAGCCAAAAATAAAAACCCCTTAAGGTAGTTATGAAAAAGAAAAAGAAAAGTCGGTGTTTAAGTGTTTAAGAAAAAAGATAAACGGGAAGTGGTTAGATTTGGATAGGAATGGATGTCCGGTCTTGTATGCATAAATTGTTCCTCGTCTTTCCTGGTTTTGCTTAATCCTTTCACTCCCTTTTGAGAGAAACCGCGATACAATTTTCCACATGCCTGAGTGTTAGTCTCCTCTTTTGATTCGAAATCCCGTTTTTACCCAGACAAATAGAAATCCTCTTGGAAGTTCTCAATCATGTTTCATGCTTTGCTTATGATTAATTGAATGTGAAAGTCGCTTAGACTAGACAGGTGGATCACATGCTTTTTGTAATAATAACGGATTTAGACGGAGTTTGAGATGAATGGTAATAGGTAGAACTAGCTCGGTTGCGATAGGACACTATGTTTAGGATGCTTGTTCAGTACTACACTCTTTGCGTTGCTTTTGGTTCTGAGGTCCCCGCCTCTATACTCTCCCGAACATGATTCTTTGTTCTCTTGCTTGAGGACAAGCAAATGATAAGTTTGGGGGAGTTGATATCATGTATATTTTGCATGTTTTGCATTGATTTATTCATTAGAATTAACGCATATAGGTTGCATTTAGTTGCATATAGGTCGCATTTGCGTTTGTTTCATGCGTTTGTTTCAGTTTTCAGGTTTATGAGTGAGTTCAAGGACGGAAAAAACAGAGAATTCAGACGAAAAACGTCAAAGAGACACTCGTTGAAGACGTTCCCACCGTTGGATCTTTATGAAATTTTACCACAAGATAGCCACGGATGTTATCTTTCATTTGGCGGTGGTTTGAGATGATTTCAACGGTTTGATCTAAAGTTATGCAAATTGTACTTCATACCGGTTTGTTATACCGGTTTGAAGTGGCCGATATCAAGAAGAAAATTCATACTGGACCGGTCGCACTTGACCTGTACAGGCGTGAAAAATAAGGAAAAACCGGTTTTTCGAGCTAAAAAGGAAAAGAGAAGTCATAAACCGAGGAGGACGTTTTTTAAACTTATTTTCTATATATTTAGGGTTTTCATATCTTATTATTTTTCTTATATTTATTTTTATCTTGAAACCTTTTACAAGCTTTTCACAGAGATTTGGATTTTGGATGCTTTGAGTTTTCTTCATTGATAAACAGAGTTTTTCTTATCCTTTATCTCTTTGATTTTATTTATGCTTTCTTTAATCATGTTTTCTTTAATCATGTTTTCTTTGATTTTCATTATGCGTAGCGAATAGTTTCCCTTAGACAATTAGGTTGGGGGAAAAAGGATGAATCAATTCTAGGATTGATTAATGTCTAGAACTTAAACCTGATAAAACTTTAGTTTAGTGTAACGATCTTAATGCTTTAGTTGAGTTGGCCATTCAATTAATAGAACCCAGGAAACTTCATGACCGAGAGGATTGTTAAGATTCCCGATCAATTACCCTAGAACTAAGCCTAGCTTAACCGAGAGATCTGTGTTAATAAGCTTAGTGGTTGAATTGAATTGAACTTAATGTTTCCTAAGATTTAAACTATCCAAGATATTGTTTTAGTTTACTTAATAGGAAAATGATCATTGTCACGAGAGTGGATTGATCTAAAAACGTTTTCAAAACCTTAAAGTTACATTTGTTTAAAGACATTAAAAACCTGAAAGTTTGATTACCAGTTAAAGTACCCCGACCTGGTTGTCTAGCTTTTAATTTGAACTTTTAAATCAACCTTTAATTTCGTTTTTGCTTTCTTAGTTAATTGTTACAAAACCTCCCTTTTTGTTTATTGCTTTTACTAAGAAGATTTCTCATAAGTTCTAGTGAGTTGATTGCTCCCGATTCGGATTGACACTTTATATACTACGATAAGACATTCAAAACTTGGTTTTCATATAGTTTTGCATTTATGAACTTCTCTGATACTTGTTTCACACGGAGACCGTGTGATTTAAGTTTGGGGGAGTAGTCATGTTTCATATTAGTTTTGCATAAAAAAAAAATCAAAAACACAAAAAAATAGAAAAATATAAAAAATAGAAAAAACCAAAAAAAAAAATTAAAAAACTCAAAAACACAAAAAATGCATTTAGGATTAGTTCATTACATTTAGATTAATTCATCGCATTTAGGTCATATGCATAGGGGATTTATGATGAGTTTAGTCTTGTAAAGCGAAGCGTCTAGTGTTTTGAACGGTATCTTAAGTGTAGTGTCTTCCTCAAACGAATTAGAGTTCGCCGAAAATCTTGAAACTTTGACCCTAGACATTGATGTTTAGAAAGCCAATAGTGTGGTTATGAAACTTGATAGTTCTAGGTTGCCTTCGAAAATTATTTGAATTTAAACTTGAATTTTAATTAGCATAATTGAGAGTTTTCAAAAGAATTTCTATGGCTTTGTGATTTCTACGGATTGTGGCTACCTAAACCGAAACACTTTAGCACAATCTGATCATTCTCATTCTAAGGATGATTCCCCTCTAACCCCCTAAGCCTAAACCCAAACACTTGTGAGAAATCTTTTTCGAGAAGTGATTGTTTGGTTTCGCAAAAACTTGAAAGTATAGGGAGCGACAAGAAAGGACATCCATTTGGCTAGTATATCTTGGACTAGTATGTTAGAACGGGATAATGGGTTTGAAAGACACTTCTTTGAGTTTTGAAAAAAAAAAATAAACACGAGTATTATAAAACACATAGGGGATAACGGAATGGCTAAGTAAAAAAAAAAAAAAAAAAAAAAAGAAACTTAGCCAAAAATAAAAACCCCTTAAGGTAGTTATGAAAAAGAAAAAGAAAAGTCGGTGTTTAAGTGTTTAAGAAAAAAGATAAACGGGTAGTGGTTAGATTTGGATTGGAATGGATGTCCGGACTTGTATGCATAAATTGTTCCTCGTCTTTCCTGGTTTTGCTTAATCCTTTCACTCCCTTTTGAGAGAAACCGCGATACAATTTTCCATATGCCTGAGTGTTAGCCTCCTTTTTTGATTCGAAATCCCGTTTTTACCCAGACAAATAGAAAACCTCTTGGAAGTTCTCAATCATGTTTCCTGCTTTGCTTATGATTAATTGAATGTGAAAGTCGCTTAGACTAGACAGGTGGATCACATGCTTTTTGTAATAATAACGGATTTAGACGGAGTTTGAGATGAATGGTAATAGGTAGAACTAGCTCGGTTGCGATAGGACACTATGTTTAGGATGCTTGTTCACTACACTCTTTGCGTTGCTTTTGGTTCTGAGGTCCCCGCCTCTATACTCTCCCGAACATGATTCTTTGTTCTCTTGCTTGAGGACAAGCAAAGGATAAGTTTGGGGGAGTTGATATCATGTATATTTTGCATGTTTTGCATTGATTTATTCATTAGAATTAACGCATATAGGTTGCATTTAGTTGCATATAGGTCGCATTTGCGTTTGTTTCATGAGTTTTCAGGTTTATGAGTGCAAGGACGGAAAAAACAGAGAATTCAGACGAAAAGCATCAAAGAGACACTCGTTGAAGACGTTCCCACCGTTGGATCTTTATGAAATTTTACCACAAGATAGCCACGGATGTTATCTTTCATTTGGCGGTGGTTTGAGATGATTTCAACGGTTGGATCTAAAGTTATGCAAATTGTACTTCATACCGGTTTGTTATACCGGTTTGAAGTGGCCGATATCAAGAAGAAAATTCATACCGGACCGGTCACACTTGACCAGTACAGGCGTGAAAAATAAGGAAAAACCGGTTTTCCGAGCTAAAAAGGAAAAGAGAAGTCCTAAACCGAGGAGGACGTTTTTTAAACTTATTTTCTATATATTTAGGGTTTTCATATCTTATTATTTTTCTTATGCTTATTTTTATCTTGAAACCTTTTACAAGCTTTTCACAGAGATTTGGATTTTGGATGCTTTGAGTTTTCTTCATTGATAAACAAATTTTTTCTTATCCTTTATCTCTTTGATTTTATTTATGCTTTCTTTAATCATGTTTTCTTTGATTTTCATTATGCTTAGCGAATAGTTTCCCTTAGACAATTAGCTTGGGGGAAAAAGGATGAATCAATTCTAGGATTGATTAATGTCTAGAACTTAAACCTGATAAAACTTTAATTTAGTGTAACGATCTTAATGCTTTAGTTGAGTTGGCCATTCAATTAATAGAACCCAGGAAACTTCATGACCGAGAGGATTGTGAAGATTCCCGATCAATTACCCTAGAACTAAGTCTAGCTTAACCGAGAGATCTGTGTTAATAATCTTAGTGGTTGAATTGAATTGAACTTAATGTTTCCTAAGATTTAAACTATCCAAGATATTGTTTTAGTTTACTTAATAGGAAAAGGATCATTGTCACGAGAGTGGATTGATCTAAAAACGTTTTCAAAACCTTAAAGTTACATTTGTTAAAAGACATTAAAAACCTGAAAGTTTGATTACCCGTTAAAGTACCCCGACCTGGTTGTCTAGCTTTTAATTTGAACTTTTAAATCAACCTTTAATTTCGTTTTTGCTTTCTTAGTTAATTGTTACAAAACCTCCCTTTTTGTTTATTGCTTAGACTAAGAAGATTTCTCATAAATTCTATTGAGTTGATTGCTCCCGATTCGGATTGACACCTTATATACTACGATAAGGCATTCGAAACTTGGTTTTCATATAGTTTTGCATTTAGGAACTTCTCTGATACTTGTTTCACACGGAGACCGTGTGATTTAAGTTTGGGGGAGTAGTCATGTTTCATATTAGTTTTGCATAAAAAAAAAAAATCAAAAACACAAAAAAATAGAAAAATAGAAAAAATAGAAAAAACCAAAAAAAAAATTAAAAAACTCAAAAACACAAAAAATGCATTTAGGATTAGTTCATTGCATTTAGATTAATTCATCGCTTTTAAGTCATATGCATAGGGGATCTATGATGAGTTTAGCCTTGTAAAGCGACGTGTCTAGTGTTTTGAACGGTATCTTAAGTGTAGTGTCTTCCTCAAACGAATTAGAGCTCGCCGAAAATCTTGAAACTTTGACCCTAGACATTGATGTTTAAAAAGCCAATAGTGTGGTTGTGAAACTTGATAGTTCTAGGTTGCCTTCGAAAATTATTTGAATTTAAACTTGAATTTTAATTAGCATAATTGAGAGTTTTCAAAAGAATCTCTAAGGCTTTGTGATTTCTACGGATTGTGGCTACCTAAACCGAAACACTTTAGCACAATCTGGTCATTCTCATTCTAAGGATGATTCCCCTCTAACCCCCTAAGCCTAAACCCAAACACTTGTGAGAAATCTTTTTCGAGAAGTGATTGTTTGGTTTCGCAAAAACTTGAAAGTATAGGGAGCGACAAGAAAGGACATCCATTTGGCTAGTATATCTTGGACTAGTATGTTAGAACGGGATAATGGGTTTGAAAGACACTTCTTTGAGTTTTGAAAAAAAAAATAAACACGAGTATTATAAAACACATAGGGGATAACGGAATGACTAAGTAAAAAAAAAAAAAAAGAAACTTAGCCAAAAATAAAAACCCCTTAAGGTAGTTATGAAAAAGAAAAAGAAAAGTCGGTGTTTAAGTGTTTAAGAAAAAAGATAAACGGGTAGTGGTTAGATTTGGATAGGAATGGATGTCCGGACTTGTATGCATAAATTGTTCCTCGTCTTTCCTGGTTTTGCTTAATCCTTTCACTCCCTTTTGAGAGAAACCGCGATACAATTTTCCACATGCCCGAGTGTTAGCCTCCTCTTTTGATTCGAAATCCCGTTTTTACCCGTACAAATAGAAAACCTCTTGGAAGTTCTCAATCATGTTTCATGCTTTGCTTATGATTAATTGAATGTGAAAGTCGCTTAGACTAGACAGGTGGATCACATGCTTTTTGTAATAATAACGGATTTAGACGGAGTTTGAGATGAATGGTAATAGGTAGAACTAGCTCGGTTGCGATAGGACACTATGTTTAGGATGCTTGTTCACTACACTCTTTGCGTTGCTTTTGGTTCTGAGGTCCCCGCCTCTATACTCTCCCGAACATGATTCTTTGTTCTCTTGCTTGAGGACAAGCAAAAGATAAGTTTGGGGGAGTTGATATCATGTATATTTTGCATGTTTTGCATTGATTTATTCATTAGAATTAACGCATATAGGTTGCATTTAGTTGCATATAGGTTGCATTTGCATTTGTTTCATGAGTTTTCAGAGTTATGAGTGCAAGGACGGAAAAATAAGAGAATTCAGACGAAAAGCGTCAAAGAGACACTCGTTGAAGACGTTCCCACCGTTGGATCTTTATGAAAGTTTACCACAAGATAGCCACGGATGTTTTCTTTCATTTGGCGGTGGTTTGAGATGATTTCAACGGTTGGATCTAAAGTTATGCAAATTGTACTTCATACCGATTTGTTATACCGGTTTGAAGTGGCCGGTATCAAGAAGAAAATTCATACCGACCGGTCACACTTGACCAAGTACAGGCGTGAAAAATAAGGAAAAACCGGTTTTTCGAGCTAAAAAGGAAAAGAGAAGTCCTAAACCGAGAAAGACGTTTTTTAAACTTATTTTCTATATATTTAGGGTTTTCATATCTTATTATTTTTCTTATGCTTATTTTTATCTTGAAACCTTTTACAAGCTTTTCACGAGATTTGGATTTTGGATGCTTTGAGTTTTCTTCATTGATAAACAAAGTTTTTCTTATCCTTTATCTCTTTGATTTTATTTATGCTTTCTTTAATCATGTTTTCTTTGATTTTCATTATGCTTAGCGAATAGTTTCCCTTAGACAATTAGGTTGGGGGAAAAAGGATGAATCAATTTTAGGATTGATTAATGTCTAGAACTTAAACTCCGATAAAACTTTAGTTTAGTGTAACGATCTTAATGCTTTAGTTGAGTTGGCAATTCAATTAATAGAACCCAGGAAACTTCATGACCGAGAGGATTGTGAAGATTCCCGATCAATTACCCTAGAACTAAGCCTAGCTTAACCGAGAGATCTGTGTTAATAAGCTTAGTGGTTGAATTGAATTGAACTTAATGTTTCCTAAGATTTAAACTATCCAAGATATTGTTTTAGTTTACTTAATAGGAAAATGACCATTGTCACGAGAGTGGATTGATCTAAAAACGTTTTCAAAACCTTAAAGTTACATTTGTTAAAAGACATTAAAAACTTGAAAGTTTGATTACCCGTTAAAGTACCCCGACCTGGTTGTCTAGCTTTTAATTTGAACTTTTAAATCAACCTTTAATTTCGTTTTTGCTTTCCTAGTTAATTGTTACAAAACCTCCCTTTTTGTTTATTGCTTAGGCTAAGAAGATTTCTCATAAGTTCTAGTGAGTTTATTGCTCCCGATTCGGATTGACACCTTATATACTACGATAAGGCATTCGAAACTTGGTTTTCATATAGTTTTGCATTTAGGAACTTCTCTGATACTTGTTTCACACGGAGACCGTGTGATTTAAGTTTGGGGGAGTAGTCATGTTTCATATTAGTTTTGCATAAAAAAAAAAAATCAAAAACACAAAAAAATAGAAAAATAGAAAAAATAGAAAAAACCAAAAAAAATATTTAAAAACTCAAAAACACAAAAAATGCATTTAGGATTAGTTCATTGCATTTAGATTAATTCATCGCTTTTAGGTCATATGCATAGGGGATCTATGATGAGTTTAGCCTTGTAAAGCGACGTGTCTAGTGTTTTGAACGGTATCTTAAGTGTAGTGTCTTCCTCAAACGAATTAGAGCTCGCCGAAAAACTTGAAACTTTGACCCTAGACATTGATGTTTAAAAAGCCAATAGTGTGGTTGTGAAACTTGATAGTTCTAGGTTGCCTTCGAAAATTATTTGAATTTAAACTTGAATTTTAATTAGCATAATTGAGAGTTTTCAAAATAATTTCTATGGCTTTGTGATTTCTACGGATTGTGGCTACCTAAACCGAAACACTTTAGCACAATCTGGTCATTCTCATTCTAAGGATGATTCCCCTCTAACCCCCTAAGCCTAAACCCAAACACTTGTGAGAAATCTTTTCGAGAAGTGATTGTTTGGTTTCGCAAAAACTTGAAAGTATAGGGAGCGACAAGAAAGGACATCCATTTGGCTAGTATATCTTGGACTAGTATGTTAGAACGGGATAATGGGTTTGAAAGACACTTCTTTGAGTTTTGAAAAAAATAAAATAAACACGAGTATTATAAAACACATAGGGGATAACGGTATGGCTAAGTAAAAAAAAAAAAAAAGAAACTTAGCCAAAAATAAAAACCCCTTAAGGTAGTTATGAAAAAGAAAAAGAAAAGTCGGTGTTTAAGTGTTTAAGAAAAAAGATAAACGGGTAGTGGTTAGATTTGGATAGGAATGGATGTCCGGACTTGTATGCATAAATTGTTCCTCGTCTTTCCTGGTTTTGCTTAATCCTTTCACTCCCTTTTGAGAGAAACCGCGATACAATTTTCCACATGCCTGAGTGTTAGCCTCCTCTTTTGATTCGAAATCCCGTTTTTACCCAGACAAATAGAAAACCTCTTGGAAGTTCTCAATCATGTTTCATGCTTTGCTTATGATTAATTGAAGGGAAAATTACTAAACTAACCAACATTCGTACGTTTATTGCTAGCCGAACCATATTCTCGTTTTAATAACTAGAATGACCCTCCTGAACTTTCGTACCCAAACTGCCCCTCCTTCCCTTTGACAGGAAAAAAAAATGTTGCGAAACTGCCACTGGAAAAAAAAAAAATTCCAGCTCAGTAAAAAAGTTGACTTATTTACGAAATTGCCATCGCCACGTAGGAAAAATCTCCTGCAGACTTTTCGTTTTAAGTTTTGTAGATTTATTTTGCCACGTCATATTATATATGTGGCAAAATCTGCCGCAGATTTATGTCTCTTTATTGTAGATTTTAGGCCATTTTCAGTGATGCAGATTTAATAAATCTGCAGCAGACTTATTAAATCTGCAGCAGACTTATTAAATCTGCAGATTTATGTCCGATTTGCAGATTTATGTCTGATTTGGAAACTCTACAATACGTGTGAAGTGTTGATTTGTTTTTACGAATTGCAGAGTTAATTAAATCTGCAGCAGATTTATTAAATCTACAAAACGTTAAAAGATTCCAATATCAGAACTAGACTACCTTCTACGTGAAGCAGACTTACTTCACTGCATTGTAGATTAATGTCATTGATGCAGATTTATTTGCGGTGGCTCTTCTCCATTTGTCTCTTAGTGCGTGCCTTTATACTAAAAACTCAAAATCCATTGGTGAAATCGCCATTGTAGATCGAATATCAACTTTTTGTGAGCTTCCTCATCACTTCTCATCTTCGTCTTTCCCCTTTTTTGAGCTTCCTCATCACTTTCATCTTCGTCTTTCTTGGATCTTTTTGTGGGCTTCGTGGTCGTAGATCTGCGCCGTCGTCGCCGTTTTTCTTTACGTCGGCGTCTTCACCTTCGTTTTTCGTTTTCGTTTTCGTCTTCGACTTCGTTGGTTTTTTAGTCTTCGTCTTTGTCTTCGACTTCGTCGTCGTCATCGCCGCCGTCGTCGTGTTCGTGGATCTTCGTCTTCAACCATTTTTGGGGTTTAGGGTTCATGTTTCAGCCATTTTTGGGGTTTAGAGTTCATGTTTCAACCATTTTTGGGGTTTAGGGTTCATGTTTCAACCATTTTTAGGGTTTAGGGTTCATGTTTCAACCATTATTAGGGTTTAGGGTTAAGCTTTCTTCCCTTCGTCTTCTTCATCGTTGTTGTTTTCGTCGTCGTCTATTTCACCGTCTTGTTCGTGTTCATCGTCTTGTTCGTTTTCGTCATCTTCGTAGTGGATTAAATCTGCGAACCCCTAAATAAATCTACAATACAATCAATTAACTCGCGAAACCTATAACAAATTTGCATTCTTGTATAACCCATATACCTTAAACACGACACAACCCTTAATACTTTTTTGATGATGTGGATATGTTTTTATGATATTTCATACTTGATAAACCTTAAAAATCAAGATTCAAAAGTGAAACCAATTTTTGCAATCTTTGCATAACATAACATCTGGGACCAATACATGTAGTCACATAAAGGAACATTCACATAAGAGAATCTCATAAGTTTCATAACATTATCCTATATACTTTTTTGTTGATATGAATATGTCGTATAATTCTTCATACTTGATAAACCTTAAAATCAAGATTCGAGAGTGGAGACAATTTTTGCAATCTTTCCTCATGGTGTGTGCAAACATTGATTTGCTTGGTATTACGTACTCAGTATGTGTTTGAAATTTTTTGTTGAATTGTATTCTTAATTTTGTATGATCTTCTCTTTGTATCCTTGAAAAATATTTTGTAATGGGTGAAGTTAAGTTTAAAAACACATTTTTATACGCTGAAATAAATCTGCGAACCCCTAAATAAATCTACAATACAGTCAATTAACTCTACGAAACCTATAACAAAACAGCGAAACTGTATAACCCCTATATCCTAAACACGAACCCCTAAAACATATCTGCAAGTATAAAAAATCTGCAAAAACAAAAAAAATAACACCAATAACAAAATATTATTTTTGAGTTTTGTGCATAAATACCACTTTTGAGCTCTACAAAACAAAATATTAAAACTACGAACCCCTAAAATAACTCTACAAAACAGAGTATTAAATCTACGAACCCCCAAAATATATCCCAAAATAACTCTACAAAACATAACATTAAATCTACGAATCCCTAAAATAACTCAACAAAACTTTACACTAAATTTACGAATCCTCAAAATAACTCTATAAAACATAACATTATATATGCAAACCATCAAAAATACCATCATAAGTACCATCTTATATGTTCATAACTTTAAACTAATTAATGTTTAGTTTCAAACACAAAATCAATAGCAAATATTGATAAAATCTTCCTTTATATAGTTTTCTTCATCATTATCCAACGGAGAAATCTTTGTTCCAACGGAAAAAAGAACAGACTTTGTGAAGAGATGATGGAACCCAAGTTTCATATGGCTGGCTCATTGAGAGTGATCACTCCACAAAAATACCGAGCTCTTTAAACCGCGGAACATGAGACGGGAACGAAACAACTCCAAGCAATATAAACTACGAAGATACATAATCATTAGAGATTAGCATAAGACACATAACCATTACTTAAAGAGAACTATCATATCATAAGGTACACAACATAACTCTACAAAAGAGACATTAAATCTACGAACCCCCAAAATAACTCTACAAAATATAACATTATATCTACGAACCCAAAAAAAAAATCTACAAAATATAATTTAAATCTGCAGGGTGTTAGAAAAAATCTAAAATACCATTATTAAGTTCTATTTCAAAAATACCATCATAACTTATTTAAAAAACACAATAACAAAAAAAAGATTGGTTTATGGTAAACTAGTACAAAAATACCAATTTTGAGTTTTGTGCAAAAATAACACTTTTGAGTTCTTTTTCCAATATTACCCACAAGACAACCACCATAATAATGCAATATTGTGAGAACAATGTCTATAAATCCAAATCCAAAGCATTCATCCATCACCTACAATTGAAAACAGTGATTAAGAAAACTTAATTAATAAAGAAAACTCACTAACAATGAAAAACGTGTTTCATGTTCACTTGACGACCTCAACAAAGTAGACAAACATTATGAAACAACAAAAATACAACAAAAATTAGCGATTTAATATCTTTGGATAATAATAATTTCTTTCTCAAATAAGATCAATAGATCCGAGATCTATTATATGAAACCAACAAATACCGAGAAGAACAATTTATATCTAAACCCAAAACATTTGAGAACATAATAATTTCTTTCTCAAATCCAATGTGATATTCCAAGAAACGCCTAAAAAGAAACGAAAAACGAACCTTAATTTGAAACAATACCGAGAAGAACAATGCGGCTATCCTTTTATATCTAAACCCAAAACATTTGGAACATAATAAGATATCAACGACAACCTTAACAATTGCGGCGGAGATTCAACGACAAGTGCAACAATCCAGATCTGAAGGATAAGAGGTTAGATTTGCATTATCACCGTTCAGCCAACCCAAGAAAACAACCACAAACTACTCCTCTCCAACCGCAAGACCAGCCACGAGGTTGTGGATGGAGGAGAAACCAACATTGTGTCCGAGCTAGCGCCGCCCGCGATAGCTGAATCAACACTACGGAGAGGAGAGACCACCAGGAGATAGGAAAGGGAAGAGACAAACCGATTGACCGGATCACGGTTTAACCATGTAATTTCGCAAACTCATACGAGAAAACCTCGTTGTAGGCCATCATGTGTGAACGTGCGAATACAAAACTCTACAAAGCGATACAAAACTCTACAAAGCGATACAAAAACTCTACAAAGCGAGATACAAAAACTCTACAGATGAAAGAAGTGAAGAAAACCAAATCAACGTTGACATGCAACATCAAACAACGAAACACTAAACACTGAACAACGAAACACTAAACAAAACAGTCAATAACTTACAAACAACGAAACCCTAAAAAGAGATATAACCTTCGAAGAAAAAGAAGATGGGAAAAAGGAGAGAATGCGACGACAAGGAAGACGAAAAGGAAGCAAAGACGACAAGGAAGACGAAGAAGAAGCAAAGACGACGACGACGACGAAGAAGAAGCAGAGACGACGACGACGAGAACGAAGAGAGACGAAGAAAGACGAAGAAGACACTGACACAGACGAAGACGAAGATTAAGGGAATAAGAGGATGACGGCGACGGCGAAGAAGACGACGACAAAGAAGAAAACGACGGTTTCCAAAATCGCACGGGAGAGAAGAGGATAAGGTTTTTACGAATAAAATAAAGTGGTTATGATAATTTTCCGGTTTTTTTTTTAATATATAATGGCATTTTTTAACTGGGTTGTAGAATTGTTTCATCTATTTGTTGATTTGTTTCACCAGATTTCATCTTTTTGTGTCTACTTTGTAGATTTATTTGTGTCTGTTTTGTAGATTTTTTTTTTTTATATACATAAATGGCATTTTCGTAAATGGCACAACCGTAAATATTTTTTTGAAATCTATCCTTCAATGTCCATCTCGTGTTTTTTTGTAATAACTAGAATGACCCTCCGTTTTCAAGTTACTTTAGTAATAACCAACTTATTAGGGTCATTCTAGTGTATTTTCACTTAATTGAATGTGAAAGTCGCTTAGACTAGACAGGTGGATCACATGCTTTTTGTAATAATAACGGATTTAGACGGAGTTTGAGATGAATGGAAATAGGTAGAACTAGCTCGGTTGCGATAGGACACTATGTTTAGGATGCTTGTTCACTACACTCTTTGCGTTGCTTTTGGTTCTGAGGTCCCCGCCTCTATACTCTCCCGAACATGATTATTTGTTCTCTTGCTTGAGGACAAGCAAAGGATAAGTTTGGGGGAGTTGATATCATGTATATTATGCATGTTTTGCATTGATTTATTCATTAGAATTAACGCATATAGGTTGCATTTAGTTGCATATAGGTCGCATTTGCGTTTGTTTCATGAGTTTTCAGGTTTATGAGTGCAAGGACGGAAAAAACAGAGAATTCAGACGAAAAGCGTCAAAGAGACACTCGTTGAAGTCGTTCCCACCGTTGGATCTTTATGAAATTTTACCACAAGATAGCAACGGATGTTATCTTTCATTTGGCGGTGGTTTGAGATGATTTCAACGGTTGGATCTAAAGTTATGCAAATTGTACTTCATACCGGTTTGTTATACCGGTTTGAAGTGGCCGGTATCAAGAAGAAAATTCATACCGGACCGGTCACACTTGACCAGTACAGGCGTGAAAAATAAGGAAAACCCTGTTTTTCGAGCTAAAAAGGAAAAGAGAAGTCCTAAACCGAGGAGGACGTTTTTTAAACTTATTTTCTATATATTTAGGGTTTTCATATCTTATTATTTTTCTTATGCTTATTTTTATCTTGAAACCTTTTACAAGCTTTTCACAGAGATTTGGATTTTGGATGCTTTGAGTTTTTTTCATTGATAAACAAAGTTTTTCTTATCCTTTATCTCTTTGATTTTATTTATGCTTTCTTTAATCATGTTTTCTTTGATTTTCATTATGCTTAGCGAATAGTTTCCCTTAGACAATTAGGTTGGGAGAAAAAGGATGAATCAATTCTAGGATTGATTAATGTCTAGAACTTAAAACTGATAAAACTTTAGTTTAGTGTAACGATCTTAATGCTTTAGTTGAATTGGTCATTCAATTAATAGAACCCAGGAAACTTCATGACCGAGAGGATTGTGAAGATTCCCGATCAATTACCCTAGAACTAAGCCTAGCTTAACCGAGAGATCTATGTTAATAAGCTTAGTGGTTGAATTGAATTGAACTTAATGTTTCCTAAGATTTAAACTATCCAAGATATTGTTTTAGTTTACTTAATAGGAAAAGGATCATTGTCACGAGAGTGGATTGATCTAAAAACGTTTTCAAAACCTTAAAGTTACATTTGTTAAAAGACATTAAAAACCTGAAAGTTTGATTACCCGTTAAAGTACCCCGACCTCGGTTGTCTAGCTTTTAATTTGAACTTTTAAATCAACCTTTAATTTCGTTTTTGCTTTCTTAGTTGATTGTTACAAAACCTCCCTTTTTGTTTATTGCTTAGACTAAGAAGATTTCTCATAAGTTCTAGTGAGTTGATTGCTCCCGATTCGGATTGACACCTTATATACTACGATAAGGCATTCGAAACTTGGTTTTCATATAGTTTTGCATTTAGGAACTTCTCTGATACTTTGTTTCACACGGAGACCGTGTGATTTAAGTTTGGGGGAGTAGTCATGTTTCATATTAGTTTTGCATAAAAAAAAAAAATCAAAAACACAAAAAAATAGAAAAATAGAAAAAATAGAAAAAACCAAAAAAAAAATTAAAAAACTCAAAAACACAAAAAAAGCATTTAGGATTAGTTCATTGCATTTAGATTAATTCATCGCTTTTAGGTCATATGCATAGGGGATCTATGATGAGTTTAGCCTTGTAAAGCGACGTGTCTAGTGTTTTGAACGGTATCTTAAGTGTAGTGTCTTCCTCAAACGAATTAGAGCTCGCCGAAAATCTTGAAACTTTGACCCTAGACATTGATGTTTAAAAAGCCAATAGTGTGGTTGTGAAACTTGATAGTTCTAGGTTGCCTTCGAAAATTATTTGAATTTAAACTTGAATTTTAATTAGCATAATTGAGAGTTTTCAAAAGAATTTCTATGGCTTTGTGATTTCTACGGATTGTGGCTACCTAAACCGAAACACTTTAGCACAATCTGGTCATTCTCATTCTAAGGATGATTCCCCTCTAACCCCCTAAGCCTAAACCCAAACACTTGTGAGAAATCTTTTTCGAGAAGTGATTGTTTGGTTTCGCAAAAACTTGAAAGTATAGGGAGCGACAAGAAAGGACATCCATTTGGCTAGTATATCTTGGACTAGTATGTTAGAACGGGATAATGGGTTTGAAAGACACTTCTTTGAGTTTTGAAAAAAAAAAAAATAAACACGAGTATTATAAAACACATAGGGGATAACGGAATGGCTAAGTAAAAAAAAAAAAAAAGAAACTTAGCCAAAAATAAAAACCCCTTAAGGTAGTTATGAAAAAGAAAAAGAAAAGTCGGTGTTTAAGTGTTTAAGAAAAAAGATAAACGGGTAGTGGTTAGATTTGGATAGGAATGGATGTCCGGACTTGTATGCATAAAATGTTCCTCGTCTTTCCTGGTTTTGCTTAATCCTTTCACTCCCTTTTGAGAGAAACCGCGATACAATTTTCCACATGCCTGAGTGTTAGCCTCCTCTTTTGATTCGAAATCCCGTTTTTACCCGCACAAATAGAAAACCTCTTGGAAGTTCTCAATCATGTTTCATGCTTTGCTTATGATTAATTGAATGTGAAAGTCGCTTAGACTAGACAGGTGGATCACATGCTTTTTGTAATAATAACGGATTTAGACGGAGTTTGAGATGAATGGTAATAGGTAGAACTAGCTCGGTTGCGATAGGACACTATGTTTAGGATGCTTGTTCACTACACTCTTTGCGTTGCTTTTGGTTCTGAGGTCCCCGCCTCTATACTCTCCCGAACATGATTCTTTGTTCTCTTGCTTGAGGACAAGCAAAGGATAATTTTGGGGGAGTTGATATCATGTATATTTTGCATGTTTTGCATTGATTTATTCATTAGAATTAACGCATATAGGTTGCATTTAGTTGCATATAGGTCGCATTTGCGTTTGTTTCATGAGTTTTCAGGTTTATGAGTGCAAGGACAGAAAAAACAGAGAATTCAGACGAAAAGCGTCAAAGAGACACTCGTTGAAGTCGTTCCCACCGTTGGATCTTTATGAAATTTTACCACAAGATAGCAACGGATGTTATCTTTCATTTGGCGGTGGTTTGAGATGATTTCAACGGTTGGATCTAAAGTTATGCAAATTGTACTTCATACCGGTTTGTTATACCGGTTTGAAGTGGCCGGTATCAAGAAGAAAATTCATACCGGACCGGTCACACTTGACCAATACAGGCGTGAAAAATAAGGAAAACCCTGTTTTTCGAGCTAAAAAGGAAAAGAGAAGTCCTAAACCGAGGATGACGTTTTTTAAACTTATTTTCTATATATTTAGGGTTTTCATATCTTATTATTTTTCTTATGCTTATTTTTATCTTGAAACCTTTTACAAGCTTTTCACAGAGATTTGGATTTTGGATGCTTTGAGTTTTCTTCATTGATAAACAAAGTTTTTCTTATCCTTTATCTCTTTGATTTTATTTATGCTTTCTTTAATCATGTTTTCTTTGATTTTCATTATGCTTAGCGAATAGTTTCCCTTAGACAATTAGGTTGGGAGAAAAAGGATGAATCAATTCTAGGATTGATTAATGTCTAGAACTTAAACCTGATAAAACTTTAGTTTAGTGTAACGATCTTAATGCTTTAGTTGAATTGGTCATTCAATTAATAGAACCCAGGAAACTTCATGACCGAGAGGATTGTGAAGATTCCCGATCAATTACCCTAGAACTAAGCCTAGCTTAACCGAGAGATCTATGTTAATAAGCTTAGTGGTTGAATTGAATT
Source organism: Cochlearia excelsa (assembly GCA_963556525.1). NCBI lineage: Eukaryota > Viridiplantae > Streptophyta > Magnoliopsida > Brassicales > Brassicaceae > Cochlearia > Cochlearia excelsa. Next base: position 77,751 of record CAUVZT010000044.1, read on the forward strand.
GAACTTAATGTTTCCTAAGATTTAAACTATCCAAGATATTGTTTTAGTTTACTTAATAGGAAAAGGATCATTGTCACGAGAGTGAATTGATCTAAAAACGTTTTCAAAACCTTAAAGTTACATTTGTTAAAAGACATTAAAAACCTGAAAGTTTGATTACCCGTTAAAGTACCCCGACCTGGTTGTCTAGCTTTTAATTTGAACTTTTAAATCAACCTTTAATTTCGTTTTTGCTTTCTTAGTTAATTGTTACAAAACCTCCCTTTTTGTTTATTGCTTAGACTAAGAAGATTTCTCATAAGTTCTAGTGAGTTGATTGCTCCCGATTCGGATTGACACCTTATATACTACGATAAGGCATTCGAAACTTGGTTTTCATATAGTTTTGCATTTAGGAACTTCTCTGATACTTGTTTCACACGGAGACCGTGTGATTTAAGTTTGGGGGAGTAGTCATGTTTCATATTAGTTTTGCATAAAAAAAAAAAAATCAAAAACACAAAAAAATAGAAAAATAGAAAAAATAGAAAAAACCAAAAAAAAAATTAAAAAACTCAAAAACACAAAAAATGCATTTAGGATTAGTTCATTGCATTTAGATTAATTCATCGCTTTTAGGTCATATGCATAGGGGATCTATGATGAGTTTAGCCTTGTAAAGCGACGTGTCTAGTGTTTTGAACGGTATCTTAAGTGTAGTGTCTTCCTCAAACGAATTAGAGCTCGCCGAAAATCTTGAAACTTTGACCCTAGACATTGATGTTTAAAAAGCCAATAGTGTGGTTGTGAAACTTGATAGTTCTAGGTTGCCTTCGAAAATTATTTGAATTTAAACTTGAATTTTAATTAGCATAATTGAGAGTTTTCAAAAGAATTTCTATGGCTTTGTGATTTCTACGGATTGTGGCTACCTAAACCGAAACACTTTAGCACAATCTGGTCATTCTCATTCTAAGGATGATTCCCCTCTAACCCCCTAAGCCTAAACCCAAACACTTGTGAGAAATCTTTTTCGAGAAGTGATTGTTTGGTTTCGCAAAAACTTGAAAGTATAGGGAGCGACAAGAAAGGACATCCATTTGGCTAGTATATCTTGGACTAGTATGTTAGAACGGGATAATGGGTTTGAAAGACACTTCTTTGAGTTTTGAAAAAAAAAAAATAAACACGAGTATTATAAAACACATAGGGGATAACGGAATGGCTAAGTAAAAAAAAAAAAAAAAGAAACTTAGCCAAAAATAAAAACCCCTTAAGGTAGTTATGAAAAAGAAAAAGAAAAGTCGGTGTTTAAGTGTTTAAGAAAAAAGATAAACGGGTAGTGGTTAGATTTGGATAGGAATGGATGTCCGGACTTGTATGCATAAAATGTTCCTCGTCTTTCCTGGTTTTGCTTAATCCTTTCACTCCCTTTTGAGAGAAACCGCGATACAATTTTCCACATGCCTGAGTGTTAGCCTCCTCTTTTGATTCGAAATCCCGTTTTTACCCAGACAAATAGAAAACCTCTTGGAAGTTCTCAATCATGTTTCATGCTTTGCTTATGATTAATTGAATGTGAAAGTCGCTTAGACTAGACAGGTGGATCACATGCTTTTTGTAATAATAACGGATTTAGACGGAGTTTGAGATGAATGGTAATAGGTAGAACTAGCTCGGTTGCGATAGGACACTATGTTTAGGATGCTTGTTCACTACACTCTTTGCGTTGCTTTTGGTTCTGAGGTCCCCGCCTCTATACTCTCCCGAACATGATTCTTTGTTCTTTTGCTTGAGGACAAGCAAAGGATAATTTTGGGGGAGTTGATATCATGTATATTTTGCATGTTTTGCATTGATTTATTCATTAGAATTAACGCATATAGGTTGCATTTAGTTGCATATAGGTCGCATTTGCGTTTGTTTCATGAGTTTTCAGGTTTATGAGTGCAAGGACAGAAAAAACAGAGAATTCGACGAAAAGCGTCAAAGAGACACTCGTTGAAGTCGTTCCCACCGTTGGATCTTTATGAAATTTTACCACAAGATAGCAACGGATGTTATCTTTCATTTGGCGGTGGTTTGAGATGATTTCAACGGTTGGATCTAAAGTTATGCAAATTGTACTTCATACCGGTTTGTTATACCGGTTTGAAGTGGCCGGTATCAAGAAGAAAATTCATACCGGACCGGTCACACTTGACCAATACAGGCGTGAAAAATAAGGAAAACCCTGTTTTTCGAGCTAAAAAGGAAAAGAGAAGTCCTAAACCGAGGAGGACGTTTTTTAAACTTATTTTCTATATATTTATGGTTTTCATATCTTATTATTTTTCTTATGCTTATTTTTATCTTGAAACCTTTTACAAGCTTTTCACAGAGATTTGGATTTTGGATGCTTTGAGTTTTCTTCATTGATAAACAAAGTTTTTCTTATCCTTTATCTCTTTGATTTTATTTATGCTTTCTTTAATCATGTTTTCTTTGATTTTCATTATGCTTAGCGAATAGTTTCCCTTAGACAATTAGGTTGGGAGAAAAAGGATGAATCAATTCTAGGATTGATTAATGTCTAGAACTTAAACCTGATAAAACTTTAGTTTAGTGTAACGATCTTAATGCTTTAGTTGAGTTGGTCATTCAATTAATAGAACCCAGGAAACTTCATGACCGAGAGGATTGTGAAGATTCCCGATCAATTACCCTAGAACTAAGCCTAGCTTAACCGAGAGATCTATGTTAATAAGCTTAGTGGTTGAATTGAATTGAACTTAATGTTTCCTAAGATTTAAACTATCCAAGATATTGTTTTAGTTTACTTAATAGGAAAAGGATCATTGTCACGAGAGTGAATTGATCTAAAAACGTTTTCAAAACCTTAAAGTTACATTTGTTAAAAGACATTAAAAACCCGAAAGTTTGATTACCCGTTAAAGTACCCCGACCTGGTTGTCTAGCTTTTAATTTGAACTTTTAAATCAACCTTTAATTTCGTTTTTGCTTTCTTAGTTAATTGTTACAAAACCTCCCTTTTTGTTTATTGCTTAGACTAAGAAGATTTCTCATAAGTTCTAGTGAGTTGATTGCTCCCGATTCGGATTGACACCTTATATACTACGATAAGGCATTCGAAACTTGGTTTTCATATAGTTTTGCATTTAGGAACTTCTCTGATACTTGTTTCACACGGAGACCGTGTGATTTAAGTTTGGGGGAGTAGTCATGTTTCATATTAGTTTTGCATAAAAAAAAAAAAATCAAAAACACAAAAAAATAGAAAAATAGAAAAAATAGAAAAAACCAAAAAAAAAATTAAAAAACTCAAAAACACAAAAAATGCATTTAGGATTAGTTCATTGCATTTAGATTAATTCATCGCTTTTAGGTCATATGCATAGGGGATCTATGATGAGTTTAGCCTTGTAAAGCGACGTGTCTAGTGTTTTGAACGGTATCTTAAGTGTAGTGTCTTCCTCAAACGAATTAGAGCTCGCCGAAAATCTTGAAACTTTGACCCTAGACATTGATGTTTAAAAAGCCAATAGTGTGGTTGTGAAACTTGATAGTTCTAGGTTGCCTTCGAAAATTATTTGAATTTAAACTTGAATTTTAATTAGCATAATTGAGAGTTTTCAAAAGAATTTCTATGGCTTTGTGATTTCTACGGATTGTGGCTACCTAAACCGAAACACTTTAGCACAATCTGGTCATTCTCATTCTAAGGATGATTCCCCTCTAACCCGCTAAGCCTAAACCCAAACACTTGTGAGAAATCTTTTTCGAGAAGTGATTGTTTGGTTTCGCAAAAACTTGAAAGTATAGGGAGCGACAAGAAAGGACATCCATTTGGCTAGTATATCTTGGACTAGTATGTTAGAACGGGATAATGGGTTTGAAAGACACTTCTTTGAGTTTTGAAAAAAAAAAAATAAACACGAGTATTATAAAACACATAGGGGATAACGGAATGGCTAAGTAAAAAAAAAAAAAAAAAACTTAGCCAAAAATAAAAACCCCTTAAGGTAGTTATGAAAAAGAAAAAGAAAAGTCGGTGTTTAAGTGTTTAAGAAAAAAGATAAACGGGTAGTGGTTAGATTTGGATAGGAATGGATGTCCGGACTTGTATGCATAAAATGTTCCTCGTCTTTCCTGGTTTTGCTTAATCCTTTCACTCCCTTTTGAGAGAAACCGCGATACAATTTTCCACATGCCTGAGTGTTAGCCTCCTCTTTTGATTCGAAATCCCGTTTTTACCCGTACAAATAGAAAACCTCTTGGAAGTTCTCAATCATGTTTCATGCTTTGCTTATGATTAATTGAATGTGAAAGTCGCTTAGACTAGACAGGTGGATCACATGCTTTTTGTAATAATAACGGATTTAGACGGAGTTTGAGATGAATGGTAATAGGTAGAACTAGCTCGGTTGCGATAGGACACTATGTTTAGGATGCTTGTTCACTACACTCTTTGCGTTGCTTTTGGTTCGAGGTCCCCGCCTCTATACTCTCCCGAACATGATTCTTTGTTCTCTTGCTTGAGGACAAGCAAAGGATAATTTTGGGGGAGTTGATATCATGTATATTTTGCATGTTTTGCATTGATTTATTCATTAGAATTAACGCATATAGGTTGCATTTAGTTGCATATAGGTCGCATTTGCGTTTGTTTCATGAGTTTTCAGGTTTATGAGTGCAAGGACGGAAAAAACAGAGAATTCAGACGAAAAGCGTCAAAGAGACACTCGTTGAAGACGTTCCCACCGTTGGATCTTTATGAAAGTTTACCACAAGATAGCCACGGATTTTATCTTTCATTTGGCGGTGGTTTGAGATGATTTCAACGGTTGGATCTAAAGTTATGCAAATTGTACTTCATACCGATTTGTTATACCTGTTTGAAGTGGCCGGTATCAAGAAGAAAATTCATACCGGACCGGTCACACTTGACCAGTACAGGCGTGAAAAATAAGGAAAAACCGGTTTTTCGAGCTAAAAAGGAAAAGAGAAGTCCTAAACCGAGGAGGACGTTTTTTAAACTTATTTTCTATATATTTAGGGTTTTCATATCTTATTATTTTTCTTATGCTTATTTTTATCTTGAAACCTTTTACAAGCTTTTCACAGAGATTTGGATTTTGGATGCTTTGAGTTTTCTTCATTGATAAACAAAGTTTTTCTTATCCTTTATCTCTTTGATTTTATTTATGCTTTCTTTAATCATGTTTTCTTTGATTTTCATTATGCTTAGCGAATAGTTTCCCTTAGACAATTAGGTTGGGGGAAAAAGGATGAATCAATTTTAGGATTGATTAATGTCTAGAACTTAAACCTGATAAAACTTTAGTTTAGTGTAACGATCTTAATGCTTTAGTTGAGTTGGCCATTCAATTAATAGAACCCAGGAAACTTCATGACCGAGAGGATTGTGAAGATTCCCGATCAATTACCCTAGAACTAAGTCTAGCTTAACCGAGAGATCTGTGTTAATAAGCTTAGTGGTTGAATTGAATTGAACTTAATGTTTCCTAAGATTTAAACTATCCAAGATATTGTTTTAGTTTACTTAATAGGAAAATGATCATTGTCACGAGAGTGGATTGATCTAAAAACGTTTTCAAAACCTTAAAGTTACATTTGTTAAAAGACATTAAAAAACTGAAAGTTTGATTACCCGTTAAAGTACCCCGACCTGGTTGTCTAGCTTTTAATTTGAACTTTTAAATCAACCTTTAATTTCGTTTTTGCTTTCTTAGTTAATTGTTACAAAACCTCCCTTTTTGTTTATTGCTTAGACTAAGAAGATTTCTCATAACTTCTAGTGAGTTGATTGTTCCCGATTCGGATTGACACCTTATATACTACGATAAGGCATTCGAAACTTGGTTTTCATATAGTTTTGCATTTAGGAACTTCTCTGATACTTGTTTCACACGGAGACCGTGTGATTTAAGTTTGGGGGAGTAGTCATGTTTCATATTAGTTTTGCATAAAAAAAAATAAATCAAAAACACAAAAAAATAGAAAAAATAGAAAAAACCAAAAAAAAAATTAAAAAACTCAAAAACACAAAAAATGCATTTAGGATTAGTTCATTGCATTTAGATTAATTCATCGCTTTTAGTTCATATGCATAGGGGATCTATGATGAGTTTAGCCTTGTAAAGCGACGTGTCTAGTGTTTTGAACGGTATCTTAAGTGTAGTGTCTTCCTCAAACGAATTAGAGCTCGCCGAAAATCTTGAAACTTTGACCCTAGACATTGATGTTTAAAAAGCCAATAGTGTGGTTGTGAAACTTGATAGTTCTAGGTTGCCTTCGAAAATTATTTGAATTTAAACTTGAATTTTAATTAGCATAATTGAGAGTTTTCAAAAGAATTTCTATGGCTTTGTGATTTCTACGGATTGTGGCTACCTAAACCGAAACACTTTAGCACAATCTGGTCATTCTCATTCTAAGGATGATTCCCCTCTAACCCCCTAAGCCTAAACCCAAACACTTGTGAGAAATCTTTTTCGAGAAGTGATTGTTTGGTTTCGCAAAAACTTGAAAGTATAGGGAGCGACAAGAAAGGACATCCATTTGGCTAGTATATCTTGGACTAGTATGTTAGAATGGGATAATGGGTTTGAAAGACACTTCTTTGAGTTTTGAAAAAAAAAAAATAAACACGAGTATTATAAAACACATAGGGGATAACGGAATGGCTAAGTAAAAAAAAAAAAAAAGAAACTTAGCCAAAAATAAAAACCCCTTAAGGTAGTTATGAAAAAGAAAAAGAAAAGTCGGTGTTTAAGTGTTTAAGAAAAAAGATAAACGGGTAGTGGTTAGATTTGGATAGGAATGGATGTCCGGACTTGTATGCATAAACTGTTCCTCGTCTTTCCTGGTTTTGCTTAATCCTTTCACTCCCTTTTGAGAGAAACCGCGATACAATTTTCCACATGCCTGAGTGTTAGCCTCCTCTTTTGATTCGAAATCCCGTTTTTACCCAGACAAATAGAAAACCTCTTGGAAGTTCTCAATCATGTTTCATGCTTTGCTTATGATTAATTGAATGTGAAAGTCGCTTAGACTAGACAGGTGGATCACATGCTTTTTGTAATAATAACGGATTTAGACGGAGTTTGAGATGAATGGTAATAGGTAGAACTAGCTCGGTTGCGATAGGACACTATGTTTAGGATGCTTGTTCACTACACTCTTTGCGTTGCTTTTGGTTCTGAGGTCCCCGCCTCTATACTCTCCCGAACATGATTCTTTGTTCTCTTGCTTGAGGACAAGCAAAGGATAATTTTGGGGGAGTTGATATCATGTATATTTTGCATGTTTTGCATTGATTTATTCATTAGAATTAACGCATATAGGTTGCATTTAGTTGCATATAGGTCGCATTTGCGTTTGTTTCATGAGTTTTCAGAGTTATGAGTGCAAGGACGGAAATATAAGAGAATTCAGACGAAAAGCGTCAAAGAGACACTCGTTGAAGCTGTTCCCACCGTTGGATCTTTATGAAAGTTTACCACAAGATAGCCACGGATGTTATCTTTCATTTGGCGGTGGTTTGAGATGATTTTAACGGTTGGATCTAAAGTTATGCAAATTGTACTTCATACCGATTTGTTATACCTGTTTGAAGTGGCCGGTATCAAGAAGAAAATTCATACCGGACCGGTCACACTTGACCAGTACAGGCGTGAAAAATAAGGAAAAACCGGTTTTTCGAGCTAAAAAGGAAAAGAGAAGTCCTAAACCGAGGAGAACGTTTTTTAAACTTATTTTCTATATATTTAGGGTTTTCATATCTTATTATTTTTCTTATGCTTATTTTTATCTTGAAACCTTTTACAAGCTTTTCACAGAGATTTGGATTTTGGATGCTTTGAGTTTTCTTCTTTGATAAACAAAGTTTTTCTTATCCTTTATCTCTTTGATTTTATTTATGCTTTCTTTAATCATGTTTTCTTTGATTTTCATTATGCTTAGCGAATAGTTTCCCTTAGACAATTAGGTTGGGGGAAAAAGGATGAATCAATTTTAGGATTGATTAATGTCTAGAACTTAAACCTGATAAAACTTTAGTTTAGTGTAACGATCTTAATGCTTTAGTTGAGTTGGCCATTCAATTAATAGAACCCATGAAACTTCATGACCGAGAGGATTGTGAAGATTCCCGATCAATTACCCTAGAACTAAGTCTAGCTTAATCGAGAGATCTGTGTTAATAAGCTTAGTGGTTGAATTGAATTGAACTTAATGTTTCCTAAGATTTAAACTATCCAAGATATTGTTTTAGTTTACTTAATAGGAAAATGATCATTGTCACGAGAGTGGATTGATCTAAAAACGTTTTCAAAACCTTAAAGTTACATTTGTTAAAAGACATTAAAAAACTGAAAGTTTGATTACCCGTTAAAGTACCCCGACCTGGTTGTCTAGCTTTTAATTTGAACTTTTAAATCAACCTTTAATTTCGTTTTTGCTTTCTTAGTTAATTGTTACAAAACCTCCCTTTTTGTTTATTGCTTAGACTAAGAAGATTTCTCATAACTTCTAGTGAGTTGATTGTTCCCGATTCGGATTGACACCTTATATACTACGATAAGGCATTCGAAACTTGGTTTTCATATAGTTTTGCATTTATGAACTTCTCTGATACTTGTTTCACACGGAGACCGTGTGATTTAAGTTTGGGGGAGTAGTCATGTTTCATATTAGTTTTGCATAAAAAAAAAATCAAAAACACAAAAAAATAGAAAAATATAAAAAATAGAAAAAACCAAAAAAAAAATTAAAAAACTCAAAAACACAAAAAATGCATTTAGGATTAGTTCATTGCATTTAGATTAATTCATCGCTTTTAGGTCATATGCATAGGGGATCTATGATGAGTTTAGCCTTGTAAAGCGACGTGTCTAGTGTTTTGAACGGTATCTTAAGTGTAGTGTCTTCCTCAAACGAATTAGAGCTCGCCGAAAATCTTGAAACTTTGACCCTAGACATTGATGTTTAAAAAGCCAATAGTGTGGTTGTGAAACTTGATAGTTCTAGGTTGCCTTCGAAAATTATTTGAATTTAAACTTGAATTTTAATTAGCATAATTGAGAGTTTTCAAAAGAATTTCTACGGCTTTGTGATTTCTACGGATTGTGGCTACCTAAACCGAAAAACTTTAGCACAATCTGGTCATTCTCATTCTAAGGATGATTCCCCTCTAACCCCCTAAGCCTAAACCCAAACACTTGTGAGAAATCTTTTTCGAGAAGTTATTGTTTGGTTTCGCAAAAACTTGAAAGTATAGGGAGCGACAAGAAAGGACATCCATTTGGCTAGTATATCTTGGACTAGTATGTTAGAATGGGATAATGGGTTTGAAAGACACTTCTTTGAGTTTTGAAAAAAAAAAAGAAACACGAGTATTATAAAACACATAGGGGATAACGGAATGGCTAAGTAAAAAAAAAAAAAAAAAAGAAACTTAAATAAAAAAAAAACCCCTTAAGGTAGTTATGAAAAAGAAAAAGAAAAGTCGGTGTTTAAGTGTTTAAGAAAAAAGATAAACGGGTAGTGGTTAGATTTGGATAGGAATGGATGTCCGGACTTGTATGCATAAATTGTTCCTCGTCTTTCCTGGTTTTGCTTAATCCTTTCACTCCCTTTTGAGAGAAACCGCGATACAATTTTCCACATGCCCGAGTGTTAGCCTCCTCTTTTGATTCGAAATCCCGTTTTTACCCGTACAAATAGAAAACCTCTTGGAAGTTCTCAATCATGTTTCATGCTTTGCTTATGATTAATTGAATGTGAAAGTCGCTTAGACTAGACAGGTGGATCACATGCTTTTTGTAATAATAACGGATTTAGACGGAGTTTGAGATGAATGGTAATAGGTAGAACTAGCTCGGTTGCGATAGGACACTATGTTTAGGATGCTTGTTCACTACACTCTTTGCGTTGCTTTTGGTTCTGAGGTCCCCGCCTCTATACTATCCCGAACATGATTCTTTGTTCTCTTGCTTGAGGACAAGCAAAGGATAAGTTTGGGGTAGTTGATATCATGTATATTTTGCATGTTTTGCATTGATTTATTCATTAGAATTAACGCATATAGGTTGCATTTAGTTGCATATAGGTCGCATTTGCGTTTGTTTCATGAGTTTTCAGAGTTATGAGTGCAAGGACGGAAAAAACAGAGAATTCAGACGAAAAGCGTCAAAGAGACACTCGTTGAAGACGTTCCCACCGTTGGATCTTTATGAAAGTTTACCACAAGATAGCCACGGATGTTATCTTTCATTTGGCGGTGGTTTGAGATGATTTCAACGGTTGGATCTAAAGTTATGCAAATTGTACTTCATACCGATTTGTTATACCTGTTTGAAGTGGCCGGTATCAAGAAGAAAATTCATACCGGACCGGTCACACTTGACCAGTACAGGCGTGAAAAATAAGGAAAAACCGGTTTTTCGAGCTAAAAAGGAAAAGAGAAGTCCTAAACCGAGGAGGACGTTTTTTAAACTTATTTTCTATATATTTAGGGTTTTCATATCTTATTATTTTTCTTATGCTTATTTTTATCTTGAAACCTTTTACAAGCTTTTCACAGAGATTTGGATTTTGGATGCTTTGAGTTTTCTTCATTGATAAACAAAGTTTTTCTTATCCTTTATCTCTTTGATTTTATTTATGCTTTCTTTAATCATGTTTTCTTTGATTTTCATTATGCTTAGCGAATAGTTTCCCTTAGACAATTAGGTTGGGGGAAAAAGGATGAATCAATTCTAGGATTGATTAATGTCTAGAACTTAAACCTCGATAAAACTTTAGTTTAGTGTAACGATCTTAATGCTTTAGTTGAGTTGGCCATTCAATTAATAGAACCCAGTAAAACTTCATGACCGAGAGGATTGTGAAGATTCCCGATCAATTACCCTAGAACTAAGCCTAGCTTAACCGAGAGATCTGTGTTAATAAGCTTAGTGGTTGAATTGAATTGAACTTAATGTTTCCTAAGATTTAAACTATCCAAGATATTGTTTTAGTTTACTTAATAGGAAAAGGATCATTGTCACGAGAGTGGATTGATCTAAAAACGTTTTCAAAACCTTAAAGTTACATTTGTTAAAAGACATTAAAAACCTGAAAGTTTGATTACCCGTTAAAGTACCCCGACCTGGTTGTCTAGCTTTTAATTTGAACTTTTAAATCAACCTTTAATTTCGTTTTTGCTTTCTTAGTTAATTGTTACAAAACCTCCCTTTTTGTTTATTGCTTAGACTAAGAAGATTTCTCATAAGTTCTAGTGAGTTGATTGCTCCCGATTCGGATTGACACCTTATATACTACGATAAGGCATTCGAAACTTGGTTTTCATATAGTTTTGCATTTAGGAACTTCTCTGATACTTGTTTCACACGGAGACCGTGTGATTTAAGTTTTGGGGAGTAGTCATGTTTCATATTAGTTTTGCATAAAAAAAAAAATCAAAAACACAAAAAAATAGAAAAATATAAAAAATAGAAAAAACCAAAAAAAAAATTAAAAAACTCAAAAACACAAAAAATGCATTTAGGATTAGTTCATTGCATTTAGATTAATTCATCGCTTTTAGGTCATATGCATAGGGGATCTATGATGAGTTTAGCCTTGTAAAGCGACGTGTCTAGTGTTTTGAACGATATCTTAAGTGTAGTGTCTGCCTCAAACGAATTAGAGCTCGCCGAAAATCTTGAAACTTTGACCCTAGACATTGATGTTTAAAAAGCCAATAGTGTGGTTGTGAAACTTGATAGTTCTAGGTTGCCTTCGAAAATTATTTGAATTTAAACTTGAATTTTAATTAGCATAATTGAGAGTTTTCAAAAGAATTTCTATGGTTTTGTGATTTCTACGGATTGTGGCTACCTAAACCGAAACACTTTAGCACAATCTGGTCATTCTCATTCTAAGGATGATTCCCCTCTAACCCCCTAAGCCTAAACCCAAACACTTGTGAGAAATCTTTTTCGAGAAGTGATTGTTTGGTTTCGCAAAAACTTGAAAGTATAGGGAGCGACAAGAAAGGACATCCGTTTGGCTAGTATATCTTGGACTAGTATGTTAGAACGGGATAATGGGTTTGAAAGAAACTTCTTTGAGTTTTGAAAAAAAAAATATAAACACGAGTATTATAAAACACATAGGGGATAACGGAATGGCTAAGTAAAAAAAAAAAAAAAAAAAAAACTTAGCCAAAAATAAAAACCCCTTAAGGTAGTTATGAAAAAGAAAAAGAAAAGTCGGTGTTTAAGTGTTTAAGAAAAAAGATAAACGGGAAGTGGTTAGATTTGGATAGGAATGGATGTCCGGTCTTGTATGCATAAATTGTTCCTCGTCTTTCCTGGTTTTGCTTAATCCTTTCACTCCCTTTTGAGAGAAACCGCGATACAATTTTCCACATGCCTGAGTGTTAGCCTCCTCTTTTGATTCGAAATCCCGTTTTTACCCAGACAAATAGAAAACCTCTTGGAAGTTCTCAATCATGTTTCATGATTTGCTTATGATTAATTGAATGTGAAAGTCGTTTAGACTAGACAGGTGGATCACATGCTTTTTGTAATAATAACGGATTTAGACGGAGTTTGAGATGAATGGTAATAGGTAGAACTAGCTCGGTTGCGATAGGACACTATGTTTAGGATGCTTGTTCACTACACTCTTTGCGTTGCTTTTGGTTCTGAGGTCCCCGCCTCTATACTCTCCCGAACATGATTCTTTGTTCTCTTGCTTGAGGACAAGCAAAGGATAAGTTTGGGGGGGTTGATATCATGTATATTTTGCATGTTTTGCATTGATTTATTCATTAGAATTAACGCATATAGGTTGCATTTAGTTGCATATAGGTCGCATTTGCGTTTGTTTCATGAGTTTTCGAGTTATGAGTGCAAGGACGGAAATATAAGAGAATTCAGACGAAAAGCGTCAAAGAGACACTCGTTGAAGCTGTTCCCACCGTTGGATCTTTATGAAATTTTACCACAAGATAGCCACGGATTTTATCTTTCATTTGGCGGTGGATTGAGATGATTTCAACGGTTGGATCTAAAGTTATGCAAATTGTACTTCATACCGGTTTGTTATACCGGTTTGAAGTGGCCGGTATGAAGAAGAAAATTCATACCGGACCGGTCACACTTGACCAAGTACAGGCGTGAAAAATAAGGAAAAACCGGTTTTTCGAGCTAAAAAGGAAAAGAGAAGTCCTAAACCGAGGAGGACGTTTTTTAAACTTATTTTCTATATATTTAGGGTTTTCATATCTTATTATTTTTCTTATGCTTATTTTTATCTTGAAACCTTTTACAAGCTTTTCACAGAGATTTGGATTTTGGATGCTTTGAGTTTTCTTCATTGATAAACAAAGTTTTTCTTATCCTTTATCTCTTTGATTTTATTTATGCTTTCTTTAATCATGTTTTCTTTGATTTTCATTATGCTTAGCGAATAGTTTCCCTTAGACAATTAGGTTGGGGGAAAAAGGATGAATCAATTCTAGGATTGATTAATGTCTAGAACTTAAACCTGATAAAACTTTAGTTTAGTGTAACGATCTTAATGCTTTAGTTGAGTTGGCCATTCAATTAATAGAACCCAGGAAACTTCATGACCGAGAGGATTGTGAAGATTCCCGATCAATTACCCTAGAACTAAGCCTAGCTTAACCGAGAGATCTGTGTTAATAAGCTTAGTGGTTGAATTGAATTGAACTTAATGTATCCTAAGATTTAAACTATCCAAGATATTGTTTTAGTTTACTTAATAGGAAAAGGATCATTGTCACGAGAGTGGATTGATCTAAAAACGTTTTCAAAACCTTAAAGTTACATTTGTTAAAAGACATTAAAAACCCGAAAGTTTGATTACCCGTTAAAGTACCCCGACCTGGTTGTCTAGCTTTTAATTTGAACTTTTAAATCAACCTTTAATTTCGTTTTTGCTTTCTTAGTTAATTGTTACAAAACCTCCCTTTTTGTTTATTGCTTAGACTAAGAAGATTTCTCATAAGTTCTAGTGAGTTGATTGCTCCCGATTCGGATTGACACCTTATATACTACGATAAGGCATTCGAAACTTGGTTTTCATATAGTTTTGCATTTAGGAACTTCTTTGATACTTGTTTCACACGGAGACCGTGTGATTTAAGTTTTGGGGAGTAGTCATGTTTCATATTAGTTTTGCATAAAAAAAAAATAAATCAAAAACACAAAAAAATAGAAAAATATAAAAAATAGAAAAAACCAAAAAAAAAATTAAAAAACTCAAAAACACAAAAAATGTATTTAGGATTAGTTCATTGCATTTAGATTAATTCATCGCTTTTAGGTCATATGCATAGGGGATCTATGATGAGTTTAGCCTTGTAAAGCGACGTGTCTAGTGTTTTGAACGATATCTTAAGTGTAGTGTCTGCCTCAAATGAATTAGAGCTCGCCGAAAATCTTGAAACTTTGACCCTAGACATTGATGTTTAAAAAGCCAATAGTGTGGTTGTGAAACTTGATAGTTCTAGGTTGCCTTCGAAAATTATTTGAATTTAAACTTGAATTTTAATTAGCATAATTGAGAGTTTTCAAAAGAATTTCTATGGTTTTGTGATTTCTACGGATTGTGGCTACCTAAACCGAAACACTTTAGCACAATCTGGTCATTCTCATTCTAAGGATGATTCCCCTCTAACCCCCTAAGCCTAAACCCAAACACTTGTGAGAAATCTTTTTCGAGAAGTGATTGTTTGGTTTCGCAAAAACTTGAAAGTATAGGGAGCGACAAGAAAGGACATCCGTTTGGCTAGTATATCTTGGACTAGTATGTTAGAACGGGATAAAGGGTTTGAAAGAAACTTCTTTGAGTTTTGAAAAAAAAAAATATAAACACGAGTATTATAAAACACATAGGGGATAACGGAATGGCTAAGTAAAAAAAAAAAAAAAAAAAAAACTTAGCCAAAAATAAAAACCCCTTAAGGTAGTTATGAAAAAGAAAAAGAAAAGTCGGTGTTTAAGTGTTTAAGAAAAAAGATAAACGGGAAGTGGTTAGATTTGGATAGGAATGGATGTCCGGTCTTGTATGCATAAATTGTTCCTCGTCTTTCCTGGTTTTGCTTAATCCTTTCACTCCCTTTTGAGAGAAACCGCGATACAATTTTCCACATGCCTGAGTGTTAGCCTCCTCTTTTGATTCGAAATCCCGTTTTTACCCGACAAATAGAAAACCTCTTGGAAGTTCTCAATCATGTTTCATGATTTGCTTATGATTAATTGAATGTGAAAGTCGTTTAGACTAGACAGGTGGATCACATGCTTTTTGTAATAATAACGGATTTAGACGGAGTTTGAGATGAATGGTAATAGGTAGAACTAGCTCGGTTGCGATAGGACACTATGTTTAGGATGCTTGTTCACTACACTCTTTGCGTTGCTTTTGGTTCTGAGGTCCCCGCCTCTATACTCTCCCGAACATGATTCTTTGTTCTCTTGCTTGAGGACAAGCAAAGGATAAGTTTTGGGGGGTTGATATCATGTATATTTTGCATTGATTTATTCATTAGAATTAACGCATATAGGTTGCATTTAGTTGCATATAGGTCGCATTTGCGTTTGTTTCATGAGTTTTCAGAGTTATGAGTGCAAGGACGGAAATATAAGAGAATTCAGACGAAAAGCGTCAAAGAGACACTCGTTGAAGCTGTTCCCACCGTTGGATCTTTATGAAATTTTACCACAAGATAGCCACGGATTTTATCTTTCATTTGGCGGTGGATTGAGATGATTTCAACGGTTGGATCTAAAGTTATGCAAATTGTACTTCATACCGGTTTGTTATACCGGTTTGAAGTGGCCGGTATGAAGAAGAAAATTCATACCGGACCGGTCACACTTGACCAAGTACAGCGTGAAAAATAAGGAAAAACCAGTTTTTCGAGCTAAAAAGGAAAAGAGAAGTCATAAACCGAGGAGGACGTTTTTTAAACTTATTTTCTATATATTTAGGGTTTTCATATCTTATTATTTTTCTTATGCTTATTTTTATCTTGAAACCTTTTACAAGCTTTTCACAGAGATTTGGATTTTGGATGCTTTGAGTTTTCTTCATTGATAAACAAAGTTTTTCTTATCCTTTATCTCTTTGATTTTATTTATGCTTTCTTTAATCATGTTTTCTTTGATTTTCATTATGCTTAGCGAATAGTTTCCCTTAGACAATTAGGTTGGGGGAAAAGGATGAATCAATTCTAGGATTGATTAATGTCTAGAACTTAAACCTGATAAAACTTTAGTTTAGTGTAACGATCTTAATGCTTTAGTTGAGTTGGCCATTCAATTAATAGAACCCACGGATTTTAACTTCATGACCGAGAGGATTGTGAAGATTCCCGATCAATTATGCCCTAGAACTAAGCCTAGCTTAACCGAGAGATTTGTGTTAATAAGCTTAGTGGTTGAATTGAATTGAACTTAATGTTTCCTAAGATTTAAATTATCCAAGATATTGTTTTAGTTTACTTAATAGGAAAATGATCGTTGTCACGAGAGTGGATTGATCTAAAAACGTTTTCAAAACCTTAAAGTTACATTTGTTAAAAGACATTAAAAACCTGAAAGTTTGATTACCCGTTAAAGTACCTCGACCTGGTTGTCTAGCTTTTAATTTGAACTTTTAAATTAAACCGATTCTAATTGTCTTAACCGTTATCGAATTTTGTGGTTCTTCTAACGAATCGCTAACTTTTGCCCAAACACATAGTAACTCACGAGATCGTGACATGTGTCAAGTTTACCGTTAAGATTTTGACACGTGTAAAAAATTCAAACCAATCATGATTAAACAAATAAATTAAGATAAATATGTAAGTTTATAAATAAACTAGAATATATTATGGGATATATCCAAAATAAACATTATAAAAAGTTTAACATTATCAAAAATATATAATATAATTTCAATCCTAAAAAGAAAAGAAAAATTACATAATTACCAATATATAAACAATCGAGATAGCTCACAAGTTTCACAACAACAATCGAGTTGCAATTTTAACTGCCAAATCTTCAATCATAAGTCTTAAAAAGATTAAAACAAGAAGAATAATTATCACATTAATGATTTTGTTAAATTAACAAACACGACGGTTAATTAAATTAACAAACACGACAAAGATTTATCACACATATGACATATGTAATTAAATATATATATAAAATATGGATAAATTCGAGGTTCGTAGTGAAACTACCCCCACGGTTACAAAATTACTCTATTTAATGTTAGAAAAATAAATTTTATAAATTTAAATTTTAAAGTAATTTTTATTAAGTGATTTGATTTAGTCATTGTCCTTCGAAAAAAGTATTTTACAAATACGATAAGATATATCAAAATAACTATTCATAATTTATTCATATATTATTGGTAGAAATCAATATTAGTAATTTTATATATTTTATTGAACTTATTTTCAAGAATAATTTAGTTGAACTAATTTACTTTAAAATTTTAAGTTTTTCGAGTTATAAAATATAACTCAAAAACCCGCATATTTTCAGGTCCTAAACTAGTATTATATAAATTAGTATTCAAAGTTAGTAACTCAAAAGATTATGACACATGTCAAATAAAAAAACATAAAATATTGACATATGTAAAAAATCAAATAATTTTTTTTCACTGTAAAAATAATTTAATTATATTTAAAAATTTTATTAAAATAAATATGAAAAGTTTCAAATGTGAAAACATATATATCTAGAGCTTAAATATCAACTCAGGCTCAACGAATTCCGTGCGCCATGAAACTCGTTTCCGGATCGAACCTCGTGTGGCGTTATCGGAGCTCCGGAAAGTGCCGGCGATGGCGACACGTGAGTCGTACGCGATATCGCCGCAAATATAGGAAATAAAATTCTTCATCGTCAGAAATTATTTTTTTATTTCGGCGAATAAAATTATAAAAAGGAATCTTAATTTGATTGGTTTAGATTTCATTAGGGTGTATTTTTCTTTTATTTTAAAATTAAAAATTGCATATGTTGGAGAATGGTTTATGTTCTTCACTATGGTCTCAAATAATTTAACCTAAACAATTAACGTCAAAATATCTTTCACTCACGATTTTATTAAAAAAAACTTTTACTCGCTAAAGGGAATTAAACCCAAATTAACTTTCTTTTTGGTCATCTAACATTAGTTTGCTTTTATTTTATTTTCTTTTGTGTTTTTGTTATATTTTTATTAAAAAGTATTGTAACGTTTTTATAAAAGTATTTTTATTTAATAATTTATTTGGTATAATGGATTTGAATTTTTATTTATTATATATCTTTATGTATTTTGATGATTATAATTTTTTTGGTAATTTAATATTTTAATAACTTTTGTGTTTTTTTTGTTTTATCATGTACATTTGTATTGTAATGGTGGGTAAAATGTACATATATATTTTAAACTTTCATTAGTTGCTCATATATGTTTAATTATATATATAAAACTTAAGGGGAGCTCTCCTCCTTCTGACACCTCACCATGTCACGTCATATTTTTTTAGTTTCTCTACAAAATGTGACACGTCATCTTCCCTCCTCTCTTTCTGCGACCTGTGCTGCTTGATCTCTTCTTCTTCTCTGATTGTTCTTCTGTCGTTCCTTCTGCAGATCCTAAGACACAAACAAACAAAAGCGGCGCATTTGTCTTGGTTTACCCTCAAAGTCTTTAATCTCTCTTTGTTTTATTCTCTTCTCCCTCTTGCTTACGAGTGTTTGTGATTTCACGGTAGTTCTTTTGTGTGGGACTTAACCATTCGTGGCGTCAGAGACGCACAAAAAGAGCAGACAATTTCTCTCTCCCCGTGTTTTAAAGCGACATAGACGATTAGGTTTGGTTTCAATTAGATGAACGGTGGGTTTGGGGTTTCTTTCTATTACGTCGCGATAAATCGATTTAGGGTTTCTTTACCATCGACAGAACGGTTTCCCTTGATTTAGAAATTTGTATTCGATTGGTTTGATGTGAGTTCCTCACAAATCTTATGTGAGAGAAGTTTGTTTCCCGTATTGGAGATTCTCGGGCTTCGTGGTGTGTGTTTGTGTTTTGAATGGCGAGCACATGAGCGCCTGATCGTAAAAAGCTGTCTCTTAAGCTCAATATCGCCGCCAAAAGCTGCGTCTCCGTTAAGAAGCAACCCTTCTTCTGGCCTTCTTCAGATGACAAGGTTTACATAGATGTCTCTTTTCTTATAAAACTTTAGTTTCTAACTGGTTTCTAACTGATCCAATCTTTCTTTCGGCAAAGGCGCGATAATGTGGCTAGGCCGTGCTGTTTCTCGATCTAGCATTAGGTGTTGGTGTCCTTCCTAAGGTATGTATTAGTCTTTTAGTGTTATTTAGGTTCATGTAGATGTTTATGCATTGGTCTCAGCTTTGAATAGCTTCTCTGATTGAGTAATTTGATTTAGGGACGTGTTGTCGAGATATACGGTCCTGAAGCATCTGGAAAGACAACACTTGCTCTTCATGTTGTTGCAGAAGCACAGAAAAAAGGAGGTCATTACATTTTACTCTTTAACTCTTCTTCTATGTTCTGTTACAGAACCATATCGCTTTTGAAAGGTGTGAGTACTTTGAAAAAATGCTGTTCGGGTACAGGAACATGTGTCTTTGTGTATGCTGAGCATGCTCTTGACTCGTCATTTGCTATAGCGATCGGTGTAAACACAGAGAATCTGCTTCTATCGCAGCCAGATTGCGGTGAACAAGCGCTTAGTCTTGTGGACACTTTAATCAGAAGTGGTTCTGTTGATGTTATTGTTGTTGACAGTGTAAGTAGAGTGACGATGCTCTTGCTTCGGGCTTTATGTTTCTCTCCTTGTGGTTTCATGGTGATTTTTTCTTTTACAGGTGGCTGCTCTTGTACCTAAAGGAGAACTTGATGGAGAAATGGGTGATGCACATATGGCAATGCAAGCAAGCTTAATGAGCCAAGCTTTGCGTAAAATAAGCCACTCTTTATCGTTGTCGCAAACACTACTGATCTTTATAAATCAGGTAAGAGATTTGTAGAAGAGTTTTCTACTTTTGTTCAATGTAAATATCTTATGTGGATGTATCTTTTCTTACAGGTGAGAGCAAAACTATCTACATTTGGTGGATTCGGTGGTCCAACAGAAGTTACGTGTGGTGGAAATGCTTTGAAGTTTTACGCTTCTATGCGTCTTAATATTAGACGAGTAGGACTTGTCAAGAAAGGCGAAGAGGTTAGTATCGAAACCTGCTCCCAAATTTGAAGTTTCAAGATCAAAACTTTTCTTTATTTTCTCTCCTTACTGTCAAACAAATCTTTAAAATGACTAAGAAATGTATATACAACTTCATTAATTTGCTTGTGTTCCGTGCTCTTACCTTTACTAAACTGGCTTTTGTTGGATCTCTCTTATGTTTGTATGTGTGATTAGTTGAACAAATATTGATCTTGAGAATGAATATGCATTGTCTATAAATTTTATTTGCTTGTGGTTTAAACTTGGCAATGTATGTATATGCAGACAACAGGAAGTCAAGTAGCTGTAAAGATAGTGAAGAACAAACTAGCACCGAGATAATCGAACTTAGCATAAAGCACAAGTTCATCGCCAAGAACGGTACTTTCTACAATCTAAACGGTAAGAACTACCACGAAAAAGAGGCTTTAAAAAGTTCCTGAGACATAATGAACCGGTTCAAGAAGAGCTCATGAACATGCTCAAAGAGAAGCGTATCGCCGATGAAGCTGCAGAGAAAGAATCTGAATCTGATGAAGAAGAAGAAGTTAGCGTTTTGGTTTCATCTGAGAACACTGATGATGAAGCAGAAGCAACAGGAGTTGTTGTTGTTGCTGCAGTAGTTGAAGCATGAACATAGATCTCTGGTTTAGTTTATTATTTTTGGTTTAGAGTTTTTTTTTGTTTAATTTAGTTTGGATTTTGTTGAACTCTCTCATATCTTATAAAACTTTAGTTTCTAACTGGTTTCTAACTGATCCAATCAGTTGTGGCTTGTTGGATTTTTAGCTATTCGTATTGTAGAACCCGATTTCTTTTACGGAAGCCAATTCTGAACAGGGAATTTGTTACTTACGTGTTTTGTTTTGGTTTTACACAGCTTCTTCTTACCGCCATTATTCAGTTCCAGAATCTGAAGCTATCACAAAAGGTAGAGGCACACCGTGTTGCGTTCTCACTTCTTGCGGATAAGCTTTCTCTTATCAATGAAAAACAAAAACCAATACGGTTCTAGCTTGAAGACTTTCCATAAGTCTTGGGAAAAGGTAACACAGAATTTGCGTTTGTTTCTCATATCACAAACTTGGAGAAGTAAGAAGAACTAATCACAAAGGTTAGGTATTATTCTGGTTAATTTTCTAGATGTTCTAATTTTTTGCTATTATCGCATCTTACAGCTGCAGTGGAATCATGCTCTGTTCGTGTGAGTGATTCAAGCAATGGAGCTCAAGGGTTTGTAAACAAGGAGGGTATTAACAACTTGCCTCGCCTCTTCTCTGCTATGTTAGTGCTTGTTATTTTAAACTAGGAAGGAATCCGCGATACTCGCGGGTTTTTTATATTAGTTGTTTTAGCTTTTTTGTATAATTCAAATAATTTTTAATTTCACAATTTATATTCTTTGTATTTTTTTTAGTTTTGTAACACATGTTTTTTATCTTGTGTATTATGATACTAATTACTTATATTGATCTACTTTTTAGTTTTGTATCACATGCTCATATAAGCAAATATATGAGTGTCCTAATATATGTTTTATATTATTTGTTTATTTTGTGTCTTAAATTGTGTTTTTTCCCCTTTATTTTGCTTTCATGTTTTCTAACTAATTTTATAAAATTTGTATATTTTAATTTTATATATGTGATGTTGTTTTAGATATAGGGGTTTAAAATAATTTTGTTTATTCAAAGCCATATAACTTTTTTAAAAAACATATATTTAAAACTTTTATGTATTAATAACTTTTATGCATTTGATATTGTAATATAATAATATTTTTCAATATTAAGTTGAAATTAGATATGTTTTATTAATTAGTAATTAAATTATGACATAAGTTTTTAAAAAATAATTAATTTGATACATAAATTAGTAATAAATTTGAAATGGTGATGTGTCAATCATTTGAGAGCTTTTTATTTTTTGAATTCTCTGTTTTTGATATATTTTCACTAATCTTAAATAGTTTGAATATTCTTCCGTTTTTTGTATTTTTTTAGTTTTGTATGACATGTTTTTTTTCTTGTGTATTATGATACTATTTACTTATATTGCTGTATTTTCATATATTTTCTTATATAAATGAGTGTCTTAATATATGTTTAATATCATTTGTTTATTTCTTAAATTGTGTATTTTTTTTCTTTATTTTGCTTTCGTGTTTTCTATCTAATTTTATAAATTTGGTTTTATTTTTTTATATATTACTTATGTGATGTTGTTTTATATATAGGGGTTTAAAATAATTTTCTTTATTCAAAGTCCTAATATATTTTTTTAAAAAAATATATTTAAAAAAAATTATGTACTAATAATTTTTATGCATTTGATATTGTGATATAATAATATTTTAAAATATTAAGTTGAAATTTAATATGTTTTATGAATTAGTAATTAAATTGTCACATAAGTTTTTTAAAATTAATGAATTTAATAAATAAATTAGTAATAAATTTGAAATAATAATGTGTCAAGCCATAGAGAACTTCCCTCATAAAAGTCCAACAAGTGATCCATCGGTTTTACACAAACTAAAACTGTAAAGAATTAGAGTCATGCATTTATACTTTTTTGACCAAAATTTTAGTTACGAAAACAAGTTGAAAACAAGTTTCAGTTACGAAAACAAGTTTACAATGTAATGCAAAATCACATGCTCTACCTATGAATATGAAACAAAGTTCTGCATAGATCCACCATCCTAAATATTTAAACCAAAAATATATAAATATGGACGTCGACCTAGACTCTCTTCTCCAAAAACCCGTACTTGGTTTGTCTAAGTTTAAACATCTGATGGAAAATTCGCTTAATGAATCACTTCCCAAAGCTCAATATGCACGAGGGATACTTGAGTACTTCTATTATAACAACAAACACCTAGGCCTACAACATCTACAAAAAGCATCTGACGCATCTCTGCAAGAGGCAATATATCTATATGGGATAATTAAGCTTTGCGTAGGACATGTAGAAGAGGGCAAAACATATCTTGATAAGTTAAACTGGTTGGAGGACAGATCAACCGCAGATTCCTGTTGGAAAACAATCAAGCGAAGTTTACACGGTATTGGAGTGACGCGAGAAATGATTTACCACGCTTCCCTGAACACCATGTTTCCACCAGACACATGTGACCGATTTAAAGAGGACAAAGCTTGCCCCAAATGTTACTACTATAAACAAATGTACAAGTTCATATTTCTCTCATAGCTTTAGCGAAGTTGTACAACATGTACTTTCATTCCTGCTACGCCTATTCTCATATGTTCTACTTTTCTTTATGTTTCACGTGATTGCGCTTTATTCCTATTCTCATACAATTTGGTTTTTCTAATAAATGTTTTACCATTTCTTGAAACAAAATGACACATAAAAGGGTGACAACATGCCAAATTAGCGAAACATTTGTGGCAAAACTTATAATAGCCTCATAAATTTATCTCCGCTTCTTCCATTAACAATATGCTATCGTCTAATGGAAACAAGGCTTCGATTCAAACTACACGTATCTCTGATAGTACCTAACAACACAAGTTGTATGTACAATATAAAACTCGCCCTATATTATTAGATTAAATAAAAAAGGCGATAGAGAAATCTAAACATAAATAAACAACACCAAATAAGTTTTTTTAATGTTCTCACGTTGCTACGATAAAGGCGGGCACATCTATAAGACTACTATTTAACAAGCAAGTATATACATGTATATTATATATATATTCTTAGGATATCTCTGTTATCGATGATGAGTTGTTAATTATCTCAGTGAATGATATATGTGAATGATTTTGTGTGAATAAAGTTAAATTTGTTATTTTAAGTACGCAAATCAAATTACCCAAACTTTAATTATTACATCAAAAACATTTAATTGACAAATTATGATTTAAAATGTATATAAACGTTAATTAACTCAAAAATAAAAGGGATAATCATAAACAAAAATATTAAATTAATTCAAAATAAAAAAAATTCTTTACTTTTAGGAAATATAATTAAAATTTCGAAAATACAAATTAACAATAATATATGATGATATAAACAATAAAAAATAAAAGGGATAATCATAAACGAATAACAAAATAATAAATTAATAAAACAATATATAAATTCCTTAATTTTAAAATATATAATTGAAATTCCGAAATATTAAATTAATAAATTTTAGGAAATATAATTGAAATTTCGAAATATTAAATTAAGAAATAATATGTGCTGATATAAACTATTAAAAAATAAAAGAGATAATCATAAACTTAAAAAAAATATTATGTTAATAAACAATAAAAAACTTTAATTCCCTACAAACTCTCTCCACATGACACGTAGACAAAGCTTCTTTCTATTTATTATATAAGATATAAGTTTTAGTTTCGAAAATTCCATTACAAAGTTTTTACTAACAAAAATATCATCAAAATGTTTTTAATGTCAAGAATACCATAAAAATTTGTAGTTCACAAAAAAACCAATTAAAAAAAGAGTTTTTACACTTTTACAATTTAATGTTTTTCATTTAGGTTAGATATATAGTATTTATGGTATAATTTTAATGGGATAGGGTATATTTGAATGTATTGAGTGTAGATTTATGATGTTAATAAGAAATAAAAATTAGCGGTATTTGAAAACCTTTGGAAAATTTATGTTGATTGTTTTAACAAATTTTTTTTTGGCTATTCATTAGGATTGCCGCTTTTTTGTTAGAATAAAAATAAAAATAAGGGTAACTGGGACGTGCATCTCAACGTTTTACGTTACGTTGTTTCATAAATGTCTACACACGATCAGTACAAAGTTACCCTCATATAATTTGTAGTAAATGTACACTATAGAAATGTAACTCAATGTGACTACTATATAAACCTCACACGTTAGACACTCAAACTATCATCTGCAACCCAAAACTATTATAGTCTAAAAAGGTGTGCAATGAATCCTCAAAAAAAAAGTAACGCTCGACTTGAGGATCTTCCCAATGATTTGCTCTCTGAGATCTTGGCCAAAGTTGGTTCTCACTCAAGGGAAGATCTCGGTCATTGCATGCTTGCGTGCACCGAGTTGTTAGGGGCGGTGGATGATCCAAAAGTTTACAAAAATCTAGACATGTCTCCACTCCTCACTACCCCTATGGAAGGAAATGGAAAGTACCGTCATCTTCTTCTCAAAGGCCTTCAATACGGAAATCCGGCTGCCCAGTATGTGAGAGGGATGCTTGAGTATTTCGTCCATGGCAATCCCGATGCTGGTCTACAACTTCTCAAACAATCTGCCAACGGATTATTACAGGAACTAATGTTGGGAAACGTGTTCTCATCCCAAGAATTATCATGACTACGGCTGACACAAAATGCACCTACAAAATGCAGAGACGTCAGTTCCCGGTGCGTGTTTGTTACGCCATGACTATAAATAAAAGCCAAGGACAAAGCTTGGAAAAGGTTGGTTTATATCTCCCAAAACCGGTTTTCAGTCATGGAAAACTGTATGTCGCATTGTCAAGGGTTACTTCGAAATAAGGTCTCCAAATTTGGGCCAATCAAGCCGACCAAAAAAAAGGGAAAAGTTAAAAATGTGGTCTTCAAAGAAATATTCAAGAACCTGCACAGCACACGCGAAGGTACTGGTAAATCGTTTACATAATTTCCAGTTAGAAAAATCTTAATTCTCAAAATTGTGTAGGGTTACAAACGTAGTAAGGAACCTAAAGGAATCTACGTGGGAACAACGCAGCTACAACTACCACTTAAGCACACAACTGACATAGATCTCGTGTCTTTCTTCTCATAAGCGCACATCGATGTTTTAAAATAAAACATTTTTTTGTTAAATGTCCAAACACTAATTATATTATATTTAAAATAAGTCAAATATTTGATTTCTCAAATAACTTCAACGATACTTAAATTGGCAGAATAAATCTAGGTTGCAAGAATATAGTTAAACAATTAAATTTTGAAAATTTCGTCAGAGAAACAAGACAATGGATATACCTGGGATCTTTTTCGCCCTTTCGGTATGTAGAGTTTCTAGCTTCCTCATCCTTGAGATCGCAATCGAACTCCCTAACCAGCCTGTCACAAAACAAACCTTATATAAGCAAAACATAGATATTTACTAAACCATGGACAAAACTTGGCTTTATCACATCAATACTCTTCTCCTCTCACTACACAACATCTCAGATAGCTAAACCATGGAAAAAAACATGAAATTATCACATCAGTACTCTTTCCTTCTCACGGTACACCATCCCCTTCATCTCAAGAAAGCAAAGTATCCATTACAATGTACATAAACACAACACACTCTACAACAATCACGTGACAAAAAATGGTTCCAAAGACATAACAAAACGCTTCAAAGCAAAAGGAAACAAAACTATTAACATAGTTTAAGCATGTTACCTTTACAATCTATCATCTTATCTGTAAGTTCCTAAAGTTATTTGCTTTTTCTATTTGAATCCCTCATCTTGTCCAATCTCTGAAACCTATTCTTGCAAAAACACACACATACAGATTTATACTAAACCTTGTTTACTCGAAAAACAATCTCGAAAAGGGGGAGAAAGTAATAGAACGCAAGAGCTCGGAAATGGTCACGGATTTCGCCATGGATCTGCTCTAATTCGGGGCTTAACGGAAGATTAGAAGCCATTGTCGTCGTCGGAAAATTTCAGATTCAGACGAGAGAGAGTAAACACACGGCTAGAAATATCCCGCTACACAATGGGATTCCCCACACATAAGTAAAGAGCCCCAAAATAATATACCGTATGCCTATATATAAAGATCGAAGGGAACTCTCCAATGAATGACACGTCATCATTTCAATTTTATTACTAATTCATTAATTTTTTTAAAAACAGTGTCACAAATCTTATATTATTAATAGAAGAGACGGAGAGAGAAAATAAGTGTGAAAAGCTGACGTGTCATAACCATATCAATTATGGTCCCACATAATTTAATAATTTATTACAATTATAAAAGCCCAAAAATAGCCCAAATTTGTCACAAAAGCCTCTTAAATTAACAAGAAAATGGACAATATGTTTAATTTTTTTTTTAAAAGTCCATAAAATATGATTTTAGAAAGCTCATAAATAACACAATTTTTATAATTTCTAATAGATTTCACTAATGTTTGTATGTTATATTCTCCAACATCGAGTTCAAAAGAATGATAAAACATAATGTTCATTTATACATAGCAATATTATTTTGTAAAATTATATATATCAAGCAATTGACGTTGCACGACACAATGACCGTTGACGGTGTTGTTCACCGTACTTTTGAGGCGGTCGTCATGTTGTGAATTATGTTTTCTTAAGACACATGAAGACCTCTTTTGATGTTATCTTTCTCCGATCTTAATTGTTACTTGTGTCTTTATTACAATATGTTTTTTGTACTTTTAAAATAATATATTTTTCATAATTTTTATAATATTAATGAAATAAATTGTGTGCTTCTATTTAACAAACCGCTACACAAAATAGTCTTTTACAACATTAAAAAAATACTTAACTCCCGCGCTCGGTGCGGGTCAGAATCTAGTTAATTACTAATTCATAAACATATTAAATTTCAACTTAATATTTAAAAATATTATTATGCGACAATATCAAATGCATTAAAGTTATGCTTTATACCATAAACACTACATAGCGAACCTAAATAAAATAATTATGTTCTAAAATGTTAAAATTAGAGTTTTGTGATTATGATATTTTATTCCAAAAACATTTTATTGGTATTTGCTAAAAAAAAATAACGTGCAAGGTTTTTATAGCCAAAATTTTTTTTGGGAAATTCTCTATTAAGTTTGTATATAAAAAATAGCAAGATAATAAGATAATATATACAAGTGTAGTTATAAACTTATAATGATGATCAAGTTTTAAACTTGTAGTTATTTATTTGGTGTCTTCTTTTAGTCTTTTACATAACTTTTCTCACAAATATATAGTATTAGTGATTTCAAAAAGTTATTATATATAACGCTATCATTAGTTACCATAGTGTATTTAGCTACCTGAAATGCAGTTTCGAATATTCGAATGAATTTACCACACATATATCCAGTGACCTTCCATACCTTTTTGTTGAATTATGCTCAGAGTTCAGCAAATTATGCAGGGATACTCTTTCGGAAGAGATTGAATATAAATATATTTAGACTCAAGACGCTTTGCAACATCATTGAAAACATATTCGTGTGAACAGACAAAACACTTAACAACTTGTTTACCGGCAGGACAACATAAGAAAATAAAGAAAGAAATGTTCACAACTCACAAGAGAGAGCAACCTTTACCTTTATGATAGATGCACCAGCTTGAAAAGCAACAAATGCTACCATTACAAGCAGGCCATAGCAAACCAATTCAAGAGAGCGTATGATCTGCACCAGATCCACTGCAGATGAATTACCATTGGTATTCGCAGAAATAAAAATTACACTAACACATGTCACATAGGCCTTCTGATTGCTATGTAGATGATTATGCTATAAACAGAACGACGAATTTTATAGATGTGACTCTGACCCATGACAATGTTTATAGCTGAATCTGTAAATCACTATGGATACAAACATTTCTCTAATTCAATATTAACCATCCAGAAGATTAAAACTAACTTTAACAGAAAAGAACAGTGAGTGTGTACCTTGAAACAGCGACCACAACGCCTACAGACACAAGCAAGCAACCAGCAATCTGTTTAAGCAAAAACCTCTTACCCAAAATAAGAAAAGCAGAGAGCAGCTGCCACACCAAAAATGTATGCACACAAGCATCAAGGGGTTTGAACTGTAAGCAAACATGGATTACAACACATAACGTACACTAAGAGTACACAACACACACAATGAGAACAAAACAAAAAAGGAACCTGATTCAAAAGGGGTATAACCGGTCCAGGAAGCATGGCTGCAACACGGAGTCTAATCACTTCATATTTTTGGATTCCATAATTTTTAAGCACTAAAGTATAAAGAGAGTACTACAAGTACCTGCTGCAGACAAACCAGTGGTATTAGATAAAAAAAAAATTGAGAAAAATACAACAAACTGTTATATACTAACTTCAAAGTTGCAAAAGTACCACTGTAAGCAAAAAATTGATATGAGCGTAGTACAATATAATAACTTCACCAAGGTCAGAACATCTACTTTAATTTTAAAATTAACTTAAAAGTTATATACTAGATTCAAACATATTAAATAACACTAACAAAAAACTTGAAAAAATCATAGATCTAGGCGAATCAGAGTACATGGAATAACTATCGCCCGTTCACCGTGACCCTTCTTAAACATACAAACACAAAAATCCAACTTAGAGTGATGTATAATAATATATATAATAAGTAATCACAAAATACAAAACTACAAACTACCAATCGAACGAATAGAAGAATATAACACGTTTCAATCAGAGTGTTGTATAATAGCTTCAATGCAAAATTTAATTACAACTTCACATGAGATAAAAGCTGCATCTGATATTAAATTCACTAGAAACAGATTACTAAAAACTATATTCGACTATGTAACATGCCGTGGAAGCTCAACAAAGGATTGCCTTTGTCTTGGATGGGTGAGGACGAAGAGTTTCTTGTTTGGGAAAGAGAATGGAGATGTTGGGGAAATGGAGACAATGATAAAATCACTTGTTAAACCAAAATGAAACTTGGAATTTGGTGAGAGGCTAATGTCTTAGGGTTTTGTTGATTTTGTAAAATAAGCCCAGCAAGGAAAATTGATAAGTGAAATGAGCCCAAGATTATTCGAAACCCAACAAACATCATAACCCACCAACTCAGTAAAGTATCTGGCACCCTTCGATCTTCTACGGCGATGGTTACTCCAACTGCGGCGAACGGATCGTCTCCCACACCGCAATACAACCACTAAACGAAAAAACTCTTCAATGAATTCTCAGACTTCCACAAATACACAAACTTTGAGCCTAATACATCTGAAACAAACACTTCGCTCCTCAAAAATCTTAAACATCCACAAATCAAGATCATGGACCAGAGAACATCTCGTCGAGGAATCAATGAACTGCATCACGGATTCTGCAGCGAAGGATTTATGGCTCGCCTCATCCATATATGGGAGGCCAGAAATCACAAAAACGATCCTACGCCGATGGGGATCGAGATGCTCTTCAAAGACACTAAGGTGAGTATTGGAAGTTCATAATTAAGTACAACAAATACAACCAAGTAATCGTATGTCTTCCTTGCACGCGCAGACAATCCACGTTCTAATGGCTGCAGAGCTCATCCCACAGTACAAACCTATGCTGATCGCGGGGTCGATTTACAACATCGATCAATTTATGGTTGTAAAACCACGAGCTGTCTTTAGGGTCTCCGACAATTCTTATTCCATAAGATTCACCGAACTAACAACCTTGACCAAGAGGAATCAAGTTTCATGTGGAATAGATGAGCAGCATTTTAGATTGCGAAAGAGTGAAGAGCTCGCTCAGATTTCTGACCAAAATACTGACCTCTTTGGTAAGGCTATCAAAAATGCATATCTTCTCCACATTTTCTACATATGACTGTGTTTATTGTCTCTGCATATATACTTGGATGCATACGGCTTATCACACTTGATCCGCTGAACAGAAACGTTGGAGGCACATCAGCAGCTGTTGGACAAGTCCCATTTGCAGACAAGATCTCCTTGCAACTTGAATTATAAACGTAAGTTACTGAGAACACACCTGCAGCATATTAACTTATCCTCGACTAACTTGAAAGGTTTCTTCTTCGGCAGCAGAGAGCCAGCACGTGCCACATTATGGGATGACATCGCAACCATATTCCAGAAAAGGTGGACTGCTTCGGAACCTAAACCAAACATTCTTCTCTTAAAAACAATTAACCCAAAAATAATCAGGGGTAAGCATCTTATTCTACAACCAGTTCAAATAACAACAAGAAAACAATATTGCTTATGGAAGAATTTAATAACATCCCACCAAATAAAAACACAACAGGGGCTTTGTACCTGAACTCAACGGATTCGACTAGAGTCTTTTTCGATGATGATGTCAGCGAAACACGCGAATTCAAGAGGAGGTAAACATGACACTTTAGACTTGCGTCTTTCGGATATTATTTTAGAAGATTAACACTATTCAAACGACAGACGTTAATGTTTTACGCTCCTCCCAAACAGGCTTAAAGACAGACTTGAAGATGCCGTGCTTTTGGGAAGCTCAAGGAAGGTACCCAAATTTTAAGTGGTCACAATAACAGAAATCCAAGATTTCATCAAAGCTGGAACAAGACAGGTACGACTAGCGTTTTAGAATTAATTAACGTTTGTACGCAAACATATTAAGTATTATCTTGAGAATGCGTTTTCGCGAAAGCATAGGCGGCAACATTCCATTGCGCCGCAACGATCGAGGATGTACTATGCCATGGCAGGTGGTACTACATTTCATGTGGTCGCTGCCAAAGAAGGAAGGAAATGTTAGGAACCGCTTTGGTCTGCACAAACGAAACATGTGGGTTTGAAAAGGAGATAGGTATACTAAGGTATGTTCTCCCGACCTACATTTGACACAAACAACACCATCACGCATAACTTACTTGTTACGAGGTTCAGCTTTGAGGTCCTTGTTCGCGACAAAACCGGCACTACCACATTGACGGTTACAGATGATGTTGGGAATATACTTGCCCGCCGCACCGCATCAGATTTGGTCCAATATATTATTCGTGAGAGCAGGGGGACGCACAACCTTAAATTCACCCCACCGTCTTTGCTCGCAGTCATTGGCGACGATTACACTTTCCAGATTAAAGTCATTCCAGATACATTACACGCAGCAAATCGACTCTAGCCGTGACGCGTTTACTGACACGGGATACACAACTGATTGGCGAAATGCAGGAACCAACAAATAGAGTTTCTTCATAGATTGAAAAACAGTTTATTGCTTCCCATTTAACAATCAACCTACCAAATGACTTCCTTGAAAGATTGAACTACGTTTTATTGCTTTCCATAAATCATTCACCATACACTTCAACGTGGGTCGAAGTTTAAATACGTTGACTACAAAATTTTTTCGTTTTGGTTCGATGAATCCCCGCTCGTAGAGCGGGTACTCTCCTAGTGTAAATAATAGATATGCGAATACAAATTCATATGTAGTTTAATATTTGTAAAATATATTGTAACATTATTTTCAAATGTAGAATATGCGTCAATGTTCTTATTGTTGTCTTAAAGATGAAAATTTAGTTTCCTAATTATTTTTTCTTCTTTTCATTAATATCAATTTTCAGTTTTAATCCACCATCCATTATTTTCTATAGATTTAAAGTAATAGTTTTAATTATCATCAGATATTTATGAGAATTGCAAATTATTAATCGTCTGTGTTAAAAATATGTTTACTTATGTTAGAATTCAGGACCAACCGTCATTTTAATTATATTGAACTTAATCATTAAAATAAATTTTCAATATATGTTTATCACATAATCACATCGATGAAAATTTGAAATATGCTATTCGCTATTATAGTCATTATTGCAATGAAAATAAATTTGTAGATTATTGTAGTTAGTCGTTAATCTTTATATGTATTAATTTGAAGAGAAATACGTTTCTACAATTGTTCATTTGAAGATTTTATAGCGATATATATATACACATACATAAAAAAGATTTAACAAATTAAAAAGAGAAAGTCTTTACAAATTTTAGGTGTAATTGTTAATTACATTATATTTATTATGAGAAATAAAATATTATAATAAAACAAACTATTATTGAAAAGTTTTAGGAGTTTGAAAGATGATGTACTTCATGAGAAGAGAGCACATTCTTTTTATTTATATAAATATATTTTATATTACCACTGAAATCAAGTTACAAATCTATTACTAATAAAAGTTAAAAGTCATTTAATGTTAAAGCCGTCCGACGTCCACCTAGGTTTTAAGTCAACCAATAATTAGTTAATACATCATCATCTAAATTATTAATTAAAAAATGAGTTAATTACAAAATATACATAACAAATATTTTCGGAAAACCCCAAAAAGGTACAAAATGATAATGCGTGAAAACTTTCTAAAATATTAAGGATAAGTTAGTTACAAAAATATAAAACATTCATGTTTAGAAAACTTAAAAAAGTTAAAAATTGTAAATCGTGAAATTTTTAAGTAGAATTAAAATAAGTTAATTACAAAATTGTAAAACATATATGTTTGGAAAAATCAGAAACAAAATTATTAATTTGTTTAAATAATTTATTTGAATAAAAAATTAACTTTAAATCACTAGTATATGGTTATTTATTTGAATAAAAAATTGGGTTTTCTGCAAATAAACCCTCTATCTTTATTTTCTCTGCAACTAAACCCTCCACCTGACTAAACTCCAAATCAATCCTCAACGTCACGGTCAACCCGCACGGTCAACCCGCAATATAGTATACACCGTGTATTGTCCGTAAAATGACTAATGAAGATCAAAACTTAGCTATTTGATTTTACAAAAAGCTCTTAATTCTCTTCTTCAAGTATGTATGTCTTGACACCACATAAGAGGGGTTGTTTTTTGATAATGGGGTCTTCCATGAATTTGGGTTTGTTCAAACCAAGGCTTTCATGTAGAAGGTTGTCTTTGTGCCTGCGTGGAAAAACATCAAGAAAACAATCTGTCATGCCTCTCCTCCATGTAAACAAAAGTCGAGAAAGGCGAGAAAAGTTGAATATTATGTTACCAAAGCTTCCCTGCAAGCTTGTAACTACATAATAAACAAAAACTACAAGCATTACTTAAGTTAGTTAATGAAGGAACCCTAATTGAGCCTAATTTTGATCCCAAATCGATTTTAATAAAGGAACACGAGCTGCAATTTTTTTTTTAAAATCAAAACGCTGAGTTTTGATCTCTGTTAATCATTTAACAGACAATACACGACGCGTACTATATTGCGGGTTGACTGTGACGATGAGGATTGATTTAGAGTTTAATCACGTGGAGGGTTAAGTTGCAGAGAAAATAAAGATGGAGGGTTTATTTGCAGAACCCAAAAAAATTATGTAAAAAATAATAAACACGAAATTACATTAAACAAATCTATAAACTCAAACCCACGCGTAACATGATCAAAAACATAGTTTTTAGAAAATACACGTGTCAAATACATAATTGATGAACGATTTATCTTAATATATAAAAGAGAAATTCCTTAGAATACCATCAAAATAAATTTTTGTTTTGAAAATACCATTACAAAGTTTTTTATAACAAAAATACAATTAAAATGTTTTTTATAACAAAAATAGCATCAAAAAGTATTAGTTTACAAAAATACCACAAATACAAAAAACGAGTTTTAACACTTTTAGATTTTAAATTTTTTCGTTTGGGTTCGCTATATAGTGTTTAGGGTATAGTTTTGAAGGGGTAGGGAATAGTTTTTTCAAGATTTTGGGTGTAATTTTGAAATTTTAAGATTTGTGGTATTTATGAGAAAAAACTTTTTAATGGTATTTGTAAAACTTTCGAAAATTTGTGTTAATTGTGTTAAAAAAAATTTTTTTAGTGGTATTCATAAGAATTTTCCAATATAAAACTTAGTTGTAAAATTTATCAACTCGCGTTAAGATTTTGACAGGTGTACAAAATTTAAACCAATCATGTTAAAACATATATATTTAAATAAATATGAAAAATTTAAATATCAACCAATTGTTTTTAAACAAATATATTAAGATAAATATGAATTTTTTTGAAAAACACTAACAAATCAATTTAAACAAATATATTAAGTTAAATATGAAGTTTTTTAGATTTCAGCCAATTATCTCTTAAATTAAATTACCAAATTTATGCAATCAAATATTGATCCTAAAATAAGACAAAACAATAAAATAAGCATAAAACTAAATTTGGTAAAAATATATTTATGAAAATGGAATTCTGAAATTCTTCTATAAACAAATATATATATATATGGGAGAATCACAAAACTACACCATTTGAATTACATTTCACAAAACTACACCATTTCCAAAATACTTCACAAAACTACACCTAAACACTCAAAATTAAATCCAAATAAACTCTACCCAAACAATCCTACTCCCTTAATACTATACCCTAAACACTAATTAGCGAACCCAAATGAATTTTTTTTTTAATTTTGGTAAATTTTTAAAGGTTAAATCAAGCTTTTAAAATTTTGAAAGGGTGTAAATATGTGAAAATATTAAATTAGGAGTAGTTTTGTGAAGAAGGGGTTGAAAGGGTGTAGATTTGTGAATTCCTCTATATATATATATATGTATATTCAATGGATTATAAGGAATTTATATTAAAAATATTGTGTTTAATATGGTTCTATAGTTATTAAAAAGGGAGAATTACAAAACTACACCATTTGAATTACATTTCACAAACTACACCATTTCAAAAATACTTCACAAAACTACACCTAAACACGCAAAAATAAATTCAAATAAACCCTATCCACACAATCTTACCCCTTAATACTATACCCTAAACACTAATTAGCGAACCCAAATAAAAAGATTTTAATTTTGGTAATTTTTAAAAGGGTAAATTAAGCTTTTAAAATTTTGAAATGGTGTAAATATGTAAAAAAATTAAATTAGGTGTAGTTTTGTGAAGGAGGGTGTTGGGTTTGTGATTCAACTTGATGGGCAAAAGATTGAAGTATAAGAAGAACAAAGCATAAGAAGAACAAAGCATAAGAAGTATCAAGCCAAGTCTGGAAAGTTACAAGTGTGGCAAACACTCTAACTTAGACAGAGGGTCTCATTTGTTTGAAGGAAAAAGGAAGGCACGTGAGCACTCACGTGTAAGTTTATTATTCATCATAAATATCAGAGACAAAAGGATAGCTTGGGGTTAATGATCATCTTCTTCTTCTTCACGGTAGCTTCTTCACAGAGAGAGAGAGAGAATCATAGAGAGAGAGAGAGCTAGTGAGGGTTTCTCATGGGGTTCTTCTTCTTCTCCTTTATTCTTTCTTGTAAGATTGATTAGGTTGTAATCAATGGTGAGTTATCTTCATGCAAAACCCTATCGGAGGTGATTTCCGATGTATAAATAGATTTGGGGATCGAAGCGGCGAACCATCCGAACCGGATGATGCTTCTGATCCTAACCGGACGTAGCGGCTAGTTAACGCCGTGAATCAGTTTAAATCTTGTGTCTTGGTCGATTGAATCGGTGTTGGATCTTGGAAAGAATTGGATTCGATTCTCAACAACTGGTATCAGAGCTTTGGCTCAGCGATTCATGGATCAAGCGCAGTCAAGAGAACCAAGAAGAAGGCATAGTCGTTTCTGGGTTTGCTCAATCATCGTGAATCTGAAGACGGTGTCACTATTCTTAATGATGGCGCGAGCTGGAAGACGGAAGACAGAAAACGACGATGTTGGTTGGTCTTGTTTATGATTTGAGTGTTGAAAGGAGATAGACTCTCACGGTGAAGAAATTGATCGGAAGTAATTATAAGATATGCGACGGCGAGAATCGCAGAAAGCGAATCCGCGACTTCGCTCTTGTTCGGGTTTTATCGAATCGATGAAAGGATCACTTAGGATGGTGAATATTGCGGGTAAAAGCAATTTCAAGTCCTAATCAAAATAAACAAGAATGATTCATGAATCTGAGGTAAAATTAAAAGGTTCTCAACATCTGAATCTTCATGAATTTAAAAGGAAGAAGATGTTGGTGATGGTGAAGGTTCAAGAACTAAGTCGCTAAGTAAAGAAGAAAAACGATCATTGTATGCGACGTTGCAAGTTTTGGATCCAAAGAACTTGCAGGAATAACTCGCTGTCAACACAAGAACAAAAGGGTTTAGAGACTGGTGCAAGTAAATGAACACAAGAAGAAGTTCTTGTATCTATGGTGATGATGAAACCATCTTGAGATGATGTAGACTGAAAGTTCCTCAAGGTTCAATTCAGTCCTGGCTATAAGGTATGAGTTAAGGTCACAACTCTAATTTAAGCTCACCAAGCACAAGCTATCATCTCTCGAGGCTCAAATCTTCAAAGAAGTTTATGTATTTCCGCTGCCAATCTGATAAACGAGTTTTTCACTCTCGTTAATTCGAATGTCTTAATGTAGTACTTAAGATGTCAAACCAAATCAGGGGCAAACAATGTATTATAATTTATAAGAAACAAACTCAGTTTAAGCTTAATAAAAAGGTTGTTTGTTGAGAGTTTTTGTAACCGAATAGTAAACATAACGAAAACGCGAATTAAAAGTTTTAAGAGTTTTATAAAAAGCAAAACAATCAGGTTAAGGTATTTCAAAGGGTGATTAAACTTTCAGATTTCGGATTTTCTTTTTACGAAGGTAACTTTAAGGTTTTGAAAACGATTTTAGATCAATCCACTCTCGTTGCAATGATCCTTTTCCCAATAATTAAACTGAAACAATGTCTTGGATAGTTTAATTATCGAGAAACTTTAAGAACAAATCAATTTTAACCATCAAGCTTATTAACACAGATCTCTCGGTTAAGTTAGGCTTAGTTCTAAGGTAATTGTTCAGGAACCTTTATAATCTCTCGATTCATAAAGTTTCCTAGGTTCGAGTAATCGAATGGCCAACTCGATTAAGGCTTTAAACTTGTTACTTAAGACAAAAGTTTTATAATCTATGAAGTTCTAGACAATCATCAATCCTAAATCCAATCAACCCCTTTTTCCCCTAACCCAATTGTCTATTTGAATCTACTCACTAAACATGATGAATCTTAAAACAATTGAATTTAAATAAAGCATAAACATAAACAAATCAAAGAGAATAAAGGGTTCAAGAAAACTCTTATTGATGATGATGAAGATTACAAATGTGGCCAAAGAAGGTTCACCAAGAAAATCCTCAAAAGTTGTCCAAAAGCAAAAGAAGCGATGAAAACTAAAACTAACAAAAACTAGAATAATGTCAAAACATAAAACAAAACCCTAATATAGTCTTGAACCAAAGAAATAAAGGAAAACCAATTTGGTTTAGGAATTGTTTTCCTTTTTAAAATACTAAAACCGAATTTCCTTTAATTTTCGCAGCTTGTACCGGTCAAGTGAAACCGGTACAGACTGGTCGATACGCGCTCATCGGTATCCTTCCTTCGGCTTCGTTTCTTCTGTATCGACCAGGTCAAGCCGGTACGACTGGTCGATATCCACCTCCAATTCTCGTGTTCTTCGTATCGGCCACTTGTGGTCGATACAACATGTCGGTACAAGTCTTCAAGTTCTGTTCCCTCTATATCGACCACTTGTAACCGATACAAAATGTCGGTACAAGTGTCCTGGCAAAAGTCTCTATGTATCGACTACAGCAAACAACTACAACAAGCCGGTATGACTGTTTATGGCCCTTTTGGCTTGAATTCTTCGTCTTTTGCCGTTTTAACGCTCCGAAACCTGAAATATACGAAACAAACCCAAATGCAACCTATATGATACTAAATGCAGCCTAAATGAGTTAATTCTAATGCATAAAATAGGGTAAAAAATGTGAAATATGCAAGCTATCAACTCTCCCAAACTTATCATTTGCTTGTCCTCAAGTAAGAGAATTAGCATCAAAGTTCGAGAAAGTACAGAGGCGGGGACCTCAGAACCAAAAGAAACGTGGGAAGTGCAATGAACGAGTATCCTAAACATAGTATCCTCTCGCAATCGAGCTAGTTCTACTTATTTCTATCTACCTTTAACTCCGTCCAAATCCGCTATTATTACCAAAAGCATGTGATCCACTTGTCTAGTCTAAACACCTTTCACAGTCAATTAAACACAATCAAGCATGAAACATGATCAAAATTTTCCAAGAGTTTTTCTATTTGTCTAGGTAAGAACGGGATTTCGAATCAAACAAGGAGGTTAACACTCAGGCATGTGGTCAGTTGTAGTGCGGTTTCTCTCGGGGAGTGAAAGGGTCAAGCAAAAACCGGGAAAGACAAGGAGCAATACAAGTCCGGACATCCATCCCTATACAATTCTAATCTCTAACACATCATCTCATTCTTTTAACACTTAAGGACTTAAACATCGAGTTTCTTTTTCTTTTTCTTAACTACCTTAGGAGTTTTCTTTTGGCTAAGCTTTTTTTATTTTTTTTTCTTTTCGATTTTTTTTTTCTGTTTTTTTTTTCTTACTTATCCATTCTTTTACCCCTAGGTGTTTTACATTTACTCGTGTTTATTTTCTGATTTTTTTTAAATTCAAAGATGTGTTTCCCGTTATCCTGTCTACAAACTAGTCCACGATAACCTAGCCAAATGGATGTCCTTTCTTGTCGCTCCCTATACTTTCAAGTTTTTGCGAAACCAATCAATCACTTATTGAAAAGAATTCTCACAAGTGTTTGGTTTTAGGCGTAGGGGGTGAGAGGGGAATCATCCTTAGAATGAGAATGACCAGATTGCGCTTAAAGTGTTTCGGTTTAGGAAGTCTCAATCCGTAGAAATCACAAAGCCATAAAAATTCTCTTGAAAACTATCAATCATGCTAATTAAAAGTCAAGTTTAAGTTCATATAATTTTCGAAGGTAACCTAGAACTATCAAGCTTCATAACCACACTATTGGCTTTTTTAAACATCAATGTCTAGGGTTGCGGTTTCAAGATTTTCAGCGAGTTCTAATTCGTTTGCGGAAGATACTACACCTAAGATACTGTTCAAAAACACTAACTGCGTCGCTTTACAAGGTTAAAATCATCATAGATCCCCTATGCATATGACCTAAATGCAATGAACTAATCCTAAAGGCAGAATTTTTTTTGTGGTTTTTTTGTTTTTTTTTTTTTTATATGAATGCTAATATGCTAAATTTAATGTCGCTAATATGCGAAAGCTAATATGACTACTCCGCCAAACTTAAATCACACGGTCTCCGTGTGAAACAAGTATCGAAAGAGGTTCCTAAATGCATGTATGAATGACTCTAATATGAAAAACTAATGCGTATGCACATGGTTCAAGGTGTTACCTCAGTAGTAATAACGCGACGAGTCGAAGTCGTCTGTATCGGTCTCAGCAAACCGATACTCTTGCCCGATATCGGTCCAGCAACCGATATAACTCGTCGATACGAGTACTTCGTTTTTCTTTTTCTTCTGTATTGGTCCCAGCAGAACGATACTATTGCCCGATATCGGTCCAGCAACCGATATAACAGGCCATACACCTTTCAAAATTCGTGTTCCTACTTCGTTTTCACCTGAAACCACCAAACACGACATAAATTCTAAGTAAATTATTATCTAAATGCAAACTAAAATTTTATATACAATGATAGACATGGGACTTCCTCCCAAGTGAGCTTGTTTATAGTCTCTTAGCTTGACTTTACCCCCTTCTTTTTAGGCGACATTGGGGCGTGAAAGAGATATCGAATATCCTTTGGTGATAACTTCGTGGACCAAGGGCGGCTTGAGTTTCACCCCGTTCACAACAAACTTGACTCCATCTTTGTGCTTCTTTTGCTTTGAGTCGCAATGAGCACTCCTTGCTTCTTTCTTGAAAGCTTTCTTCAAAGATTTAACCTCGTTGATTAACTTTCTAATGATGCGATTTTGAGACGTGTTCCAATGCACCTTTCTGAACTTTTTAGGAGGGGATTGGTGTTTCACTTTTGGAGCTTCGGGTTTGCTCCTTGCATCATCACTAGTCTTACCATTGCTAGCATCTTTCTCCACTCCAATCACCAAAGCTTCACAAGGGACCGTCTCCGTAGGCTTTTTGACTACATCGTTGATGTTGTACCGCTGAACAAGGTCCTTCCCAAGGTGCAACTCTATCTTTCCAACCTTCACATCTATGACGGCTCCAGCGGTTTCCAAGAAAGGTCTTCCAAATATGAGTGGATTATTAGGTTCTTTGTCTATCTCCAAGACGACAAAATCTGTTGGGATGAAAACGTCTCCCAATTTTACCGGAATATCTTCCAAGATTCCAACGGGTACCTTCACGGATCTATCGGCCAGCACCAAAGAGATCTTA
The DNA here is from genome assembly GCA_963556525.1 of Cochlearia excelsa. Taxonomy (NCBI): domain Eukaryota; kingdom Viridiplantae; phylum Streptophyta; class Magnoliopsida; order Brassicales; family Brassicaceae; genus Cochlearia; species Cochlearia excelsa. Next base: position 119,089 of record CAUVZT010000044.1, read on the forward strand.
GTAGGTTGGAAAGAAGAAAAACCAAGTCGTTTACACTACAAGAAACTGGGCTTTTAGCAACGAAATTTAGCAAGGAAATAGCGACGAATAAATATAGCAACGAAATAGCAACGAATTGGCGACGAAATAGCAACGGAGAATATTGTCGTCGCTAAATCGTCGCTATTTAGCGAGGTATGTTTTCGTCGCAAAATTAGCGACGATTTAGCGACGATGTTGGCGACGAATGAGTTCTGCGTCGCTAAATCGTCGCTAATTAGCGACGATTTAGCAACGAATATATATCCTTGCTAATTAGCGACGAATTAGCGAGGAGGGTCGCTAAGTAGGTAAGCACGTTTTCAAAAACGTGCCTAAATCGTTGCTAATTTTATTTCCTTGCTAATTCGTTGCTAATTTTCCTTGCTAAATGGTTGCAAAAATTTTAGAATGGGACTATATAAACCCATCTACACTCTTCAAAAAATCACACCACAACACAATACAAAAACATTCACTCTATAAAAATATAAACACTCTAAAAATTTCAATATGTCTCACGGTAATAACAATATATACGAGTTACGGTCTTGGATGTATCAGCATAAAGATCGATCGGGGGGTAGTTACAAACGAATTTACGGAGGGACTTCAAGCATTCATGCAGCAGGTCGGAAACATGCGAATACGCAAGATACCGGTAAAATGTATTGTCCATGTAAGAAGTGCGTTAACACTAAATACGTGTTTGTTGAAACCGTATGGAAACATCTTTTTAATATAGGTTTTATGCCGCAGTATTTTGTTTGGTTTCAACATGGGGAAGGGTATAACTCTAATAATACCGAAGTTGGAGATAGTAGTTATACGTTTCATGTTAGTGATCATGTTAGTAACGAACCTGCTAATTTACCGCATCATTTTGATAGTAACTATGATCATGATCAGGCCGGTGGTTATGTGCATGTAGATGATAATAGATATCATGAAATGGTTGCTGATGCATTTCATGATACGAGGGAGTATTTATCCAAAAATGTAGTTGAGGAACCTAACCTAGATGCTAAACGATTTTATGATATGTTAGACGCTGCGAATAAACCAATTTACGAGGGATGTAAAGTTGGATTGTCAAAACTATCATTAGCATCTAGGATGATGAATATAAAATCTGATAATAATTTGAGTGAGTTTTGTATGGACTCATGGGCGGAGTTAGTGAAAGAATATCTGCCTGAGGGTAATGTAGCTGCTGAGTCGTATTACGAAATACAAAAGTTGGTTTTTAGTCTTGGATTGCCTTCTGAAATGATTGATATTTGTGTTAACAATTGTATGATTTATTGGAAAGATGATGATGAGCTCCTTGAATGTCGTTTTTGTCGTCAACCGAGATATAAGGTCCAAGGGAAGGGGAGTAAAGTCCCGTATCAACGGATGTGGTACTTACCCATCACATACAGACTCAAAAGATTGTATCAATCAGAGAGGACATCTGATTCGATGAGATGGCATGCAGAACACTCAGTTGAAGATGGGGAAGTCACTCATCCGTCAGATGCAAAGGCTTGGAAGCACTTCAACACGGTATACTCGATTTCGCGAGAGAGGTTCGTAATGTATACCTTGGTTTATGCACCGACGGATTTAGTCCATTCGGTATGTACGGTAGACAGTACTCTTTGTGGCCGCTTATACTAACTCCGTATAATCTACCTCCCAATATGTGCATGCAAAGAGAATTTCTTTTCTTAAGCATTTTAGTACCAGGTCCGAAGCACCCAAAGAGAGCTCTTGATGTTTTTCTCGCAACCTTTGATACATGAGTTAAAAGAGCTATGGTCCACTGGGGTTCGTACGTATGATATCTCATGCAAGAGAAATTTTACGATGCGTGCGGTGCTCATGTGGACTATTAGTGACTTTCCCGCTTATGGCATGTTAGCGGGTTGGACAACGCATGGACGATTGTCTTGTCCATATTGCCGTCAACGGACCGATGCGTTTCAACTCCCACATGGAAGGAAAACAAGTTGGTTTGATTGTCACCGACGTTTCCTTCCAATCAATCATCCATACCGAAAGAACGAAGGTTATTTAAGAAGAATCGGGTCGTTAAACATCCACCCCTACTTTATCCGACGGGGCGAGTTATTGGAGGAGTTGGATAATTATGGGGCGCAAAAAACATGTAGACGGGGTGGTAATTGGCATGTTTCTAATTTACCCGATGGATACGGAGAAAGCCATAACCGGCACAAGAAAAGCATTTTTTGGGAACTCCCGTACCGGAAAAATCACTTGTTGAGACATAACCTCGACGTTATGCACATTGAAAAAAACTTTTTTGATAATATTATAAACACATTGTTGAATGTACAGGGGAGAACTAAAGACAATTTGAAGACAAGACTAGATTTGCCCGAAATATGTTTTAGAAGTGAGTTGCATATCACGAACGATGGTAAGGCTCCGGTCCCAATCTCTGATTGAAACCTGAAGCAAAAAACGCGTTATTCAAATGGGTCACTTCGGATGTCAAGTTTCCCGACGGATATGTTTCCAAGTTATCTGCATGTGTTGAGAATGGTCAAAAGTTTTCAGGGTATGAAAAGTCACGACCGTCATGTGTTTATGCAAAGACTTTTACCTTTTGCTTTCGATGAGCTTTTACATGAATCCGCACACACAAGAATAGCAGGTATCATTGAACCCTAAAATGTTTATATTTTAATTTTGATTAAGTATATATATAATTAAATTAATATAATGTTTAAAATTTTCCAGAGATCGGTGCATTTTTCCGAGATCTATGCACCCGTACGCTTACGAAGAGGTCATTGAACAGTTACGTGACAGTATCCCGATTGTGTTGTGCAACTTGGAGAAGATTTCCCCTCCATCCTTTTTCGATGTTATGGAACACCTTCCAATACATCTTCCTCTCAAGGCAGAATTAGGAGGGCCTGTGCAGTTTCGGTGGATGTATCTTTTCGAACGATTTATGGGACATTTGAAAGGAAAGGCGAAAAACCTTGCAATGGTTGAAGGATCTATTGTTGCTGGATCTTTAACTCAAGAAATGTCTCATTTCGCCTCATATTATTTCGGTTCCAATGTAAAAACACGTAGAACAACAACACGACGCTACGATGATGGAGGTATTGGCGCAGTGTGGGAAAGTGATCAACATCGGCAAAGCGCACATACTTACATCCTCCTTAATTGTGAATATGCCCGACCTTTTGAAAGGTATATGCATGCAACTATTCATTCGCAAACCCATCATGCATAAACAAAATAAATATTTAATTTTGATTCAGTTTCTGCGTTGTTTTAGAATGTTTGAGGAGCAAGTGGATGAGGTTTATCCAGGACTTTCAAAAGACGAAGTAACTCGCTCTTAAAGAACGAGATTTTGCGGCTTGGTTGAAAACGCAGATCGCATATGGTGACACAACTTATCCGGTGTGGTTTCGCGAGTTAATACAAGGACCGCTCGGAAAGATCACAACTTCTCCTATGTATTTCACTCGTGGTTACGTGTTCCACACCTTAAGTCATGGTCAACGTCGAGCAACCGCGAATTATGGGGTAACTTTGTCGGGTGATTCAGTTTTTATGGTCTTCTAACGGAATATTATTGAAGTGCGTATCCGTGATTAGTCAATTTACGAACAACCCTCTTCAAATGTGATTGGTTTGATCCAACGGTCGGTCGTCGTGTTCGGTACAACAAATTTGGTGTGATCGACGTCAACCAGTCACGACGATATCGGAAGTTTGAACCTTTTATCCTTGGATCGCAAGTTGAACAAGTTACTTTCATTCCTTATCCTCGGGTTAAGACTAGCGGTATAGCATGGAGTGCGTAGTCCGAATCGTTCCAAGAGGTTTAATTATGGGTAACGATAAAGTTCCTATGCAACAAGATGTCATTGGTGGGACAATCATTCCAACAAATCAATCGACGGAAGATGTATTCCTTGTCGACCCCGATAATCAAGTTGTTGAATATATTGTGGATGATGAAGACGACGGAGGTGCAGATGAATTCGATGAAAGTAGCGAAGTCGAATCTGTTGATTCCGATAATAATGAATAATTTTCTTTGTGTTTTTGTAATATAATTGTGTACATGTGTTAGTTGTAATATCGGCCACTTGTGGTCGATACAACATGTCGGTACAAGTCTTCAAGTTCTGTTCCCTCTATATCGACCACTTGTAACCGATACAAAATGTCGGTACAAGTGTCCCGGCAAAAGTCTCTATGTATCGACTACAAGCAAACAACTACAACAAGCCGGTATGATCGTTTATGGCCCTTTTGGCTTGAATTCTTCGTCTTTTGCCGTTTTAACGCTCTGAAACCTGAAATATACGAAACAAACCCAAATGCAACCTATATGATACTAAATGCAGCCTAAATGAGTTAATTCTAATGCATAAAATAGGGTAAAAAATGTGAAATATGCAAGCTATCAACTCTCCCAAACTTATCATTTGCTTGTCCTCAAGTAAGAGAATTAGCATCAAAGTTCGAGAAAGTACAGAGGCGGGGACCTCAGAACCAAAAGAAACGTGGGAAGTGCAATGAACGAGTATCCTAAACATAGTATCCTCTCGCAACCGAGCTAGTTCTACTTATTTCTATCTACCTTTAACTCCGTCTAAATCCGCTATTATTACCAAAAGCATGTGATCCACTTGTCTAGTCTAAACACCTTTCACAGTCAATTAAACACAATCAAGCATGAAACATGATCAAAATTTTCCAAGAGTTTTTCTATTTGTCTAGGTAAGAACGGGATTTTGAATCAAACAAGGAGGTTAACACTCAGGCATGTGGTCAGTTGTAGTGCGGTTTCTCTCGGGGAGTGAAAGGGTCAAGCAAAACCGGGAAAGACAAGGAGCAATACAAGTCCGGACATCCATCCCTATACAATTCTAATCTCTAACACATCATCTCATTCTTTTAACACTTAAGGACTTAAACATCGAGTTTCTTTTTCTTTTTCTTAACTACCTTAGGAGTTTTCTTTTGGCTAAGCTTTTTTTATTTTTTTTTCTTTTCGATTTTTTTTTCTGTTTTTTTTTTCTTACTTATCCATTCTTTTACCCCTAAGTGTTTTACATTTACTCGTGTTTATTTTCTGATTTTTTTTAAATTCAAAGATGTGTTTCCCGTTATCCTGTCTACAAACTAGTCCACGATAACCTAGCCAAATGGATGTCCTTTCTTGTCGCTCCCTATACTTTCAAGTTTTTGCGAAACCAATCAATCACTTATTGAAAAGAATTCTCACAAGCGTTTGGTTTTAGGCGTAGGGGGTGAGAGGGGAATCATCCTTAGAATGAGAATGACCAGATTGCGCTTAAAGTGTTTCGGTTTAGGAAGTCTCAATCCGTAGAAATCACAAAGCCATAAAAATTCTCTTGAAAACTATCAATCATGCTAATTAAAAGTCAAGTTTAAGTTCAGATAATTTTCGAAGGTAACCTAGAACTATCAAGCTTCATAACCACACTATTGGCTTTTTTAAACATCAATGTCTAGGGTTGCGGTTTCAAGATTTTCAGCGAGTTCTAATTCGTTTGCGGAAGATACTACACCTAAGATACTGTTCAAAAACACTAACTGCGTCGCTTTACAAGGTTAAAATCATCATAGATCCCCTATGCATATGACCTAAATGCAATGAACTAATCCTAAAGGCAGAATTTTTTTGTGTTTTTTTTGTTTTTTTTTTTTATATGAATGCTAATATGCTAAATTTAATGTCGCTAATATGCGAAAGCTAATATGACTACTCCGCCAAACTTAAATCACACGGTCTCCGTGTGAAACAAGTATCGAAAGAGGTTGCTAAATGCATGTATGAATGACTCTAATATGAAAAACTAATGCGTATGCACATGGTTCAGGTGTTACCTCAGTAGTAATAACGCGACGAGTCGAAGTCGTCTGTATCGGTCTCAAGCAAACCGATACTCTTGCCCGATATCGGTCCAGCAACCGATATAACTCGTCGATACGAGTACTTCGTTTTTGTTTTTCTTCTGTATTGGTCCCAGCAGAACGATACTATTGCCCGATATCGGTCCAGCAACCGATATAACAGGCCATACACCTTTCAAAATTCGTGTTCCTACTTTGTTTTCACCTGAAACCACCAAACACGACATAAATTCTAAGTAAATTATTATCTAAATGCAAACTAAAATTTTATATACAATGATAGACATGGGACTTCCTCCCAAGTGAGCTTGTTTATAGTCTCTTAGCTTGACTTTACCCCCTTCTTTTTAGGCGACATTGGGGCGTGAAAGAGATATCGAATATCCTTTGGTGATAACTTCGTGGACCAAGGGCGGCTTGAGTTTCACCCCGTTCACAACAAACTTGACTCCATCTTTGTGCTTCTTTTGCTTTGAGTCGCAATGAGCACTCCTTGCTTCTTTCTTGAAAGCTTTCTTCAAAGATTTAACCTCGTTGATTAACTTTCTAATGATGCGATTTTGAGACGTGTTCCAATGCACCTTTCTGAACTTTTTAGGAGGGGATTGGTGTTTCACTTTTGGAGCTTCGGGTTTGCTCCTTGCATCATCACAAGTCTTACCATTGCTAGCATCTTTCTCCACTCCAATCACCAAAGCTTCACAAGGGACCGTCTCCGTAGGCTTTTTGACTACATCGTTGATGTTGTACCGCTGAACAAGGTCCTTCCCAAGGTGCAACTCTATCTTTCCAACCTTCACATCTATGACGGCTCCAGCGGTTTCCAAGAAAGGTCTTCCAAATATGAGTGGATTATTAGGTTCTTTGTCTATCTCCAAGACGACAAAATCTGTTGGGATGAAAACGTCTCCCAATTTTACCGGAATATCTTCCAAGATTCCAACGGGTACCTTCACGGATCTATCGGCCAGCACCAAAGAGATCTTAGTAGGTTGGAAAGAAGAAAGACCAAGTCGTTTACACTACAAGAAACTGGGTTTTTAGCAACGAAATTTAGCAAGGAAATAGCGACGAATAAATATAGCAACGAAATAGCAACGAATTGGCGACGAAATAGCAACGGAGAATATTGTCGTCGCTAAATCGTCGCTATTTAGCGAGGTATGTTTTCGTCGCAAAATTAGCGACGATTTAGCGACGATGTTGGCGACGAATGAGTTCTGCGTCGCTAAATCGTCGCTAATTAGCGACGATTTAGCAACGAATATATATCCTTGCTAATTAGCGACGAATTAGCGAGGAGGGTCGCTAAGTAGGTAAGCACGTTTTCAAAAACGTGCCTAAATCGTTGCTAATTTTATTTCCTTGCTAATTCGTTGCTAATTTTCCTTGCTAAATGGTTGCAAAAATTTTAGAATGGGACTATATAAACCCATCTACACTCTTCAAAAAATCACACCACAACACAATACAAAAACATTCACTCTATAAAAATATAAACACTCTAAAAATTTCAATATGTCTCACGGTAATAACAATATATACGAGTTACGGTCTTGGATGTATCGGCATAAAGATCGATCGGGGGTAGTTACAAACGAATTTACGGAGGGACTTCAAGCATTCATGCAGCAGGCCGGAAACATGCAGAATACGCAAGATACCGGTAAAATGTATTGTCCATGTAAGAAGTGCGTTAACACTAAATACGTGTTTGTTGAAACCGTATGGAAACATCTTTTTAATATAGGTTTTATGCCGCAGTATTTTGTTTGGTTTCAACATGGGGAAGGGTATAACTCTAATAATACTGAAGTTGGAGATAGTAGTTATACGTTTCATGTTAGTGATCATGTTAGTAACGAACCTGCTAATTTACCGCATCATTTTGATAGTAACTATGATCATGATCAGGCCGGTGGTTATGTGCATGTAGATGATAATAGATATCATGAAATGGTTGCTGATGCATTTCATGATACGAGGGAGTATTTATCCAAAAATGTAGTTGAGGAACCTAACCTAGATGCTAAACGATTTTATGATATGTTAGACGCTGCGAATAAACCAATTTACGAGGGATGTAAAGTTGGATTGTCAAAACTATCATTAGCATCTAGGATGATGAATATAAAATCTGATAATAATTTGAGTGAGTTTTGTATGGACTCATGGGCGGAGTTACTGAAAGAATATCCGCATGAGGGTAATGTAGCCGCCGAGTCGTATTACGAAATACAAAAGTTGGTTTTTAGTCTTGGATTGCCTTCGAAATGATTGATATTTGTGTTAACAATTGTATGATTTATTGGAAAGATGATGATGAGCTCGCTTGAATGTCGTTTTTGTCGTCAACCGAGATATAAGGTCCAAGGGAAGGGGAGTAAAGTCCCGTATCAACGGATGTGGTACTTACCCATCACATACGGACTCAAAAGATTGTATCAATCGAGAGGACATCCGATTCGATGAGATGGCATGCAGAACACTCGGTTGAAGATGGGGAAGTCACTCATCCGTCGATGCAAAGGCTTGGAAGCACTTCAACACGGTATACTCGATTTCGCGAGAGAGGTTCGTAATGTATACCTTGGTTTATGCACCGACGGATTTAGTCCATTCGATATGTCCGGTAGACAAGTACTCTTTGTGGCCGTTATACTAACTCCGTATAATCTACCTCCCAATATGTGCATGCAAAGAGAATTTCTTTTCTTAAGCATTTTAGTACCAGGTCCGAAGCACCCAAAGAGAGCTCTTGATGTTTTTCTCGCAACCTTTGATACATGAGTTAAAAGAGCTATGGTCCACCGGGGTTCGTACGTATGATATCTCATGCAAGAGAAATTTTACGATGCGTGCAGTGCTCATGTGGACTATTAGTGACTTTCCTGCTTATGGCATGTTAGCAGGTTGGACAACGCATGGACGATTGTCTTGTCCATATTGCCGTCAACGGACTGATGCGTTTCAACTCCCACATGGAAGGAAAACAAGTTGGTTTGATTGTCACCGACGTTTCCTTCCAATCAATCATCCATACCGAAAGAACAGAAGGTTATTTAAGAAGAATCGGGTCGTTAAACATCCACCCCTACTTTATCCGACGGGGGCAGAGTTATTGGAGGAGTTGGATAATTATGGGGCGCAAAAAACATGTAGACGGGGTGGTAATTGGCATGTTTCTAATTTACCCGATGGATACGGAGAAAGCCATAACTGGCACAAGAAAAGCATTTTTTGGGAACTCCCGTACCGGAAAAATCACTTGTTGAGACATAACCTCGACGTTATGCACATTGAAAAAAACTTTTTTGATAATATTATAAACACATTGTTGAATGTACAGGGGAGAACTAAAGACAATTTGAAGACAAGACTAGATTTGCCCGAAATATGTTTTAGAAGTGAGTTGCATATCACGAACGATGGTAAGGCTCCGGTCCCAATCTACGATTGAAACTCGAAGCAAAAAACGCGTTATTCAAATGGGTCACTTCGATGTCAAGTTTCCCGACGGATATGTTTCCAAGTTATCTCGCATGTGTTGAGAATGGTCAAAAGTTTTCGTGTATGAAAAGTCACGACTGTCATGTGTTTATGCAAAGACTTTTACCTTTTGCTTTCGATGAGCTTTTACATGAATCCGCACACACAGCAATAGCAGGTATCATTGAACCCTAAAATGTTTATATTTTAATTTTGATTAAGTATATATATAATTAAATTAATATAATGTTTAAAATTTTCCAGAGATCGGTGCATTTTTCCGAGATCTATGCACCCGTACGCTTACGAAGAGGTCATTGAACAGCTTACGTGACAAGATCCCGATTGTGTTGTGCAACTTGGAGAAGATTTCCCCTCCATCCTTTTTCGATGTTATGGAACACCTTCCAATACATCTTCCTCTCAAGGCAGAATTAGGAGGGCCTGTGCAGTTTCGGTGGATGTATCTTTTCGAACGATTTATGGGACATTTGAAAGGAAAGGCGAAAAACCTTGCAATGGTTGAAGGATCTATTGTTGCTGGATCTTTAACTCAAGAAATGTCTCATTTCGCCTCATATTATTTCGGTTCCAATGTAAAAACACGTAGAACAACAACACGACGCTACGATGATGGAGGTATTGGCGCAAGTGTATGGAATCGAAGGGGTACCTGATATATTTTCACCAATCGGAAGAGCTGCCGGAAAAATAAAAGAAGTTTGGTGGGAAAGTGATCAACATCGGCAAAGCGCACATACTTACATCCTCCTTAATTGTGAATATGCCCGACCTTTTGAAAGGTATATGCATGCAACTATTCATTCGCAAACCCATCATGCATAAACAAAATAAATATTTAATTTTGATTCAGTTTCCTGCGTTGTTTTAGAATGTTTGAGGAGCAAGTGGATGAGGTTTATCCAGGACTTTCAAAAGACGAAGTAACTGCTCTTAAAGAACGAGATTTTGCATCTTGGTTGAAAACGCAGATCGCATATGGTGACACAACTTATCCAGTGTGGTTTCGCGAGTTAATACAAGGACCGCTCGGAAAGATCACAACTTCTCCTATGTATTTCACTCGTGGTTACGTGTTCCACACCTTAAGTCATGGTCAACGTCGAGCAACCGCGAATTATGGGGTAACTTTGTCGGGTGATTCAGTTTTTATGGTCTTCTAACGGAAATTATTGAAGTGCAGTATCCGGGATTAGTCAATTTACGAACAACCCTCTTCAAATGTGATTGGTTTGATCCAACAGTCGGTCGTCGTGTTCGGTACAACAAATTTGGTGTGATCGACGTCAACCAGTCACGACGATATCGGAAGTTTGAACCTTTTATCCTTGGATCGCAAGTTGAACAAGTTACTTTCATTCCTTATCCTCGGGTTAAGACTAGCGGTATAGCATGGAGTGCAGTAGTCCGAATCGTTCCAAGAGGTTTAATTATGGGTAACGATAAAGTTCCTATGCAACAAGATGTCATTGGTGGGACAATCATTCCAACAAATCAATCGACGGAAGATGTATTCCTTGTCGACCCCGATAATCAAGTTGTTGAATATATTGTGGATGATGAAGACGACGGAGGTGCAGATGAATTCGATGAAAGTAGCGAAGTCGAATCTGTTGATTCCGATAATAATGAATAATTTTCTTTGTGTTTTTGTAATATAATTGTGTACATGTGTTAGTTGTAATATTTGTGTGTGTTTTTGTAATCTTTGTGTGTTTTTGTAATAATTGTGTGTGTTTTTGTAATTATTTTTTTTTAAAATAATATTTAAATTAGCAACGAAATAACCAGGATTTGTAATTGCCGTTGCTAAATCGTCGCTAATTAGCGAGGATTTAGCAACGCTAACCTACTTTCGTTGCCAATTCGTCTTTAATATAGCGACGAATTTGCAACGATTTATAAAAAAAATCTAATTTTCGATGGATTACAAATTTAGGGGTTCAAGATCGTTGCTAAATCGTCGCTAAACATAATGACATATCGTTGCCAAATCGTCGCTATTTCGTTGCTAACCATGATTCCTTGCCAATTCGTTGCTAAGTCGTTGCAAGCCTTCGAACTTTAAACCCCTAAAACACCACTTAATATCGATTTATACGAGTTTTGCTTAACTAAAAAAGTGTACAAAACTAGTAATATATTTGTATAAAACAATAAAAATTATAGATTACAAAATTATACTTAACACATTTAAGCTAAGTAAACCATAACTTATAAGAGTTTATACTATAAAGTTCATAATAAACTAGTTTACAAGTTTTTTTGTCATATATTGAGTTTGTGACTTCATATGATCAATGTTATAAACGCGTTTAGGCGAAAAAGTGGTAAAAAACGATACAAACCGAATTTAGGGTTCCAAAAAGTGGTAAAAAAATGCTATTGACATTTAGCGACGATTTAGCAACGAATCGTTGCTATTTCGTCGCTAAATTTAAACCTCCTTACATTCTCGTACTTGGAAATACGATGAATGTCGTTTCGTGTCATGTTAACATATAGCTACGAATTAGCGACGATTTGGCAACGATTCGTTGCTAAATCGTCGCTAAATATATATATCGACGAAATAGCAACGAATTCTGACATGCATGTACTTATTAAATACGATGTAAGTCGCTTCGTGTCACGTTACCATATAGCGACGAATTAGCAACGATTCGTTGCTAAATCGTCGCTATATTGTATCGTCGCTAAATCGTCGCCTTTATTTCGTTTGCCGCGGGTGGGAAACCAAAAGGTTTGAACCAAAAGAGGCGACGAAATGGCGACGACACAAAATCCTATATATACCTGACGAGTTTTCCATTTTTTTCACACAATCTCAATCTCTCTCTCTCTCTAAAAATCTTATCTCTCTAAAAAAAACCTAACTCCACAAATCAACTTCAAAAACATGTCTGAAAATAACCAACCCCCTCATTATTATAATTTCATAAGGAACCGATCCGGTTCCACCTCTAATTCAAACCCATCCCAACAAAACCCACCCCAACAAAACCCACCCCAACAAGACCCACCCCAACAAAACCCAAGACAAAAGCCTATTCCCGATGCTCCGCCGATCCCCCCGTCGATTTACCACCACCTCGGCATCTTGGACCGCACATGCAGCGGATCCTCGACTTTCTTCGACAGAGAGCCACCGTACCTACCGTTGCTCCATTCCGGACGGCCAGATGGGATATTTTGGTAATTAATTAATTGATTTTTATAATTGATTGATTTTTATATTATTTAATTAATTGATTTTTATATTATTTAATTAATTGATTTTCGAATATAATAATTGCTAACGATAAATTTATTTTTCGTAGGTTTTGCGATAACAAGGTTAGTAGGAGTGTCTCGGATGGGATGAAGACGTATTTCGTGGAGCCGCACGTCAACTGGTCGCAGACGCCTCCTTATATCAAGGACATCTGGTTCGAATCTTTTGCGGTAAGTAAAATTTTAATTATTTAAATTTTAAAAATTAAACATTATAAAAAGTTAATATAAATATTTATTGTAATAAAATAACATATATATTATATAAAATGTAATAATTATTACAAAATTTATTTTTTTATTATTTAAAATTTATTTTAATATTTTAAAAAACTCAAATAGCAAAAATGGCATTGGCGGGAGGAAGACATGTTTAAAGTCCGCAAGAGTTTCGAGGAGAAAGCCATGAATCGCCTCACTGGGATTATCAACAAATGGAAGACTAAGTGGCTGAAGAAGGGAGACGAGGCGAAACCCATAGCAATGGATGGGGCGGTGTGGAAGGGCCTTTGCGACTATTGGACGAACCCGCATTCGGTTCAAGTTGCGGGTAGCTGCTCCACGTCCCGACTCACACTGATCGACGAGACCGGTCCATATGTCCACACCTCGGGACCGACTTCTTACGCCGGACGGCGTATACAGATGGTATTAATTAATATATATTTAAAATTAATATAATTTTCAATAGCGCGAGGAGATGGACCAGCTTCCGCCCATTGTCGAAATTTTGAAGAAGGTCCAGAAGAGGAAGGACGGGACCTATGTGAGTTCACGATCTTTTCAGATCGTGAACGCATATGAGGCTAGAGTCGTCGAGCGGGTTAGTCAGGGTTCGACGTTGACCGATGGTAGTTCGGTCAACTCCTCGGGACATCTGTCGGTCACCGAGTGCGACCATATCTACTATGAGGTAATAATTTAAAATAATTTAATTTAATTCAAAATAATATTTATTATAATATCTAACGATTTTAAATTTGTCTATATAGGTGGCCCCGAAGACGAAGAAGAACCGCACTTTTGGAGTCGGTTCCATTGAGACGGTTCCCGCTGCTTCTTCTTCGCAGCCTCGTCCCACTGCCCAAGATCACGCCGAAGAGAATGTTCGGTTGAGGGAGCAGCTCGCGGAACAAGAAGTCCGGTATCAGAACATCACGGACTTCTTCTCCATCATCGCGATGGAAAGTCCAAACCTCGCGAGGTTGATGCAGCAGCGGGGAGTCCAACCAACTCAGCCACTAGTGATCCCTCCAGATGTAGCGGCAGCTCAAGACCTTGGACGTGATATCGGGATTGATGATTACGTCGTCGATCCCGATGATCCCGATGATCCCGCTGATCCCGCTGTTTAGTTTTAATTTATTGTATTTTTAAAATATTTTGTATTTTTTTAATATATTTATAATTGTTTTTTTTAATTTTTTTATAATTGTTTTTTTTAAATTTGGTTTTTAAATTTGTTTTTTTTTAATTTTTTTTTTTAAAATCGTTGCTAATTCGTCGCTAATTTAGCGACGAATTAGCAAGGACGTGTCAAGCCATCCTTGCTAATTCGTTGCTAATTTAGCGACAAATTAGCAACGACTTTTTAACACATCGTTGCTAATTCGTCGCTAAATTAGCGACGAATTAGAAACGATTTGTTTTCGCAAAATCTTTAAATTGAAAATTTATTTTTTATATATCGTCGCTAATATTTTACGACAAGCGTCGCTATTTCGTCGCTAAATTACCGACGAAATAGCGACGATACGTAATTAGCGACGAATATACGGCGTCGCTAAATTGGCGACGAAATAGCGACGATTGGAAAATAGCGACGATTTAGTGACGAATTTTGAATAGCGACGAGCGTATAGCGACGAAAATATTGGCGTCGCTAAATCGTCGCTATTGGTCAATATCGACGATTTAGCGACGAAATATGGCGTTGCTATTTGCCTTATTTCTTGTAGTGTTAGCAACAGATAGAGGCATAACGTTGACACTAGCCCCTAGATCGCATAGGCACTTTTCAAAGATCAAAGGACCAAGAGTGCAAGGCAAAGTAAAACTCCCCGGATCGCCAAGTTTCTTAGGAGAATGGTCCTTCGAATGATCGCGCTGCACTCTTGTGAAAGCTTCACCGTGTCTTCCAAGTTTTTGGACTTGTTTTTGATGGTGTCTTTCAATGATTTGGTGGAGTGGGGGACTAGATTGAAACCGTCAATAAAAGGCATGGGAGTTTGCACCTCGTTTATTTGCTTCTCGAGCTTAGCTCTAAAGTACTCCTTCAAGAGTTGCATCTTGGCTCGACCTGGAAAAGGAAGCTTAGGCACGTAAGGAGACGTCACGTAGACAGGCTTCTTCTTTTTCTCGGATTTCTCCTCGCATCGGCCATGTGTTCAACCGATATGGGTGGTCGATACGAACTCTCTGTTTCCTTCTCATCACCGATTTTCTCCTTTGCCACTATCTCAAGGTTCTCGTGGTCCACCCCCTCATCTTGTTTCACATTGTCCTCAATGAGATCGCTTGAAAGCGCTTGTGTACCACTACGAAGTTCTATGGAGTTGACATACTCTCTAGGATTGACTTCAGGTTTTCCCGGAAGTTGGCCCATTGGTCGCTTAGAGGCCGAGGTAATTTGAGCCACTTGATTATCCAAGGCTTTCAAGTGAGTTCTCAAGGTTTAAAAATTGGTATTGAGATCATTGTACGAGTTGTCCACCTTTGCATGAATCTCCTTCTTAAAAGTGTTGAGATCCATGGCATGACGGTTTTGACCGTCGAGGATTTGTTTCAAGAGTTGAGTAGTTTGATCACCTTGGGGAGCTGGTGAAGAAACTACTCCTTGAGCAGCGGGGGGATGGTTGTAACCCGGTGGTGGATTAAGTGGAGGTCTCGGTGCATATCCTCTTTGGTTGTATTGAGGTTTACCTTGGTAACCTCCTTGTTGCGCAAGGGGATAGACCTGATCCTGAGGGTTGGCTACGTTGTTGCTGCGGTAGGAGAGGTTTGGGTGCTGAGAATAGTTGTTGAAACGCCAACCGTTCTGATTTCCCATGTAGTTTATTTCCTCCTGATTTCCCACTATTGGGGGCAATTGCTCATCTCCACTTCCAACGAAGTTTATCCCCACTTGTTGAGACATGAGTAGCTTATCAAGCTTCTCATTCACCGCCTTTATCTCTCTCTTGAATTGCTCATCATTCCAAGAGCTTCGGATGGTGCGATCATATTCTTCGTCGTAGTTGCTATCGCTTAGTGCATAGTTTTCCACCCAAAGTTGTCCATCCGCTTCGTCTTCCCAAGGAAATTTCCTTGGCTAGCTGAATCGAGAAGCATTCTGAACTTCAGCTTGAGACCTCGGTAGAACGTGCTAAGTAAGTTTTCTCCCGAGAAACCGTGGTGTGGACATCTCACCGTGTAACTCTTGAATCTTTCCCAGGCTTCGCTGAATGTTTCTTGGTCTTTTTGAGCGAAAGCCGAGATCTCATTTCTTAGCTTTGATGTCCGCACAACCGAGAAGAATTTTGTTAGAAAATCCTTCTTGCAAGCGTCTCAAGTCTGTATGGTGTCTTTGACAAGGTTCTTCTGCCATATGTGTGCTTTGTCCCCTAGTGAGAATGGGAACAAGCGCAACTTAAACATGTCCTCATTGACACCATTGATCTTCACCGTGTCGCATAACATGTCAAATTGATGAAGATGGTCAATGGGATCTTCACTAGGCAGACCATAGAACTTGTTGCTTGACACCATGTTGATGAGACTAGACTTGATCTCGAAGTTTTTATTGGCGATGGCTTGTGGCATGATACCACTACGGTTGGTGATGTTAGAAGGCACATCATCTGCTCCAATAGTGCGTGTGACGTTGGGTGCGTTGTTTGCATCACCCATCTCGAAATCTGAATCTGAATCCGAAGTTTCTGATTGTAGATGAGTCGGAGTGATGGTTGGATCTTCTTTCTCTTGATATAGCTCTTTCGTGTGCTTTGATGTCTGCGAAGAAAAGCAAGCTGTCACTTTGTCGGTGACTTCTTCTTTGCATACACCTAAGAAAACGAAAAACCACAAGAAAAGAAAAGAAATTAGTAACAAGAACTGGAACTTAATCCCAAGTAGTTTCAAAATTCTAATAATTGTTCGAATTCCTGAATCGGCAACGGCGTCAATTTGATAGACGAGTTTTTCACTCTCGTTAATTCGAATGTCTTAAAGTAGTACTTAAGATGTCAAACCAAATCAGGGGCAAACAATGTATTAGAATTTATAAGAAACAAACTCAGTTTAAGCTTAATAAAAAAGTTGTTTGTTGAGAGTTTTTGTAACCGAATAGTAAACAAAACGAAAACGCAAAATAAAAGTTTTAAGAGTTTTATAAAAAGCAAAACAATCTGGTTAAGGTATTTCAAAGGGTGATTAAACTTTCATATTTTCTTTTTACGAAGGTAACTTTAATGTTTTGAAAACGATTTTAGATCAATCCACTCTCGTGGCAATGATCCTTTTCCCAATAATTAAACTAAAACAATGTCTTGGATAATTTAATTATCGAGAAACTTTAAGAACAAATCAATTTTAACCACCAAGCTTATTAACACAGATCTCTCGGTTAAGTTAGGCTTAGTTCTAAGGTAATTGTTCAGGAACCTTTATAATCTCTCGATTCATAAAGTTTCCTAGGTTCAGTAATCGAATGGCCAACTCGATTAAGGCTTTAAACTTGTTACCTAAGACAAAAGTTTTATAATCTATGAAGTTCTAGACAATCATCAATCCTAAATTCAATCAACCCCTTTTTCCCCTAACCCAATTTTCTATTTGAATCTACTCACTAAACATGATGAATCTTAAAACAATTGAATATAAAGAAAGCATAAACATAAACAAATCAAAGAGAATAAAGGGTTCAAGAAAACTCTTATTGATGATGATGAAGATTACAAAGGTGACCAAAGAAGGTTCACCAAGAAAATCCTCAAAAGTTGCCCAAAAGCAAAAGAAGCGATGAAAACTAAAACTAACAAAAACTAGAATAATGTCAAAACATAAAACAAAACCCTAATATAGTCTTGAACCAAAGAAATAAAGGAAAACCAATTTGGTTTAGGAATTGTTTTCTTTTTTAAAATACTAAACGAAATTTCCTTTAATTTTCGCAGCTTGTACCGGTCAAGTGAAACCGATACAGACTGGTCAATATGCGCTCATCGGTATCCTTCCTTCGGCTTCGTTTCTTATGTATCGACCAGGTCAAGCCGGTACGACTGGTCGATATCCACCTCCAATTCTCGTGTTCTTCGTATCGGCCACTTGTGGCCGATACAACATGTCGGTACAAGTCTTCAAGTTCCGTTCCCTCTATATCGACCACTTGTAACTGATACAACATGTCGGTACAAGTGTCCTGGCAAAAGTCTCTCTGTATCAACTACAGCAAACCGCTACAACAAGCCGGTATGACTGTTTATGGCCCTTTTGGCTTGAATTCTTCGTCTTTTGCCGTTTTAACGCTCCGAAACCTGAAATATACGAAACAAACCCAAATGCAACCTATATGATACTAAATGCAGCCTAAATGAGTTAATTCTAATGCATAAAATAGGGTAAAACATGTGAAATATGCAAGCTATCACAATCACAAGGTGTATTTGTGAAACTTCAAAGTCACTTATCATCTGATTGTTAAAGGAATCAAAGCATGGTTAGAACATTTGAAGTGTATGTTGACTTAAATCAAGAGAAAGCTAAGACTCTTTGCTGGGTTTCAGATTGGGTTTAAGCTTGGATAAGTTGTTTAAGGTCTGCTGCAATTAGTGTTCAAAAATGGGTGAAAGAACAACAATGGAAACTAATAGATTATGGTTACTTAGGGGCGCTTTAGGAGGCTAAGTTTATGTGTTATTGTGTGTTGAAATATCAGGTTTAAAAGCTGAGATTTAAGTAAAGGAAATGCAGATGAAGTAAGGTGGGACTTGTTAAGATTAACTGGTGGGATCAAGATAGTTAATGGCTATGAAGATCAGCAATTTATGGGGAACATTTGAGAAGGGTTTATGCACGGTCAGTCTCGGTATGCCGGATCAGGTTCTTGGGAGGGTTTTGTTTAAGCTCAGGGTATGTAATGATCAAGGAGCAAAGGAGATCATTAGGGAGCTTGGACCAGTCTTCAAGTCAGGTAACAGAATCAAGTATTATCTCAAGACATAAGCAGCCAAAGCAAAGAAAAGTTGTGGCTTTATGAGAGATACTATGGGAAAAGGGCAAGGTTATGCAAGTGAATGTAGTACCTCTCTCAAGAAGTTTCTATAGAAGACATGAAGAGTCATGTTTCAAAGGTCACTAGTTTTGGTGGGTCAAAGCCAGAATGTCTTGTGAAGAAGTAAAAGAACATGAGGTAATAACTTGACGGTGTTTACGGTTATTCAATTTTGTGGCTCAAAATCCAGATAGGCAAGCACAAAGAAGAATTAGTTCTTGGAACAAATCATGAGTAGGCAAGGAAGAAAGGCTAGGAAGTGTATGTATAATGAGCATGAATATGTGTCTAAGAGTATAACACATGGCTCATGGTTAAATTCACATCAAGGTTGTCATCTACACAAATGTCGATGGGTTACTGAAGTCAGCACAGATCGTTGGGTTTAAACTCAAAGAGGTGAAGCTTAGAGAAGACTTTGGAACGTTTCTAAATGGGTTTTACGACAACCGGAGCTGTTGATTGTTCAAGAGGAGTAAGGCATACTCTGAATATATGTTCCTTGTTCCAGGTGGAGTAATGTGTTTAGACAAAGTCTTAGATATACTCTAAGTATGTGGTTTGGTTCCAGCTGGAGTAATGGGTTTAGACATAGTCTTGGATATATTCTCAGATTATTTGGTGTCTTTGATCTGAATGATTGAAGAAAGTTCTCATCAAGAAGAGATGTGATCGATGGCTGAATTGTGTGTTTAAAGACATGAAGTCCAAGAACATGAGAGAAGTGTACAAGTTCAAGAGCAAGTCAAGTTGTGTTTTCAGCTGCGGTGTGGTGCATAAAGAAATCTGAAATGTGTTTAGAAGTGAGTTTTCAGTGAGTTCTCTGAATGTGAAACTAAGTGAGACAAGTACAAGTTCAGCCGAATGCGTCTTAAGGTCTATGTCATTTCAAGAGGGTTAAGCATCTATGTGCAAGGCATGGTAAGGCTGCTTACATTACCACAAGGTTTAGCAATTGAAAAGAAGTCCAAAAGGATGTAAATGCAAAGGAAAGTAGTTTTGCATTTGGAGACAAGAAATAGTTTCAACTAGTTGGTCTGAGCTTCATCATTTGAGAAAAGGGTTCTCAAGGTTATCACTTACAAGGAGGTTAAGTGAGTATTCATCGAGGATAAAGACATGTCAAGAGAATGTTGATGAATGGTGAGAAAATAATGATGTTGGTGCCAAGTTTTACTTGGTGGTGAAGTCTGCATATGGGAAAGAGATATTGTAGGTCAAGTCTACAACTAAAGATGGCATCATGAGTTCTAGAGATGTGATGTAGAAGGGTTGTAGAGAAGAGTCTCGGGTTATATCACAAGCACAGTTGATATGAGGCTGGTTTAGAAATTACCAACAGTGGTTTTCAAAGCTGTTGGTGGAAGTTCTGTTAAGACAGAAGGGTTTGAACGAGGTTTTGTAGAGATATTTGCTTCGAAAGTCTTCTTAACGGGTGGAGCTAGGCGGCGTGTTCTGTTGGAAACAACAGCGGTGCAAAGTGATACTTAAACGTTCAAACAAGAAACTGTAAGTTCAATCTCTGGTTTTGTTAAATGGTTATTAATTGTTTGTGTTTGAGATTGTGTTACAGGTTAGAATCAAGACTACTTCAGGAGAAGAAGTGGTGATGATTCTAGTCTCAACAAATGATTCAAAAAGAAGTTATGATTCAAGGCTCTGTGCACATGAGTGAATCATAAACACGTGAAAGAGAATCAGATTTGCAAGGAGACAAGGCTCAATCACTGTAACAGGTTCATGTATTTTAACAGAGATCATGATGAAAATTATGTGTGATTGATATGCTTATAGGTGGTTTAGCTTATTAAGTTTTCTGTTGCATTAACATGTTTAAAGGTTCTTTATCTTGTTAATGGTATTGTTTGTGAGTGGTTAGCTCATGATTTTGCACCTGGTATGAGTTGCAACTAGCTTATAGTAGCTTATCAATTTGATTTATTATTGATAGTTTGTTAAACTAGTAATGAGAATCAGTTTGATTGTAGCTTTAAACCAACTGTTAAGGTCATTCGAGATCTGGTTTAATCATGTCGTTAGATCGAGTTCTTATTGGTTTATGGTTGTTGAAACCAATCTAGCTTGTTAGCAATAAACTTTGTTATTCAAACAAAACTCATATGGACTTAAGAAATTAAGTGTTTGTGTTTACAAATTTGTATGCATTAATTTGTGGGGTGTGTATAAGTGTGACTTATGCAGGGTAATGAAGATCAAAAAGTGCCAAAGTTTGAGGAGTTGTTAAAGGCTCTTAGGCAACTCTTAGAAGGAAGTTTTTCAAGCTTGAATCAAGGTGGAGATTGTTGGGTTTATGATTCAACTTGATGGGCAAAAGCTTGAAGTATAAGAAGAACAAAGCATAAGAAGGATCAAGCCAAGTCTAGAAAGTTACAAAACACTCTAACTTAGACAGAGAGTCTCATTTGTTTGAAGGGAAAAAGAAGGCACGTGAGCACTCACGTGTAAGTTTATTCATCACCATAAATATCAGAGACAAAAGGATAGCTTGGGGTTAATGATCATCTTCTTCTTCTTCACGGTAGCTTCTTCACAGAGAGAGAGAGAGAATCATAGAGAGAGAAAGAGAGCTAGGGAGGGTTTATCATGGGGGTTCTTCTTCTTCTCCTTTATTCTTTCTTGTAAGATTGATTATGTTGTAATCAATGGTGAGTGATCTTCATGTAAAACCCTATCGGAGGTAATTTCCGATGTATATATAGATTTGGGGATCGAAGCGGCGAACCATCCGAACCAGATGATGCTTTTGATCCTAATCGGACGTAGCGGCTAGTTAACGCCGTGAACCGGGTTAAATCTTGTGGCTTGGTCGATTGAATCGGTGTTGGATCTTGGGAAGAATCGAGATCGATTCTCAAGAAATGGATTTTGAAATGGTGTAAATATGTGAAAAAATTAAATTATGTGTAGTTTTGTGAAGGAGGGGTTGAAAGTGTGTAGTTTTGTGAATTCCTCTATTAAAAAATATGGAATTTCAAAATAGCAATATAAATTATTTAGTATTAGTTTATTAAGCTAAATGCTGAAAACCTAAATTATATGTATATATGTTTTTGATTAATTGATGGGAATATTAATATACTTTATTTCGATGTATTTATATTAGTTTAACATATAATCAAATTAGTTTAAGTTAATATTTGGTATATATGATATCATATTATATAAAATTTGGTTTGAAAGTTAGTAAATCAAAAGATTGCGACACATATTAAATAAAAAAGACAAAATATTAAAGATAAATATTTACACATGTAAAATATCAAATTCACTGTAGAAATCAACTACTTATATTTACAAACTATATTAAAATTAATATGAAAAGTTTACAATGTGCAAATATATATCTAGAGCTTAAATAAAATTGAAAAGATAAATAATATTGTTAGTATATTTTATTTGAACACAAATAAATTAGTTTTATATATGATAAATGTATTATTATTATTTGTGAGATTAAAGAATGTTAAAAATCTTATAAATAATATATTAGTTTCCAATTATCTTTTATACTTATTAGTTAAGTTTTTAATTAATTTTTACATTAATTAAAATGATTTGACATAATACGCATATTATTTTCGATATTAAAGCTTTATTTATAATCATTAAGGTAAATTCAATACAATGAAGATTGATATCAATATTCTTAATAATGTTTTAAATATTATTTCAAATGTTTTTTATTTTTCTTATCGGTTTTATCGGGTTTAAAATATTGTATTCCAATCTCGCGCGGATCTTTTTATAGTTTATATATAAAGATATGAAATTTTTGACTTTTTTGTGTAAATTTCCCTCTCTTTTCAGAAGGAAACAATAACCAAAAACTAAAACGATCTCGTCTTGGATTCACATATGGACTTGTTGGACTGAATAACTTAAGGCCCATTATTATAATTAAGTCTAGCTTAAATGTTTTAAACTTAAATATATCTCTACGCTAACGAAGGATATGAAATATGAAAATATTGATCAAAGAACAATTAAAATATCTAAATATCACTAAAAAAATTTATTTTATAAAATTAGTACACATTTTCAAAAGTCCTACAAATATCATTAAATGTTTTTTCTTATAAATACCATAAATCTTAAATTTTCAAAGTTACACCCTAAACCTTCAAATCTATACCCTATCCCCTTTAAAACTATGCCCTAAACACTATATAGCGAACCAAAAAAAAAATAATCTAAAAGCGTTAATATTCTTTTTTGTATATGTGATACTTTTGTAAACTACTGCATTTTGATGGTATTTTTTGTTTAAAACATATTTTGATGGATTTTTTGTTATAAAAAACTTTGCAAAGGTGTTTTTAAAACAAAAACTGATTTTGGTGGTATTTTAGAAATTTTTTCTATAAAAGCTCAAATTAGAAAGAAGAAGAATCCTTGTTTCAAGTCATCCATTGACTCCGGTTTAGCTTATGCAAACAGAAAAACAATATTTTGGCCCATTCTATAAAAGAAACGAAAGTGAGAGGAAACATACACGTGTAAGGTCAAGATTAGAAGACTAAACGAACGGTTTAGATTAGAAATAGAGCTAATGAAGACATGTGTACGACTAAAAGAAGAGGATTACATCCTTAGTCTTTTACTTTTGCTTAAGTAGGGGAGAAAGAGGCAAAATTGTAAAAGAAAATCTAAAGTTTCTACATATCGACATAAAAGACTATAATTTATTTTATAGTTTTATTAACTGTAATATTATTTTAATAAAGAAATTGTTTTTGTTTTGTAATATAATTTTTTTAATTGTTTTAATTGCTAAATGAAATGGAAAATATCAAAATCCGTTAATAATTTAACAATGTTAACGTTTATGGGTCAATTTTGCAAATAATGTTTTAAACTAATAAAAATAAAACTTTGGGTTTAATTTTGGAACGTGTTTTTCTTTACGCTTTTTTGTTGATATGTCAAAAATTCAGTGTTTTCTTGCAATTTTTCTTTATTGCGTTCGTAAATCAAACAAAATATCAAACATATTCTCTATACTATTTGAATCCATCGTCGTCATCATCACCTCTTTCATTTCTATATCGTACGAAAATGGCTTCTCCGCGATATCCAAACGAGGTAAGCCCTGATTTTGTGTTTGATTTTGATTTGTAAGTTTGTCGCATGTATTGGTCTCTCGTGGTGTCTTTACTTTGTGTTTGATTTTGATTTTGATTTTACAAGTATCATATAATATAATGTGCAAGATTTTATTTCTCATGTGGTGTCTTTACATTTATGTTTGATTCGATTTTATAAGTATTATATGATGTAATGTGCAAGATTTAGGTTCCCTGTATTTGTCTCATGTGTGTTGGTTTGTGTTTGATTTTACAAGTATCATATAATTGTAATGTGCAAGATTTTAGGTCCCATGTGTTGTTGGCTTTACATTTATGTTTGATCCAGGGTCAAATTCAAGATGATGAGTTCAACAGAGTTGAATTTACTAAAGAACAAGTGTTGGCATTACTTAGGGACACAACAGAAATTGGAAACTATAACACAAGAGTGAGTTCAAACTGGAACATTTTTTTTATGTTTTGCATCCATGGGTTTGGTTATTATTGTTTTTGCAGGGAAAGATTGAAAGAATGACTCATATCATCAAAAGGTTAAAGACTTGTGTCGAGTGGTTCCAACAGGCTGAAGAAACCCATGTACACGAGAAGGAAACTCGCAAGCCATTGGTTGTTTCTTACTTGGTTTCACACTAGGATGCCATTGGAGATCATATATGTCTTATGCTTTCTTATTTAGTTGATTCATATATGCTTCTCTCGTTAGTTCGAGCCACAGTCTCTTACCCACTACAGATAATTTGTATTTTTTGTAATATAGGTGACGTCTCTTAAGGAGGATGATGCGTACCACATATTGCAAGTGTACAACTCAAACTTGCAACAATATAACGTCATACTCCAGACTGATCTTGAATCGATAAGAGATAGGATCACGTGTGCTGAAAGAGAGAAGTAACTTATTCTAGAGAATCTTGCTTTAGTAACTGGTCACAACAAGTCGCTGCAGCCAAGTAAGTTTCTATTTTCAATCATAGGCCTAATAGTTGGATGTCTGCTTTTATTTTATCTCATTTCTTCTCTGTTCTTTTTCCCCTTTCGGGGTCAAGGCTTCGCAAGATGGCCCCATAAGACAGAAGCATTTACTGCTTTCAGAAGTTACTAATCTCCAGAGTGAGCAAGATAAGCAAGTTGCACATTCACAAAAGCTGGACGAGGAGGGTTATGGAAAATCATCATAATCACTAGTGGTTAGTTTCAGGGTTGCATTTTCCCTCATAATTTTTTCTTTTCCGTGGCACGACCATCTTTAATGTGTGCCTTTCAAAAGGAGCGTATACAAATTTTGGAACATCAACTGCTCGAGGGAGAGTCATTGCGGAAGAAGCTACAAAACACCATTCTTGTAAGGAAATATTTTCTTTTACCAGTATATGTGTACATCGGGATGTCTTAATATGAGCTAATATAATTGTAAATTCAGGAACTTAAAGGAAACATACGTGTCTTCTGCCGAGTGCGTTCCTTGTTACCAGACGATGCAGGACAACATGAAGCAAGAGTTATAGGCTATCCTACTTCAACAAGTGTTGAATTGGTTCATAATGGTATGCTTATAGCTCGTCTTTTATACTTACCAGGAGATCACCCGCGTATGTGCGAGTCTTTTTTGTCGGAAAATCTTAATTGTATTCTACTTAATTTTTGACTTACTTAGTTTAATTATCATATTTTGGCCATCGGTTTACGATAGTTAGCATAGTATTGATATAAATCAATATTTTGATAATGGAGGTTATAAATTACTATTAGAAAAATCATTGAAAAATTTATGTTCCAAATTTTTTTGTTTGAGATAATTTATATATTTCAATATTTATATTTTACTGTAGGATTAATAAATTTTCATAGGGTTTGTTGTTTTATAATATGTAGGTGAGAGATTTTTTGGTTTATGTATTTTGTAAAGGAGATATAATGTATATGTAAAAAAGAGTAATAATGTTTTGTACAATTAATTTTTGTTTTGTAAATTATTTAATTAATTATAAGGTAGCATGCTTATTTGTCAAGTCATGGTGAGTTCCCCTCATCTTTTATATATAAGATTTTGCTTAGAATATTATTCCCATATATATAAATTAATACATTTGTCCTGCTATGTGGTATTCAGGGAACAATTATCCTTTCAGTTTTGACATAGTTTTTAACCATGAAGCTTCGCAGGGAGAGATATTCCTTGAGATATCGGAAATAGTACATAGGGTTTTTGATGGCTATAAGGTCTATGTCGACATTAATTTTTCATGAACTGGGGTGTTTTTAGACTCCTCCTTTCAATGCCAAATTTTTAAGTCTAACTCTATTGTTGATGCCTTGTGTCTTATTTTGTGATACATGTTTGTATATTTTCTTATGGTCAGACGGGTTCGGGAAAAACCTATACGATGATGGGCAAGCCTGAGAAGCCAGAACAAATTGGACTGATCCCTCGGTAACTTGAACTGGTATTCAAAGCCTGTCAATCACTCGTTGCACAAGGTTGGAAGTACAAAATGCAGGTGCACATTTAACCCCGTAAATGTTGATTGATTCCATTAGAACCATCCCTTTCTCTAATTATGTATTTTGATATTGAAAAAATGTAGGTTTCTATGTTGGAGATATTGAGTGAGACCATCCAAGATTTGATTTCCACAAATAGAACAAGTGGTATGCAGTTTATGCGACCTGATAGTGTCACCCCGGGAAAGCGATATAAAATCAAGCATGATGTAAATGGAAACACCCATGTCAGTGACTTGACCGTCTTAGATGTATGTAGCGTTGAAAAGATTTCCTCACTCTTGTAGCAAGCTAATCAGAGCAGGTTTCTACTTGGAACTTTTGAAGAGTAACAAACAAATAGCTCTCTATCATTTGATTAACCATGGAGTGAATTCATTTTTTTTGCAGGTCAGTGGGTAAGACTAACATGAATGAGGAATCATCAAGGAGTCATTTTGTGTTTACTCTGCGGATTTCGGGTGTGAGAAAGGTAATAATATCTTTTGCATTTGGAACTCGACCAGATTGCTTTGTTGTCTTGTACACTTTCTTTCCTACTTCGAAGTCCATTTTTTATAAACACGTGTCTCTCTCTTTTTGTTTTTGCGTGTGGCAGAAAACTGGACAGCAGGTATAAGGAGTTCTCAACCTAATCGATCTTGTTGGAAGCGAAAGGTTATCAAAGAGTGGTGCAACCGGAGATCGATTGAAGGAAACACATATTTTTATTTGTTGTTTCAAACATTGTCATCAAGATGTTGGTTTCATCATATCCTTATTGTTCCTTGTTCTACACTTCCACAAGGTATAAACAAAAGTCTATCATCTTTGAGCGATGTTATATTTGCATTAGCGAAGAAGGAAGATCATGTTCCTTTCAGAAACTCTAAGCTAACATATCTCCTCCAGGTTTGTAAGATCTTGACTACTTGAATTAGTTTTCAAACTGTCACCTTATTGATTATGGAGTAACATGTGTTTCATCTTTGAGCAGCCTTGTTTAGAAGGACATTCAAAGACGTTGATGTATGTAAACGTATCACCGGACCCATCTTCTGCTGGAGAATCTCTTTGCTCTCTTCGTTTTGCTGCAAGAGTGAATGCATATGAAGTTAGTAGACTTAAGAGACAAACTTCAATGAATATCCAAGGAGACTAACTTCAAGGAAGCGCAAGGAAGCTCTTTGGCTAGTCTTGAGTTTTCTGCACATAGTTTTCTGATACTTCTCTGTTTCCAAAACTTGATTCCACTTGTGGTAGTTTTTTGTTTCTAATATGTTTAGTTTTCTTTTGCATATACACCAAATACTAACCCCAAGAAGCATTCAAGGTTCAGGAATCCAAGGCTAAATCTTAATCTAGCAATACTTTGCCACCAAATAAATTGCGTATTACGTTTGCAAATTGCAATGGATCCACAACCGCATACCATAAAAGCAGAGAAGCGGAAAAGTCAAACCCTGCAACTATAGTCATAATTGGTATGAATAAAACGGGAGATAATCTAGAATATCGGTTTGTAATAATTATTGAGATGATAACTAAGAGGAAAATGAAATTTAGTAAAACTTTATTAGAGCACAAACTAGAAAAGAATAAAACTTGAGTTAAATATTTCGTACCCTTGTTATTTATACTAAACATATTAGTTTTGTGCTCTAATAAAGCTTTTAATACATATTTTGGACATTAACTTTGGGCTCTAATATTGGAACCAAAGCGTAGAAAACATATACATTGGTTCATTGGTCAAAACATAACTAAATGATCAACCAGATACATGTAAAGCAACAAAAAACAAGACTATATCCAAAATTGTGATTAGCTGTAGTCATGTACGATGTATACATACCATCTACTAACCAAGGCATGTCTCATTGTTGTCTTGCGGATTATCAGCTTTGTCTTCACACATGCTCCTGAAATAATACATATACAACAATCCGAATGATGAACAAAAGGATAAGAATTAAGAAAGAGTTCTTGTGCTTATTAGTAAAGTTTCTTACCTCGATCATTGATGATGGCTTCTCAATGCCAGATTCGACAAGAGGAGCACCGCATTTCACTATTCTACTCGGAAGACGACCAAACTCCAACCGAAATAGTTGACATACAAATCGAGGTAAGCCTTGTGGGCTCGGCTCGTAAATTCATTTTAGGGGTTCTTAACACAATGTTGAACAATCCCATGACAGTGTTTGAATCTCTTTAAACTTCTTATCAATGGCAGCACAACACAATAACCCTTGAGCTCATTGTTCTCTCAGAAGACCAGAGATCCACATCGGCAGACAAATCTTCATCAATTAAACCATCCATATCCTTGGACAATAATGTCTTTCAATGCTTCTAATGCATTATGTATTTTAGAAATAAAATTAATGTATTTGATAAATATGGTATATTATGACTGTTAAATACTACGATTGGGCCTCTCCCATGGGTTTGTTTATTAAAACCACATAGAGCATAACATGATTTATTTCCGATTAATAGCTAAGATACTCCCTCCATTTTAATTTAGTTGATGTTTAAGGTAATGACACACAAATTAAGAAAAATTATAAAATATCTATTTTAACCTTATTATCTTCTTTATACATCATTAAATGAATTTTGACCACATATTATCATAAGGGCAAAACAAGAAGCATATGTGAATTTTTGTATTGGTAAATGAGAATATCACTTATTTTGAAAAAAAAACAAATCTTTTAAACATCAACTAAATTGAAACGGAGGGAGTAGTATTTTTCATGAATACATGTATAATTTCATTTTCAAGCCTTCCATATTATTTTTAGTGATTTACTATTAAAGTGAATATTGTAATTTTGAAATAAATAAACATTGAACTTCCGGAGAAATGTATCAAATTAAATAATACAAAGTATGAATGCATAAATCAGTAATAGCAGCATCATGAAATAGCTTTTGAGAAGAATAATTATATCGTCTAATTGGATTCAACACTAAAAGGAGTTCGCGTTGAAACCAAAACGTATTTCCAAACCACGCTTGAAAACAAGTGTTTATACATGTACCCGGGCGGATGCAGGGTTTCATTTTATAGGGGGCATTTTTGAATTTGTTCATAGCTTATGGAGTACTTTTGTAATAGAAGAATTCACAAAACTACACTATTTCATCCATTTCTTTAGAAAACTCTACCTAATTCAATATTTTTAAATATTTACACATTTTCAAAATTTTAAAAGCTTGATTTACCCTTTAAAAAATTATCAAAATTAAAATATTTTCATTTGGGTTCGCCAATTAGTGTTTTGGATATAGTATTGAGGGGTTAGGATTGTCTGGGTAGGGTTTATTTGGATTTAATTTTGAGTGTTTAGGTGTAGTTTTGTGAAATAATTTTGAAATGGTGTAGTTTTGTGAAATGTAATTCAAATGGTGTTTTTTTGTAATCTCCCTTTAATAAATCAATAATTCAATCAGATTATACATGTTTAATATTTGAATTGGATTGATTGATACAAGATGTCTCCAGAGAATCTTCTCTTGAGAATATCATTTCGTGAATAATATTAAATGATGTGTGTATATTTTCCATGCAGATATTTAATCGGCCTAACGGAAGATTTATATTTGGCCCAAATACATACACACATGTGATGATAAATACGTGACAAATTTTTGGATTAAAACATACGAATGATAATTCGGCCCAAAAGAAGATTTATTATTTATTATGGATTATTGTCAGTGTTTGATCGTTGCGGAAATGAGAGATATGTGACAATTATTTGGATTAAAACATGTGAATAATAGATCGGCCCAAAGGAAGACTATTATTTATCATTAATTATTGTCAGTGTCAATTCATTGCAACAAGAGTACCACTAGTAGTTAATATTATTGTCCAAAGACTTGATATTAATGTTACATTTGGTATCTTGGATGGGACGTATAATCATTCAATTTACTATTGATGTTCTTCGGTTAGTGAGCTAATACTTAATTAAGGTTCTCTGTTCAGTGAATATCACTACATTATAGATAAATTTAGGAAATTCGAACATTTTCAGATTTCTACTTTAAATAGTAGAAAATAAAGTTAAATTTATTATTGGGTATATATTTTTTGACCTCGCATTAAATTTGAAATAACTTACTTATCCTTAAAGATATCGGTGTTGCTAAGTATAATATAGTTTATGAGAAGTGAGAAAACTTTAATTGTATTGGCCTGATTTTAAGCATAAAACACCAATTTTGAAAACTTTAGAGGTGATGAGGATGAGATCAAGATCTCAATCAAGTCCTTTGCTAGGATTAATTTGGGTTTCGTAAGAAGCGATATGGCGGAAATAAGCATTCTTTTGTATTGCTTTAGTTTGAAGAATTATCATAGCAAAGGAAATTTTAAGAAGTACATATTGAAAATGTCTGATATTGTTTCAATCGAAACAAGAAAAGACTAAAAGTACTTATACGGTTGACACCTCTAAGGTCTAAGATTTAAGAACGAAATTTTAAACATGTTGTGAATGATGATGCTAAGATTCCTACACAAAAGAAACAAATTTTGGTTGTTCATGCTTGTTTCTTTTGTTATAAAGTTGGACATCGAAGGATGGACAAAGATATCACAATTGTGTGAAAATAAAGGTTAGTTTCTTGTTATGGTTTGTTAATAAATTAAGTTTGATGAAGTACCCAAACAGACTTAATGGTTAGACTCCGAACAAAATCCTAACATAAGTTTTTCAATGTAGGATTGCCTAAGCTACTGAAAACCAACTAATGTTGAAAGATACAGTTAATATAGATAGTGGTTTTCGTATGCATTTGGAGGAAATCATGCACTACATACTATTGTTTAAATTTGGTCATTTTCTGAATTTGAAAGACAACTTTGGTGGTAGCGTCTTTTAGACGTAATTTAGTTTTTTTGCTTCTTACTTAGACAAATATGGTTATTCTTGTCTAACGAAGAACAAAGTTGTTACTTTAAATTCAAAATTGTTTGGGACCGAAAAATAAACTTTGGATGAACATAGTCTAGGTAAATTCGACACCATAACTTATCAGGAATAAATTTTAATTGTTGAATTAAGGTGTACTAAACAAAAGTTTGGAAAAGCAAATTCATGAACTTTTTGGCACAAACGCTTAAGACACATATAAAGAAATAAAGTTGAACGTCTTGTGTCTGATGGTATATTGAATTCGATTGACTTCACAAATTTTGATATTTGTGTTGATTGCTTTATACGAAAACAAACCAAGAATAATGAAATTTGATGCATTAAGAGTTGTGGAAGTCATTAAGTTGATACATACGGACAATTGTGGGTCGTTTTATACTTTATGTTGAAACGGTTAAAGGAGTATCGTATCATTAATTGACTATAATTCTCGTTATATGCATACTTATTTCTTATTCATGAGAAACTTATATCTCTAGACGTGTTCATAAAGTTTAAGTATGAGGTTGAAAACCTACTCGACCAAAGAAGTAAGGCTATCAAATTACTACGGTCATTATGATAGATTAGGAGAATAACGTTTGGGATTTTTGCCAAATATCTAGAGGAACGAGGGATTGTACCACTTTATACCATTCATGGGTCTCCCAGCATGAGTGGTATGCCGGAAAGGCGCAATCTCATTCTTATAGACATGTTAAGAAATGTGATTATTCATTACACCTTAAATGAATCACTCTGGAGAAAGGAACTATAGACCACATCTTACATTCTCAATAAGATTCCATTAAAGCAATTGCGTAAAGCTTCTTATGAGTTTTAGATTGGCCAAAACTCAGTTTAAATCATTTCATATCTAGGGATGTCCACCTATAAGGTTAGGCTTTATAAGCCATTAGAGAAAATATATTGGACTCCATAACTTAGAGCAGTTATTTTATTGGTTATTCTGAACAATTTCGAACTTTTGAATTTCATGATCCCACATAGAAAATATTTCGTGACGGAAATAATTACGTTCCTTGAGGACATTGAATTTAGTGGGAGAAATAAAGTTAAATATATCATCTTTGAGGAAGAATCGACTCCAAACTCTCTATCGATTAATATAGTTGTTTTGAATAAAGCAAATATGATTC
The DNA here is from genome assembly GCA_963556525.1 of Cochlearia excelsa. Lineage (NCBI taxonomy): Eukaryota > Viridiplantae > Streptophyta > Magnoliopsida > Brassicales > Brassicaceae > Cochlearia > Cochlearia excelsa. Next base: position 151,745 of record CAUVZT010000044.1, read on the forward strand.
CTCAAGTTGATCATAAAGTTCTTCCTCTAAGTCAAGATGACAATGTTATCTAACATTAAGTTCAAATTCAAGATCCTCAAGAACTAGTGCAACAAGATTAAGTTGTTTTCTATAGATTCACGAAAATAAAGAGAAATACTAGTTTAAACGATTAAATAGTATTTCTCATAGAACATGAAGAAATTAAACTCTACTGAAAGATGATCCTATCAACTATCATAAGGCTATGAGTTGTTCTAATTTAAATAAGTGGCCTATAACATCTAAGGAAAAGTATTAGTCAATACTAGACAATAAAATTTGAGTTATTGTTGAATTACGAGAAGGAATGAATCATCTTGGTTTTAAAACCAAGAAAGATTCGAATGGTAATGTTCAACAATTTAAAGTTTGTCTAGTTGATTAAGGCTATACTTAAATGGAAATGATTGTCTGTTAAGATACCTTCTCTTCGGTTATCCTGAAGGAATTTTTGGGATAATCATAACCCATGTTGCACATTATAATTTGGAGTTTCATCATATGGATTTAAATACAGTGTTTCTCAATGGTGACATTGAGTAAACTAAAAATATATGGAGCAAAAATAAAACTTTGTATTGATTCAAAGAAAATTGTTTGCAAGTTAAGAAAATTCATCTATGAGCTAAAATAAGTTTTTCGTCATTGGTACCACAAATTTCATGAGGTTATCATCTCGTTCAGTTGTTGAGATGAATTTAGTTGAGAATTGTGGGTATCAAAACTTCAGTGGGAGTAAGTGTATTTGTCTGATTTTGTATGTAGAGACATACCGCTTGCCCTTAACAATATTAACATGCTAGTGAAACATCTTTTGTGTTAGGGATGTCGATCCCAAGTCGGGACAATGTAAAAAATGATCAATTTTGATAAATTGATAATATAATAGTTTTTTAGAAATTCTTATGTAAAAATATGATCCCAATAATATCATAAATTAATAATTGTAGTTTTATGCATATAATATATAGTAAAATATGATTACGACAACTTTTTGTTTTCTTAAGATTACATACACATTAAATTTCATTAGTACGTAAAGGACAAAAAAATTAATAACGTTTTTATTATAAGTAATTTGTTTTACAAAAATATAATTGTTTATAATTGTTAAATGAACGTTATATAAATTTTATGGACTTATGAAAACCCAAACAATATTTTTTTGTAGAATTTAAGTTGTGTTTTGAAAACTTTTAAAATATACTTACGGAATACGTGCTTTTATAAATCTCAAATTTGGTAAAAATGTTACATATTCCGTAAAAATATCTCTATAAATTAATAAATATTAATTTAAACTATAAATTAATAATTATTAATTTATAGTGTAAACCTAATATCACGATAAATTAATAATTTTCGTAGTCTCAACAATATTAATTTATAGAGGTTTTAATGTATTTGACATTAAACATGGGAAATCTTTTTGTTTGCTCAAAATCCTTGATTTAATAGTTTTCTAAAAAAATCAAGTTTCATAAAAATCTCGTATTTAAAGTTTCCTAAATTCCTAAAATCAAGTTTCCTAGAATTAAGTTTCTGGAACATCTTATTTAAATTAAAATTTATTTTATAAATGGGAGAATTAGAAAATACACCGTTTGAATTACATTTCACAAAACTACACCATTTCTAAATAATTTTACAAAACTACACCTAAACACTAAAAATTAAATCCAAATAAACCCTACCCACACAATCCTACCCCCTTAATATTATACCCTAAACACTAATTAGCGAACCCAAATGAAAAGATTTTAATTTTGGTAATTTTTTAAAGGATAAATCAAGCTTTTAAAATTTTGAAAGGGTGTAAATATGTGAAAAATTTGAAGTAGAGTTTTGTAAATGAAGAGAAGAAAGGGTCTAGTTTTGTGAATTCCTCTTTATAAATTTTGAATTTCAACCTTATAGTATTTTTGTTAGCTATTTTATGAGAAAACGTATAGTTGGATTTTATGAAGAAAAACACATCACCTTAATAGTTTACAAAAAATCAAGTTTCATAAAATCTATTAATTAAAGTTTATCAAATTCCTAAAATTAAGTTTCCAAAAACCAAGTTTCCAAAATTTCCTTATCTGAAGTTTCCTAAATTACTAAAATCATATTTCCTAAAATCAAGTTTCCAAATATTTTATTTAAAACAAAACTTAATAAAAGTTTTGTATTGGAACTCATTATCATTTTGATTTAGGAACAAATTAATATGGTCTAAATATATATATATACTATTAATTGGGCATAACAATTGGGTCTAAGATATTGGCCTGATTTAATATAGCTATTTGTTTCTTAGTTTAAGAAATAAATCCACATTCTTTCTTCAAAAGATAACTTCACAAAACCTTTTTTCGACACTAGGCTACCAACCAAAACCATTTTAAATAATTAATTTCAAGTAATAATTGCTTAAAATGGTCGTAGTAGCATAGTGTAAATTTTGCTATTTTGAATTTCATTTTTACTAACCTTACTTTAAGATATGTTTTGAAATATTTTTTGTGAACAACATTTATAAAATTCTTATGAACTTTCTTGAATTGAAAATTTCAAACTGAAAACTATAATAATTTAAAATTTCGTATAGAAAATTGTATTATTTGGTATAAGAAGTTTTAAAGTTTACATATTTATAGCATAAAATCCATAGGTTTTAAAATATTTAAAAGTTGTGGATCAACTTGAACTATTGTGAAAGTAAACTAATTGGATAATTATCACTTATAATAATAATAAATAATTATATGATATCCATATATCTAACATTTTTAAATAGTATAATATATCATATTTGCAAAAATATTAAAAATTATGGATCAAAATAGTCTTAAATGTAAACTAAATCGGGTAATTATAGGGGTGTTCAATCTATCAAAATATATTTACTTTGATTTAAATATTTGTAATTTTTGATTTTTCTAATTGAAAAATGTGACTAGAGAAAAAATACTAATATCCCTACTTTAATTTACAAGAAAATATTCGATTTGATAATTTGATTTATGGTTTATATGATATAAGTTTTTCTTAATTGGTAGAGGCTTTAGAAACTTTGTAAAACCATTATTTTTCTACAACTACATAAAGAAACCAATCAAATGCTTTGTCTTTAAAATAATTCCAAGAACATTTTATTTCCTTTTTAATTTATTTTAGGCTATGCACAACCATTTTTCTAAAGAAAAAAAAACAAGCTTATAATTTTTTTAAAGACGAGAGAACAAAAATTTACAACAAAAAAATCTATAGCCTAAAACCTACAGAATATATTTTATTTTATATTTTACCTAACCAATCAAGCTCTATATTATCCTAAAACTTTTTTAAAATACTTTTGAAGTTAGATATATATAGACTATTGTTGGGGATAAATTTAACCGCACCGGTTAAGGTTTAACAGGCGGCAGAATCGGACCGGACTGACGGCAGATCGGACCAGCTAAACCGGAATCAACGACAATATCGGAATCGGCCTCCTTTAGTTGATATTGGGTTTTATTTGGGCTTAATTATCGACATAAGGTAAAATGGAAAAGATATATTACTAGATTCTCTTAAATATTCATGAAGGAGAGAATCTAGGAAAATATCTAAATAAAAGGAAAAATGTCAATAAAAGGAAAAATGTCAATTCCTATTCATAAAAGGAAAAGGAAGCTCATCGACCTAAAGACCTCTATATAAAGAGAAGAAGCTAGAAGACCTAAGAGATTCATTCATACATCCACATCGACATAAACACTTGTTTCTAGAGAGAATATTCGATTATAAACTTTTAGATTGTTCTAAGTCTAGATCTTGAATCATATTCCTCTCATCTTGTATACTTTGATCGATTAATAAAAACATCCAATTCAAACCGATTCTAGTAGTATTAACCGTTATCGAATTCCGTGGTTCTTCTAACGGATCGCTAACTTTTGGCAGAAGTATAGCGCTACGATGAGCGATAACGGAGCAATCTACCACACCGTTCTCGACGAACACGATCAGCAACGAGTGGATGCCGTCAACGAGCAACTCCGGGCAAGCAACGAAAGGCTTGCTCGGCTGGAGGAGGATAATCTCCGACTTCGGGGGCAGAGCGCTAATCTCACCTCCCATGGTCAGAGATCCACTTCCCGACAGGATCTCATCACCCCCACCCGGCCGGTGAGATTATTCGGATCAGGGACGGAACATCCGACGACGGAGGGAAGGCCTGCTTTCTCCGACGATCAGCACACCGACGGTCTGGACCATAATGGATCCGGTTTCGAGAGGGATCATGCCTACATTGATTCCGTCATCGAGAAAAGGCTCAACGCCTTCGAATCGATGATCGAGCGGATGCCGGGAGTAGCTCCACCCATAAGACGTTCCGACGGCTATTCCTACGCTGACTCACCCTTCATAGACGAAATAGCCACGATAGAGATGCCCAGAAAGTTCACCTTCCCATCAATAAAGATGTACGACGGCTCTACTTACCCTGACAATCACGTTGGCCTTGTACAAGCAACGAATGCTCACCTTGACAATTCCCTCCGAGTCAAGGGAAGCCATCATGTGCAAAGATTTCGGATCAAGCCTAACAGACCGGCGCTCCAATGGCTCGTAAACCTCCCTAACGGCGAAATAGATTCCTTCGCCGGCCTGACCGACAGGTTTATAGAGCAATTTCCAAGCAGTCGCTGCATAGAGAAAAACGCCGATGACCTTTATGAAATCGTCCAAGAAGTCGGGGAGCCCCTTCGGGCATATGTAGGACGATTCAACAGGGAAAAGGTGAATATCCCAGCGTGCAACGCGTCGACGACCATATCTGCTTTCAAGAGAGGACTCTTGGTGACCGGCGATCTGTATAAGGAACTCACCAAGTACCGACCGAAGACGATGGAAGATGTCCTTAGCAGAGCATGAGCTCAAATTAAGTGGGAAGAGGACCCATCTCAGAATAAATCCCTTCCCCCTAGAGTCGAATCAAGGATTATCCGACCTGAGAGAGCTCCTCGAGACCACAAACCATATTCGCGACCTCGAGTGGACCCTCGCCGAAGTAATTCCCATCGACCCATCGCCCATATAGGGGGCGGAGGATATCGAGATAACTCATGGCCTAATGCGGGCAGCTTGTCTATCCAAGGTCGAGAACTGGTCTGCGCCTTGGGAAAAATGGGAGACACGGTCAGATGGCCCCAGAAAATGAGAGCGGAGCCAGAGAGACGAGATACGCGGAAGTGGTGCGATTTCCACAGCGACCACGGGCATCGCACCGAAGATTGCGCCGCCGTCAGGATGGAAGTGAACGATCTAATCAAGAGAGGGCACCTCAAAGAGTTTCTGTCCGACAGAGCTCGGAACCGACCAAGTTCCCAGAACGCCGGGCAAGAAAGGGCCAACGAGAAACCCGAATCCCCACCGAGACAGGATCGGGTGATTAATGTTATATCCGGAGGCTCAGAGGTCAGTGGAATATCGCACTCAGCAGCCAAAAGGAATACGAGGATTGCGAGAAACTTTCAAAAGACCATGATGGAAATAACCACCGATCAATCAACGCAATCACTTTCACCGCCGAGGAGGGTGAAGAGATGATGACTCCTCATCATGACGCCCTCGTCATTACTTTGTCGGGGCAAACCGCCCGATAAAGAGGATTCTGGTCGACAATGGAAGTTCGGCGAACATTCTATTCCTAGCCGCATACAGGGAGATGGGCCTCGACGAATCAAAAATTGTCTCCAGGGCAACCACTCTGGTAGGATTCAGTGGAGAAGTAAAACATATTGTAGGCGAGATAACCCTACCCGTCTACACCGAGGGAATCAACAAGCAAACCAAATTCCTCGTTCTGGATTGCACGTCGGCCTACAACGCCATAGTAGGAAGACCTTGGATCCATGACATGAAAGTCATGCCATCTACATTCCATCGACGATAAAGTTTATGACGCCCGGGGTGTGAGGAAGATAAAAGGTGACAAGGAGAACTCGCGCTCCTCGCTACCAAACTACGCTCAAAGGAAAAACGGGAACGACCATGCAGATAAAGGGTCAGTCAACGACGAAAGAGGCATCGAACTCTAGAGAGGAGCCCGATGTAGAGCAGATAGATGAGATCCCACTGGATGAAGCCAATATGGAGCGCAATGTGAACATTGGGTCCAAATTACCAAAAGACGTACGTCAGAAACTCATCGACTTTCTGAGATCGAACGCCGATTGTTTCGCCTGGTCACATGCGGATATGACAGGCATCGATCCCGAGATCATCACCCACCGCCTACGGGTCGACCCCGATCATCACCGATCGGGCGAAAAGAAGGAAGTTTGCACCAAATCGCGATCTCATTGTCAACGACGAAGTGAACAACTTACTCAGAGCCGGATTCATCTGTGAGGTGAAATACCCCGACTGGCTAGCCAATGTAGTCGTCGTTCGAAAGAAAAATGGTAAGTGGAGAGTCTGCATAGACTTCACCGACCTAAATAAGGTGTGCCCAAAGGATCCTTTCCCTTTGCCTCATATTGACAAGCTTGTAAACGCAACAGCCGGCCACGAACTGCTAAGCTTCATGGACGCCTTCAGCGGGTATAATCAGATTTTGATGCATCCCCAAGACCAGGAGAAGATGGCCTTCATGACTTCCAGGGGCATATATTGTTACAAGGTAATGCCCTTTGGATTGAAAAACGCTGGCTCAACCTATCAAAGGTTGGTGAATGCAATGTTCGCCGACCAGATTGGCCACACCATGGAGGTGTACATTGATGATATGCTCGTAAAATCGTTAGTTGTCGACGATCATATCATGCATATGCGCCAAGCGTTCGACACGCTGAGGAAATACAACATGAAGCTTAATCCGACTAAGTGTTCATTCGGCGTAAGCTCGGGGAAGTTTTTGGGATATATTGTCACACATCGGGGCATTGAGGCGAACCCCGATCAGATCCGGTCCATCCAGACAATTCCACCACCGCGGAACATAAAGGAAGTCCAAAGACTTACGGGAAGAATGGCAGCTCTTAGCCGATTCATCTCTAGACTATCCGATAGATCTCATCCGTTCTTCGAGGCTCTCAAGAAGCCGAAGGGATTCGCATGGAATGAAGGATGTGACGAAGCCCTTAAACAACTCAAGGACTATTTGACATCTCCACCACTATTGTCGAAACCAAAAACCAACGAGGCACTGCTCCTGTACCTAGCCGTGTCAGAACATGCAGTAAGTGGGGTACTAGTGCGAGAAGAAACTGGAAGACAACATCATGTCTACTACGTTAGCAAATCCTTGCTAGAAGCCGAGACCCGATATTCCCATCTCGAGAAATTGGCTCTCACCTTGGTTGTGGCAGTGAGGAAGTTACGACCATACTTCCAGTCGCACCCAATTATCATGGTGACATCGCATCCGATCAAAAGTGTTCTCCACAAACCAGATTTCTCGGGAAGATTGGCCAAATACGTTATAGAGCTTGGCGAATACGACGTGATCTATCGACCACCTTCCGCCATCAAGTCACAAGTCCTCGCCGATTTCGTGGCCGAGTTTACACCAAAGATGCTTTCGGAGGTTCAGAAGGAGGTAAACGCATTAGAAAACCAGGCGATAACGGGGACATGGAAACTTTATGTGGACGGTTCCAGCAACGTACGAGGATCCGGCCTGGGACTCACACTGACTTCCCCTATCGGAAATACCATCTCGAGGGCAATCCGATGCATCTTCCGAGCGACAAACAACGAGGCGGAGTATGAAGCGCTAATCGCAGGTCTATCTCTGGCATGCGACTTAGGAGTCAGAGATATAGAAATCTATAGCGACTCGCAGTTGGTCGTTAGTCAAATCGAGGGTGACTATCAAGCCAAGGACTCAAGCATGATCAAATACCTAGCCAAAGTTAAACAACTCGAAAAAAGGTTCAACAGCTGCAAAATCACCCAAATCCCTCGAGAAGAAAACGGGCAAGCAGATGCTCTCGCCAACCTTGGTTCATCTTTCAAAACCGACTCGCCGATGGATGTGCCACTGCTAGTATTACAGTGGCCGGCGACGCAAAAGGATCTCGATGCGATCCGAGTCAACGAGATAAGTGGAGCCAGATGCTGGATGACTCCCCTGGTGGAATATCTAAGCGACGGGACGCTGCCACTGGAAAGAGAAGATTGCCAAAGGATTAAACGAAAAGCAGCTCGGTTCAGCCTCATTAACGGTGCGTTATATCGCCGATCATATTCAGGTCCATACCTCAAGTGCATCAGCATCGCCGAGGCTCAACAAGTCCTGCTAGAACTGCATTCCGGTGAATGCGGAAATCATTAAGGGGCCAGAAGTCTAGTCCTCCGGACCATGCGAGCCGGATATTATTGGAAATCGGTGAACCATTATGCGACCATGTTCGTCAAAAGATGCGATAAGTGCCAAAGGTTCGCCACTGTATCCAAACTTCCGCCGAGAACCTAAAAACTATCGTTGCTCCCCGGCCATTCATGAAGTGGGGCATGGATATAGTCGGCAAACTCCCCACGGCACCAAGCCATAAATTCTTCCTATTGGTGATGACTGACTATTTCTCCAAGTGGATAGAAGCGGAAGCGCTCAGCCAGATAACCGACAAGGAGATCCGCAGCTTCGTATGGAGGAATATAATCTGCAAATTTGGCATTCCCCACGAGATAGTGACCGACAATGGGCCACAGTTCACGAGCAACAACTTCAAAATCTTTTGCGAAGACTGGAAAATCAAACTAAGCTTCGCAACACCCAGACATCCGCAGTCCAATCGTCAGGCCGAAGCCTCGAACAAAACCATCGTCAAGCTCCTTAAGAAAAGATTAGAGAGTGCTAAAGAAAAGTGGGCCGAGGAACTCCCCGAGTCTTATGGGCCTATAGAACAACCTCAAAGATCTCCACCGGCGAGAGACCTTTCTCACTCGTCTATGGAATGGACGTGGTGATACCCATCGAGATAAGTGTGCAGTCCAGCCGCACTGAAAACCCCGATGAGGAAAGTAACAACGAAGCAATGGCGCTCGACCTCGACTTGCTCGACGAGAAACGAGAAGCCGCGCAAATAAGAAATTGGTGCTACCAACAAGACGTGGCCAGGTCATATGACAAAAAGGTGAGGACGAGAACCTTCAAACTGGGTCAGTGGGTCTTAAGGCGAGTATTCCAAAACACTATACTGGGAAGGCCCTTACCAAATCGTCAAAGTCTGCGGAGCTGGAGTCTACGCACTCCAAGACAAAGACGGAAAAAGACTCACCAACAGTTGGAACGCTTTGCACCTCAAGAGATACTTCTTCTAACAAACGGGCCATGCCCGCGAAAGGTCATGTATACTTAAACTATTTTTCAATTCTATGCTTTCATATTTCTAAAAAAAAAAAGAGTGCCCTATCCCGAATAGGCGCAATGACGAGCTTTTATCGACTAGCTAAAAACCTCAACGAGAATTTTGCCGACGAGAAAAACTCCAAAGGCAAAATTCTCGTCGAGATTTTCGGGGGCAAGGGATATCTATCCTTTCGAACTCGTAAAACAAAAGCCCTATTCCGCATAGGCAGAAAGCCCTATTCCGCATAGGCACAAAGCCCTATTTCGCATAGACAGAAAGCCCTATTCAGCATAGGCAGAAAGCCCTATTCCACATAGGCAGAAAGCCTTATTCCGCATAGGCAAAAAGCCCTATTCCGCATAGGCAAAAAGCCCTATTCCGCATAGGCAAAAAGCCTTATTCCGCATAGGCAAAAGCCCTATTCCGCATAGGCAAAAAGTCCTATTCCGCATAGGCAGAAAGCCCTATTCCGCATAGGCAAAAAGCCCTATTCCGCATAGGAAAAAAGCCCTATTCCGCATAGGCAAAAAGCCCACTACGGTGGATAAATTTGCCAGAAATTTATCGAACCACAGGCTCTATCCTAGCCGAAAACATCTCGACAACCCGTGTCAGTGTAAATCGAACGCTAGAAGGGTTCCATACGGGTTTCCGGACCACGTTAGGACCAGGCAAAGTTAGAGTTATTGTTTGTTGGCATGTAACCTAGCAACCGAGTGTACAGGCGCGACGGCACCTCACTCCATAAGACTGTTGATACGGTTGCTCGAACCGCCCAGTCGACAAGGTGGAGGCTAATTTTGTGTTAATGACCTTCCCCGAAGTATAAAATCAGCAACGCACATTAGCCGCCCTCTTGGGTGTACAGGTCTGACGAGACCTCACCGAAACCCAACTGAGATGGCCGATCCCCGGATCCCATCCAGACAATGTACATCACAAAGGCTCGGCAAAACTTAACCGACTCACCCGACAGGCTCTATACGGTTAATACATTGCCGAGACCCTTAACTGGTCCACTATTAATGACGATCGAATCTCCGAGATCTCGTCCAAAAATGGTCGACCCCCGCGGTCCCATACGCATTAAAAACAGCCAGCGGGTATAATCTTCACGAGAGATAGTAGATTCACCACTTAAAGATGAAAGATGACCGACCTTGTCGGGTCCATCCGGATTTGAGATGGTTAACGACGGATAGCCTAAACGAGGCTTTACTCATTTGCTCGGTGCATCTAATCAGATTTGGCGCTTAAAAGATATAGTCAAACTTATCTAAAGCTCAAAACAAAAAGATAACCGAAAGGCAAGTTTAGCCTCGGGGGAAAATCCAAAAAGCCCACTAAGGGAAAAAACATAAGGGTCCGCTATGATCGACGAAAGTTTGAGCGGCCCACTTAACAGTTTTTAAGATGGCCCATCCCATGGATGGACCACAACAGAATTAAAAGTTTTTTAAATAAAGGAGGATCAAGACGGACGAGTATCGTTAAGCGCCATCAGCGACTCAACCATCTCCGGAGCAGGCAGACCCTTGAATTGTGCCTGAGCCTTCACCACTTGGGCATAACGGCGATCAAGGCCCTCAAGGTCCCACGACAAATGCTGCCCGGCCAGATACTCCTTCACCGTCTCCCACCGGGTTATAACCGCATACCCGCCAAGGAAGAAATCTTACTCAGCTTAAAGCAATTCGTTCTTCCTTTTCAGCGACTTCACCCCCTCGTCTTTGAGCTCATCCTCCCTTACCAGATCAGCGACCCTTTTCTGAAGATCCTCCTTAACTTGCTCATATCCGGCTATGGAGTCCTTGAGATCTTTTATCTCCTTGTCCATGGCATCAATGGCAGCAAGCTGATCCTCTCCTCTCTTCTTCTCCACCTCTTACCTTTCTCTCATATAGACGGAGGCCTCATGATCCTTGGAAGACTCCTCCACCGTCTCAGCAAGTTTGGTCTCTATACCGCTAAAAGAGAACATCACCCGCAGCAACAAAACCAAAGAGGTTCAAACGATGCCAATAAAAAGCTTCAAGTACACGAGGATTCTTACCTTGAGGAGAGAACGACAGACTTCATCGGCGGCCAACTCAAAGCACTACCCTCAGCAATGGATTCCATATCCCATGACAAGAGTTTCTCTTCATATTGTCTACCCAAGAGGAAGATTGGGAACTGCCAAGCTCACCACCTGATGAAGGGGACATCTTCACCCTGCAATTCTCCACGGGACCGCATGGACTACGTCCAGCCTTGCGTTTGCCGCGGCCATCGTTCCACTCCTCGGAACCTCGGTGACCTTTGTCCGACTTTCAGATGCGGTGACGCATCCTCCCATCTCGGCTAACTTTCCCGAAGCATCGAGGAAAAGCTCGAAGGGATCAGGGGCAGATGCTCGTTGACTCTCAGACATTTTACAATCTAACAAACAGAATGTCATACTCAGAAATCAACATTAAAAGAAAGACTTAAAGATGGAGTAAAAGCTTACACCATATAGCACTGTGTTCTAAGGTAAGGTGGCCGGAAAGGAATTCGGGGATCTCCGTTCGATGGGATCTCCAACAGCTGCTCTATGATCTTTTTCCCGACGACGTCGTCACCCTTGTTCAAATGGCCAATGTCTGCAAACAAACAACAAAGGACAATAAGAGAAAGTCAGCAAACTCACAAGATCTGGGAAATAAAGGTACCCACCGGAATAAGACCACGCGGTTGGAAAATTTGGAGCAGGTCCAACCGACAAAAACAGGAAACGACGACGCCAAGTCTTTTCGATGCGCCTTGATCACCAATCTCAGGGCTAGTTATCAACGCTAGGTTACGCCGAGGATGGAGGTGATAACGGTTGATATCACCTGCATAAGGCTTGAAGTAAAAGGCGTACAAGACAGAGGCCACCGATACCTCGATGGAGTTCGGATTACCCATCACCTCAAGCGCCATCGCATTCTCCACACCATTAGAGAAAGCTGCCCTGAGATAGACCGAGGTAACGAGATACCTCGGCGACTAGCGAAGGAACGATTCCGCGGAACCCATAACTAAACAGAGCTTCATACACCACGATTTCCTCCGGACCGGCATCCATCGGACGCTCCGCCGCGTTGGGAATCCTCAAGCAGGAGAGAGGAAGACCAAAGGTCCTGGAGATCTGAGCCACTGAGTTCAGAGTGGTGGAAGATTTAGGGTTCTTCTTGGGATCTACCGGCGGATCTTGCGAAGAACCGGAGTCCTCGATTTTTACCGAATCACGAAGGCAGCGACGGTCAGATCTGGTGGATCGCCGCGATTTCAGACGCTCCCCGACCGAAGAATCGTTGGAAAGATTCATAGCTTCGAGATCAAAGGGCACAACAGTAGTAGTTGGATCCCAATCAAACGATGACATGCAAACAAGAAAGAAGGAAGGAGAAATCGAAGAGGCTCACCTGACGACAAGACGAAGAAATCACAGACTTGATCACTATTGAAGACGAAACCAAGCTTTATCTGACTGAGTAAGGAGAAGGTGAAAATGAATCTTGAGGAAGAAGATGAAAAGACCGCCGCGGAGGAAAATGAAGTGGATGAAACGCGAAAAAACGTCTTTAGGTCAAGAAAAAGGATATTTCGCATGGTTTGGGCCAAAAAACAGGCCCAAATACGAAGAAGGAGCCCAAACACAGTGATAGAAGGCCATGTTCAGAATTGCGATTGAACGAGAAGTAGAAGTTTGTGGAAGACCAATTCATCACCGGTCAAGGCAAGTACGAAGCTCTTAAATTCATCCTCGAAGAGCTACTTTCCCCTTTTTATCCAAGGTCAAAGAAGAACAAAGCTGGGGGCAAACTGTTGGGAATAAATTTAACCGCCCCGATTAAGGTTTAACCTGCGGCAGAATCGGACCGGACTGACGGCAGATCGGACCAGCCAAACCGGAATCAACGACAATATCAGAACCGACCTCCTTTAGTTGATATTGGGCTTTATTTAGGCTTAATTATCGACATAAGGTAAAATGGAAAAGATATATTACTAGATTCTCTTAAATATTCATGAATGAGAGAATCTAGGAAAATATCTAAATAAAAGGAAAAAGGTCAATAAAAGGAAAAATGTCAATTCCTATTCATAAAAGGAAAAAGGTCAATTCCTATTCATAAAAGGAAAAGAAAGCTCATTGACCTAAAGACCTCTATATAAAGAGAAGAAGCTAGAAGACCTAAGAGATTCATTCATACATCCACATCGACATAAACAATTGTTTCTAGAGAGAATATTCGATTATAAACTTTTAGATTGTTCTAAGTCTAGATCTTGAATCATATTCCTCTCATCTTGTATACTTTGATCGATTAATAAAAACATCCAATTCAAACCGATTCTAGTAGTATTAACCGTTATCGAATTTCGTGGTTCTTCTAACGGATCGCTAACTTTTGCCCAAACAACTATGATTATAATATATATATATATATATATATATATATATATATATATATATATATATATGATTTGTTAAAATGGTATAAAAGATAGATTATTAACAGGGTAATTCTCATGTGTGTTAATTGTGTTAAGAAAACTTTATTTAGTGATTTTATTTTTGTTGAGAAAATAAAATCACTAAATAAAGTTTTCTTAACACAATTAACACACATTTTCGAAAGTTTTACAGATACCATTAAAAAGTTTTTTCTTAGAAATACCACAAATATAAAATTTTCAAAATTCCACCCAAACATTCAAAACTATACCTACCCCTTTCAAAACTATACCCTAAACACTATATAGCGGACCCAAATGAAAAAATTAAAATCTAAAAGTGTTAAAACTCGTTTTTTGTATTTGTGGTATTTTTGTAAACTATTACTTTTTGATGGTATCTTTGATATAAAAAATATTTTAATGGTATTTTGGTTATAAATTTTGTTTGTAATGGTATTTTCAAAACAAAAATTTATTTTTGTGGTATTTTAAGGAATTTCTCTTATTAATAATAGGAGTGTATAATACATAGTATTGAATATGATTTTAGAATTAATCAATTTTTTCCGGTTTAACCGATTAACTCGATTTATATCCATAGTATATTTGTATCCTACAATTTTGAAAATATTACATTCATACAGTTATTATGGTATAATCAGAACCGAACCATATCATTTTACTTCGGTTTATTCGGTTCGGTTCAATTCGGGTTTTCCACGTTCAGCGCCCCTAGGTAATTATCTCTTATAATATTAATAAGTAATTATATGAAACTGTAATATAAATTTAGATCCTAATAAAATTGATATTGTTTATGTTTATTGATAAATTCACAAAACTACACATTTTCAACCATTCCTTCACATAACTACACATTTTCAACCATTCATTCACAAAACTGCACATTTTTCAACCATTCCTTCACAAAACTACATCTAATTTAATATTTTTACATATTTACAACCTTTCAAAATTTTAAATGGTTGATTTACCATTTAATCAATTACCAAAATTAATAAAAATATTTGGGTTCGCTAATTAGTGTTTAGGGTATAATATCAAGGGGATACAATCGTGTGGATAAGATTTATTTGAATTTAATTTTGAGTGTTTTGATGTAGTTTTGAATAGTGATTTTAAAATGGTGAAGTTTGTAAAATGCAATTCAAAAGGTGTAGATTTGTAATTGTCCCTTGTTTATTTGAATATATAAACTATTGAAAAATAAAAGGAAAAACTAAAATCATATTCAAAAATACTATATGAAAAAATCAAGATTTTTCGTACTAAATTCTTACTAAAAAATCAAAAGGACAATTACAAAACTACACATTTTGAATTGCAAAACTAAATTCTTAGTAATAAATTCTCTTTTATATCAAAAATAGTTTATAAACACTACAATTACATGGCTAGCTCAACTATTTTATGGACCCATATGAAAGATCATTGAGGTACTAATAAGCAGTCATGTTGCATGAAACTTGGTTTAGAGTCCTACAATATTTGTTGTTAAATGTTTCACAAGTTCGTGAAACTTGTAGAACAATCATTGAAGCACTTATAAGAAATCATGTTGCGTGAAAATTGATATAGAGTCCTTTAATATGCGTTGTTAGATGTTTCATAAGTTTGTGAAACTTGTACAACGAACACTAACGCACTAATAAGAACTCAAATTGCATGAAACTTGGTTTAGAGTTCTACAATATGCGTTGTAAGATAATTCATAAGTTCGTGAAACTTGTAAAACGATCATTGACAGTTATAAGAACTCATGTTTCATTGAGGCACTTATAAGAACTCATGTTGCATGAAACTTGGTTTAGAGTCCTAGAATGAAATTGTTAGATGTTTTGTAAGTTTTTGAAATTTGTAAAAAGATCATTGAGTCACTTATAAGAACTCATGTTGCATTAAACATGGTTTAGAGTCCTAGAATATTCGTTGTTTGATGTTTCGTAAGTTCGTGAAACTTGGTATAGAGTTCTAGAATATGCGGTGTTAGATATTTAATAAGTTTGTGAAACTTGTACAACGATCATTGAGGCACTAATACACACTTATGTTGCATAAAACTTGGTTTAGAGTTCAAGAATATGCGTTGTTAGATGTTTCATAAGTTCGTGAAACTTGTACAAGATCATTATGCGTTGTAACATGTTTCATAAGTTTATGAAACTTGTTCTAGAGTCCTAGAAACACATTGTTAGATGTTTCGTAAGTTCGTGAAACTTGTACAAAGATCATTGACGCACATATAAGAACTCATTTAGCTTGAAACTTGGTTTAGAGTCCCAGAATCACGTTGTTAGATATTTGGTAAGTTTCAGAAACTTGTACAAATATCATTGAGACACTTACAAGAACTTATGTTACATTAAACTTGATTTAGAGTCCTAAAATATGCGTTGTTAGGTGTTTCATAAGTTTGTGAAACTTGTACAACGATCACTGAGACACTTATAAGAACTCATGTTGCATGAAACTTGGTTTAGAGTCCTTCGTTATGCGTTGTTAGATGTTTCATAAGTTCGTGAAACTTATACAAAGATCTTTAAGGCACTTATACGACTCATGTTGCATGAAACTTGCTTTAGAGTCCTTGAATCAAGTTGTTAGATGTTTCGTAAGTTTGTGAAACTTGTACAAAGATCATTGAGACACTTACAAGAACTCATGTTGCATGAAACTTGGTTTAGAGTCTTAGAATATGCGTTGTTAGGTGTTTCATAAGTTTGTGAAACTTGTACAACGATCATTGAGACATTTATAAGAACTAATGGTTCATGAAACTTGGTTAAGAGTCCTACAATATGTATTGTTAGATGTTTCATAAGTTCGTAAAACTTGTACAACGATCATTGAAGCACTTATAAGAACTCATGTCGCATGAAACTTGGTTTAGAGTCCTAGAATCACGTTGTTAAATGTTTCGTAAGTTCCTGAAACTTGTAAAAAGATCATTGAGGAACTTATAAGAAGTCATGTTGCAGGAAACTTTGTTTAGCGTCCTAGAATCACGTTGTTAGATGTTTCGTAAGTTTATGAAACTTTTACAAAGATCATTGATGCACTTCTAAGAATTCATGTTGCATAAAACTTGGTTTAATGTCCTAGAATATTCGCTGTTAGATGCTTCGTAAGTTCGTGAAACTTGTTGCAAAATCATTGAGGCACTTACAAGCTCTCATGTAGCATGAAACATTGTTAGATGTTTCGTAAGTTCTTGAAACCTGTACATTGATCATATAAGAACTCATGTTGCATGAAATTTGGTTTAGAGTCCTTCATTATGCGTTGTTAGATGTTTCATAAGTTCGTGAAACATGTACAAAGATAATTGAGGCACTTATAAGAACTCAAGTTCCATGAAACTTGGTTTAGAGTTCTAGAATCACGTTGTTAGATGTTTCGTATGTTTGTGAAACTTGTACAAAGATCATTAAGGCACTTAAACGCACTCATGTTTCTTGAAACTTGGTTTAGAGTCCTAGAATATGTGTTGTTAGATGTATCATAAGTTTGTATAACTTGTTCAACAATCATTGAGACACTTATAAAAACTCATGTTGCATGAAAGTTGGTTTAGAGTCCTACAATATGCGTTGTTAAATGTTTCATAAGTTTGTGGAACTTGTACAACGATCATTGAGGCACTTATAAGAACACATGTTGCATGAAACTTGGTTTAGAGTCCTTCATTATGTGTTGTTAGATGTTTCATAAGTTCGTGAAACTTGTACAAAAATCATTGAGGCACTTATAAGAACTCATGTTGCATGAAACTTGGTTTAGAGTCCTAGAATCACGTTGTTAGATGTTTCGTAAGATTTTGAAACTTTTTCAAAGATCATTGAGGCAATTCTAAGAACTCGGGTTGCATTAAACTTGGTTTAGAGTCCTAGTATATTCGTTGTTTGATGTTTCGTTAGTTCGTGAAACTTGTTGAAAAATAATTGATGCATTTACAAGCACTCATGTAGCATGAAACATTGTTAGATGTTTCATAAGTTCGTTAAACTTGTACAACATTCATTGAGGCACTCATAAGAACTCATGTTGAATGATACGTGGTTTAGAGTCCTAGAATCACGTTGTTAGATGTTTCGTAAGTTCGTGAAACTTGTAAAAAGATCATTGAGGCACTTATAAGAAGTAACGTTGCATGAAACTTTGTTTAGAGTTCTAGAATCACGTTGGTAGATGTTTTAAAAGTTTGTGAAACTTTTACAAAATCATTGATCCACTTCTAAGAACTCATGTTGCATGAAACTTGGTTTGGAGTCCTAAAATATGTGTTGTTAGATGTTTCATAAGTTTGTGAAACTTGTACAACGATCATTGAGACACTAATAAGAAATCATGTTGCATGAAACTTGGTTTAGAGTCCTTCATTATGCGTTGTTAGATGTTTCATAACTTCGTGAAACTTATACAAAGATCATTGAGGCACTTATAAGAACTCAAGTTGCATGAAACTTGGTTTAGAGTCCGAGATTCACGTTGTTAGATGTTTCGTAAGTTTGTGAAACTTATACAAAGATCATTGAGGCACTTAATACGCACTCATTTTTCTTGAAACTTGGTTTAGATTCCTTGAATACGCGTTGTTAGATGTTTCATAAGTTTGTGAAACTTGTACAACGATTATTGAGACACGTATAAGAACTCATGTTGCATGAAACTTTGTTTCGAGGCTTATAATATGTGTTGTTAGATGTTTCATAAGTTCGTGAAACTTTTACAACTATCATTGGGGAATTTACAAGAATTCATGTTGCATGAAACTTGGTTTTTAGTTATTCATTATGCGTTGTTCGATGTTTCATAAGTTAGTGAAATTTGTACAAAGATCATTGAGGCACTTATAAGAACTCATGTTGCATGAAATTTGGTTTAGAGTCCTAGAATATGCGTTGTTAGATGTTTCATAAGTTTGTATAACTTGTACAACAATCATTGAGACACTTATAATAGCTCATGTTGCATGAAAATTCGTTTAGAGTCCTACAATATGTGTTGTTTGATGTTTCATAAGTTTGTGAAACTTGTACAACGATCATTGAGACACAAATAAGAACTCTCATTGCATGAAACTTGGGTTAGAGTCCTTCATTATGCGTTGTTAGATGTTTCATAAATTCGTGAAATTTGTACAAGATCATTGAGGCACTTATAAGAACGAATATTGCATG
This sequence comes from Cochlearia excelsa, assembly GCA_963556525.1. Classification (NCBI taxonomy): domain Eukaryota; kingdom Viridiplantae; phylum Streptophyta; class Magnoliopsida; order Brassicales; family Brassicaceae; genus Cochlearia; species Cochlearia excelsa. The sequence continues at coordinate 170,769 of CAUVZT010000044.1, forward strand.
AAACTGGGTTTAGAGTCCTAGAATCACGTTGTTATATGTTTCGTAAGTTTGTGAAACTTGTACAAAGATCATTGAGACACTTACAAGAACTCATGTTGCATGAAGATTGGTTTAAAGTCCTACAATATGCGTTGTTAGATGTTTCAAAAGTTTGTGAAACTTGTACAACGATCATTGAGACACGTATAAGAACTCATATTGCATGAAATTTGGTTTAGAGTCGTATAATACACGTTGTTAGATGTTTCATAAATTCGTGAAACTTGTACAATGATCATTGGGGCACTTATAAGAACTCATGTTGCATAAAACTTGGTTTTTAGTCATTCATTATGTGTTGTTAGATGTTTCATAAGTTCGTGAAACTTGTACAATGATCATTGAGGCAATTATAAGAACTCATGTTACATGAAACTTGGTTTAGATTCCTAGCTAGAATCACGTTGTTAGATGTTTCGTAACTTTCTGAAACTTGTACAAAGATCATTGAGGCACTTATACGCACTCATGTTTCATGAAACTGGGTTTAGAGTCCTAGAATATGCGTGGTTAGATGTTTCATAATTTTGTGAAACTTGTACAACAATCATTGAGACACGTATAAGAACTCATGTTGCATGAAACTTGGTTTAGAGTCCTTCAAACGTGTTGCTAGATGTTTCATAAGTTCGTGAAACTTGTACAACGATCATTGAGGCACTTATAAGAACTCATTATGCATGAAACTTGGTTTAGAGTCTTTCATTATGCGTTGTTAGATGTCTGATAAGTTCGTGAAACTTGTATAACGATCATTGAGGCACTTATAAGAACTCATGTTGAATGAAACTTGGTTTAGACTCCTAGAATCACGTTGTTTGATGTTTCGTAAGTTTGTGAAACTTGTACAAAGATCATTAATTAAGGACCTTATACGCACTCATGTTGCTTGAAACTTGGTTTAGAGTCCTAGAATATGAGTTGTTAGATGTTTCATAAATTTTTGAAAGTTGTGCAACGATCATTGAGACACTTATATGCACTCATGTTGCTTGAAACTTGGTTTAGAGTCCTCGAATATGTGTTATTAGATGTTTTATAAGTTTGTGAAACTTATACAACGATCATTGATACACTTATAAGAACTCATGTTGCATGAAACTTGATTTATAGTCCTTCATTATGTGTTGTTGGATGTTTCACAAGTTCGTGAAACTTGTAAAATGATCATTGAGACACTTATAAGAACTCAAGTTGCATGAAACTTGGTTCAGAGTCCTAGAATCACTTTGTTAGATGTTTTGTAACTTTCTGAAACATGTACAAAGATCATTGAGACACTTACAAGAACTCATGTTGCATGAAACTTGGTTTAGAGTCCTAGAATATGCATTGTTAGATGTTTCATAAGTTTTTGAAACTTGTACAACGATCATTGAGACACTTATAAGAACTCATGTTGCATGAAACTTGGTTTAGAGTCCTTCATTATAATTAGTTAGATGTTTCATAAGTTTGTGAAACTTGTACAACAATCATTGAGGCCCTATAAGAACTCATGTTGCATGAAAGTTGGTTTAGAGTCCTTTATTATGCGTTGTTAGATGTTTCATAAGTTCGTGAAACATGTAAAAAGATCATTGAGGCACTTATAAGAACTCATGGTTGATGAAACTTGGTTTAGAGTCCTAGAATCACGTTGTTAGATATTTCGTAAGTTTGTGAAACTTTTACAAAGATCATTGAGGCGCTTCTAAGAACTCATGTTTCATGAAACTTGGTTTAGAGTCCTAGAATATGCGTTGTTAGATGTTTTGTAAGTTCGTGAAACTTGTTGGAAACTCATTGAGGCACTTACAAGCACTCTTGTAGCATGAAACTTGGTATAGAGTTCTACAATATGTGTAGTTAGATATTTCATAATTTCGTGAACCTTGTACAACGATCATTGAGGCATTAATAAGAACTCATCTTTCATGAAACTTGGTTTAGAGTCCTAAAATCACGTTGTTAGATGTTTCGTAACTTTCTGAAACTTGTACAAAGATTATTGAGGCACTTATACGCACTCATGTTTCATGAAACTTGGTTTAGAGTCCTAGAATAGATGTTTCATATTTTCTGTGAAACTTGTACAACAATCATTGAGAAACATATAAGAACTCATGTTGCATGAAACTTCGTTTCGAGTCCTTCAAATGTGTTGTTAGATGTTTCATAAGTTCGTGAAACTTGTACAACGATCATTGAGGCACTTATAAGAACTCATGTTCTATGAAACTTGGTTTAGAGTCTTTTATTATGCGTTGTTAGATGTCTGAAAAGTTCGTGAAACTTGTACAACGATCATTGAGGCACTTATAAGAACTCATGTTGAATGAAACTTGGTTTAGACTCCTAGAATCACGTTGTTTGATGTTTCGTAAGTTTGTGAAACTTGTACAAAGATCATTGATGCACTTATGCACACTCATGTTGCTTGAAAATTGGTTTAGAGTCCTAGAATATGAGTTGTTAGATGTTTCATAAATTTGTGAAACTTGTGCAACGATCATTGAGACACTTATACGCACTCATGTTGCTTGAAACTTGGTTTAGAGTCCTTGAATATGTGTTGTTAGATGTTTCATAAGTTTGTGAAACTTATACAACGATCATTGATACACTTATAAGAACCCATGTTGCATGAAACTTGATTTATAGTCCTTCATTATGTGTTGTTAGATGTTTCATAAGTTCGTGAAACTTGTAAAATGATCATTGAGACACTTATAAGAACTCATGTTGCATGAAACTTGGTTCAGAGTCCTAGAATCACTTTGTTAGATGTTTCGTAACTTTCTGAAACATGTACAAAGATCATTGAGACACTTACAAGAACTCATGTTGCATGAAACTTGGTTTAGAGTCCTAGAATATGCATTGTTAGATGTTTCATAAGTTTTTGAAACTTGTACACCGATCATTGAGACACTTATAAGAACTCATGTTGCATGAAACTTGGCTTAGAGTCCTTCATTATGCGTAGTTAGATGTTTCATAAGTTTGTGAAACTTGTACAACAATCATTGGGCACTATAAGAACTCATGTTGTATGAAAGTTGGTTTAGAGTCCTTCATTATGCGTTGTTAGATGTTTCATAAGTTCGTGAAACATGTAAAAAGATCATTGAGGCACTTATAAGAACTCATGTTGGATGAAACTTGGTTTAGAGTCCTAGAATCACATTTTTAGATGTTACGTAAGTTTGTGAAACTTTTACAAAGATCATTTAGGCGCTTCTAAGAACTCATGTTTTATGAAACTTGGTTTAGAGTCCTTGAATATGCGTTGTTAGATGTTTATTAATTTCGTGAAACTTATTGGAAAATCATTGAGCCACTTACAAGCCCTCATGTAACCTGAAACTTGGTATAGAGTTCTACAATATTTGTAGTTAGATGTTTTATAATTTCGTGAACATTGTACAACGATCATTGAGGCACTTATAAGAACTCATCTTTCATGAAACTTGGTTTAGAGTCCTTCATTATGCATTGTTAGATGTTTCATAAGTTCGAGAAACTTTTACAAAGATCATTTACACATTTATAAGAACTCATGTTGCATGAAATTGATGCGATCCCGGAATCTCTCCAAGAGTTAATCAAACGATAATCAAGATATTCAAGGTCCTTGCAAAGAGGAATGTGAAGTGAAGATGAAACTGGATCGTGAAAGAGATTGACTTGCTCAATCAATAAAAATTATTAAGATTTGAATCACTCAAACAATAAGAAAATCAGAAACTTGTACAAAGATCATTGAGACACTTATACGCACTCATGTTGCTTGAAACTTCGATTAGAGTCCTAGAATATGTGTTGTTAGATGTTTCATAAATTTGTGAAACTTGTACAACGATCATTGAGACACTTTTACGCAGTCATGTTGCTCGAAACTTGGTTTAGAGTCCTAAAACATGCGTTGTTAGATGTTTCGTAAGTTTGTGAAACTTGTACAAAGATCATTGAGGCACTTATATGCACTCATGTTGCTTAAAACTTGGTTTAGAGTCATAGAATATGCGTTGTTAGATGTTTCATAAGTTTTTGAAACTTGTACAACGATCATTGAAACACTTATAAGAACTCATGTTGCATGAAACTTGGTTTAGAGTACTACAATATGCGTTGTTAGATGTTTCGTAAATTTGTGAAATTTGTACAAAGATCATTGAGGAACTTATAAGAACTCATGTTGCATGAAACTTGGTTTAGAGTCCTAGAATCACGTTGTTAGATGTTTCGTAAGTTTGTGAAACTTGTACAAAGATCATTGAGACACTTAAAAGAACTGATATTGCGTGAAACTTGTTTTAGACTCCTATAATATGCATTGTTAGATGTTTCATAAGTTCGTGAAACTTGTACAATGGTCATTGAGGCCCAATAAGAACTCATGTTGCATAAAAGTTGGTTTAGAGTCCTTCATTATGCGTTGTTAGATGTTTCATAAGTTCGTGAACCTTGTAAAAAGATCATTGAGGCACTTATAAGAACACATGTTGCAGGAAACTTGGTTTATAGTCCTAGAATCACGTTGTTCGATGTTTACTAAGTTTGTGAAATGTTTACAAAGATCATTGAGGAGCTTCTAAGAATTCATGTTGAATGAAACTTGGTTTAGAGTCCTAGAATATTCGTTGTTAGATGTTTTTTAAATTCGTGAAACTTGTTGAAAAATCATTGCGGCACTTACAAGCACTCATGGTTCTTGAAATATGGTTTAGAGTCCTATAATATGCGTTGTTAGATGTTTCATAAGTTTGTGAAACTTGTACAACGATCTTTGAGACACTTATAAGAGCTCATGTTGCATGAAACTTGGTTTATAGTCCTTCATTATATGTTGTTAGATGTTTCATAAGTTTTTGAAACTTGTACAAAGATCATTGAAGAACTTATAAGAATTCATGTTGCATGAAACTTGGTTTAGAGTTCTAGAATCACGTTGTTAGATTTTTCGTAAGTTTGTGAAACTTGTACAAAGACTATTGAGGAACTTATATACACTAGTGTTGCTTGAAACTTGGTTTAGAGTCCTAGAATATGGGTTGTTAGATGTTTCATAAGTTTGTGAAACTTGTACAATGATCATTGCGGCAATTATAAGAACTCATGTTGCATGAAACTTGGTTTAGGGTACTACAATATGCGTTGTTAGATGTTTCGTAAATTTGTGAAATTTGAAATATCATTGAGGCACTTATAAGAACTCATGTTGAATGAAACTTGGTTTAGACTCCTAGAATTACATTGTTTGATGTTTCGTAAGTTTGTGAAACTTGTACAAAGATCATTGAGACACTTATACGCACTCATGTTGCTTGAAACTTGGTTTAGAGTCCTAGAATATGCGTTGATAGATGTTTCGTAAGTTTGTTAAACTTGTACAAAGATCATTGAGGCACTTATAAGAACTCATGCTGCATGAAACTTGGTTTAGAGTACTACAATATGCGTTGTTAGATGTTCGTAAATTTGTGAAATTTGTACAAAGATCATTGAGGAACTTATAAGAACTCGTGTTGAATGTAACTTGGTTTAGACTCCCAGAATCACGTTGTTTGATGTTTCGTAAGTTTGTGAAACTTGTACAAAGATCATTGAGGCACTTATACGCACTCATGTTGCTTGAAACCTGGTTTAAAGTCCTAATATATGCATTGTTAGATGTTTCATAAATTTGTGAAACTTGTACAACGATCATTGAGACACTTATACGCACTCATGTTGTTTGAAACTTTGTTTAGATTCTTAGAATATGCGTTGTTAGATGTTTCATAAGTTTGTGAAATTTGTACAACGATCATTGAAACACTTATAAGAACTCATGTTGCATGAAACTTGGTTTAGAGTCCTTCATTATGCGTTTTTAGATGTTTCATAAGTTCGTGAAACTTGTACAAAGACCATTGAGGCACTTATAAGAACTCATGTTGCATGAAACTTGGTTTAGAATCCTAGAATATGCGTTTTTAGATGTTTCATAAGTTCGTGAAACTTGTACAACGGTCATTGAGGCCCTATAAGGACTCATGTTGCATGAAATGTTGTTTAGAGTCTTTCATTATGCGTTGTTAGATGTTTCATAAGTTTGTGAACCTTGTAAAAAGATCATTGAGACACTTATAAGAACACATGTTGCATGAAACTTGGTTTAGAGTCCTAGAATCACGTTGTTAGATATTTCGTAAGTTTGTGAAACTTTTACAAAGATCATTGAGGCGCTTCTAAGAACTCATGTTTCATGAAACTTGGTTTAGAGTCCTAGAATATGCGTTGTTAGATGTTTTTTAAATTCGTGAAACTTGTTGAAAAATCATTGAGGTACTTACAAGCACTCATGTTGCTTGAAATTTTGTTTAGAGTCCATGAATATGCGTTGTTAGATGTTGCATAAGTTTGTGAAACTTGTACAACGATGATTGAGACAATTATAAGAACTCATGTTGCATGAAACTTGGTTTATAGTCCTTCATTATACGTTGTTAGATGTTTCATAAGTTAATGATACTTGTACAAAGATCATTGAGGCACTTATAAGAACTCATGTTGCATGAAACTTGGTTTAGAGTTCTAGAATCACGTTGTTAGATGTTTCGTAAGTTTGTGAAACTTGTACAAAGACCATTGAGGCACATATACGCACTCGTGTAGCTTGAAACTTGGTTTAGAGTCCTAGAATATGGGTTGTTAGATGTTTCATAAGTTTTTGAAACTTGTACAACGATCATTGAGGCACTTTAACGCACTCATGTTGCTTGAAACTTGGTTTAAAGTACTACAATATGCGTTGTTAGATGTTTCGTAAATTTGTGAAATTTGTACAAAGATCATTGAGGCACTTATAAGAACTCATGTTGAATGAAACTTTGTTTAGACTCCTAGAATCACGTTGTTTGATGTTTCGTAAGTTTGTGAAACTTGTACAAAGATCATTGAGACACTTATACGCACTCATGTTGATTGAAACTTGGTTTGGAGTCCTAGAATATGTGTTGTTAGATGTTTCATAAATTTGTGAAACTTGTACAACGATCATTGAAACACTTATAAGAACTCATGTTGCATGAAACTTGGTTTAGAGTCCTTCATTATGCGTTGTTAGATGTTTCATTAGTTCGTGAAACTTGTACAAAGATCATTGAGGCACTTATTATAACTCATGTTGCATGAAACTTAGTTTAGACTACTAGAATCACGTTGTTAGATGTTTCGTAAGTTTCTAAAACTTGTACAAAGATCATTGAGACACTTGCAAGAACTCATGTTGCATGAAACTTGGTTTAGAGTCCTATAATATGCATTGTTAGATGTTTCATAAGTTTGTGAAACTAGTACAACGATCATTGAGACACTTATAAGAACTCATGTTTCATTAAATTTTGTTTAGAGTCCTTGATTAAGCGTTCTTAGATGTTTCATAAGTTCGTTAAATTTATACAGAGATCATTGAGACACTTATAAGAACTCATGTTGCATGAAACTTGGTTTAGACTCCTAGAATCACGTTGTTTGATATTTCGTAAGTTTGTGAAGTTTATACACAGATCATTGAGGCACTTATTATACGTACTCATGTTGCTTGAAATTTGGTTTAGAGCCATGGAATATGCGTTGTTAGATGTTTCATAAGTTTGTGAAACTTGTACAACGATCATTGAGACACTTATTAGAACTCATGTTGCATGAAACTTGATTTATAGTCCTTCATTATACGTTTTTAGATGTTTCATAAGTTTGTGAAACTTGTACAAACATCATTGAGGCACTTATAAGAACTCATGTTGCATGAAACTTAGTTTAGAGTTCTAGAATCACGTTGTTAGATGTTTCGTAAGTTTGTGAAACTTTTCCAAAGACCATTGAGGCACTTATACGCACTCGTCTTGCTTGAAACTTGGTTTAGAGTCCTAGAATATGGGTTCTTAGATGTTTCATAAGTTTGTGAAACTTGTACAACGATCATTGAGTCACTTATAAGAATTCATGCTACATGAAACTTGGTTTAGAGTACTACAATATGTGTTGTTAGATGTTTCGTAAATTTGTGAAATTTGTACAAAGATCATTGAGACACTTATAAGAAATCGTGCTGCATGAAACTTGGTTTAGAGTACTACAATATGCGTTGTTGGATGTTTCGTAAATTTGTGAAATTAGTACAAAGATCATTGAGGAAGTTATAAGAACTCATGTTGAATGAAACTTGGTTTAGACTCCTAGAATCACGTTGTTTGATATTTCGTAAGTTTGTGAAATTTGTACAAATATCATTGACGCCCTTATACGCACCCATGTTGCTTGAAACTTGGTTTAGAGTCCTAGAATATGCATTGTTAGATCTTTCATAAACTTGTGAAACTTGTACAACGATCATTGAAACACTTATAAGAACTCATGTTGCATGAAACTTGGTTTAGATTCCTTCATTATGTGTTGTTAAATGTTTCATAAGCTTGTAAAACTTGTACAACGATCATTGAGACACTTATAAGAACTCATGTTGCATGAAATTTTGTTTAGAGTCCTACAATACGCGTTGTTAGATGTTTCATAAGTTCGTGAAACTTGTACAATGATCATTGAGGCACTTATAAGAACTCATGTTGCATGAAACTTGTTTTAGAGTCCTTCATTATGTGTTGTTAGATGTTTCATAACTTCGTAAACTTTGTACAAATATCATTGAGGCACTTATAAGATCTCATGTTGCATGAAACTTGGTTTAGAGTCCTAGAATCACGTTGTTAGATGTTTCGTAAGTTTTTGAAATTGTACAAAGATCATTGAGACACTTATAAAAACATATGTTGCACAAAACTTGGTTTAAAGTCCTTTATTATGCGTTGTTAGTTGATTCATAAGTTTGTGATACTTGTACAAAGATCATTGAGGCACTTATAACAACTCATGTTGCATGAAAGTTGGTTTATAGTCCTAGAATCACGTTGTTAAAGTTTTTGTATGTTTGTTAAACTTGTACAAAGATCATTGAGACACTTACAAGAACTCATGTTGCATGAAAATTGGTTTAGAGTCCTAGAATATGCGTTATTAGAAGTTTCATAAGTTCGTGAAACTTTTACAACGATCGTTTAGACACTTATAAGAACTCATGTTGCATGAAATTTGGTTTAGAGTCCTACAATACGCGTTGTTAGATGTTTCATAAGTTCGTGAAACTTTTACAATGATCATTGAGGCACTTATAAGAACTCATGTTGCATGAAACTTGGTTTAGAGTCCTTCATTATGTGTTTATAGATGTTTCATAAGTTCGTGCAATTTGTACAAAGATCATTGAGGCACTTATAAGAAATCATGTTGCATGAAACTTGGTTTAAACTCCTAGAATCACATTGTTTGGTGTTTCGTAAGTTTGTAAAATTTTTACAAAGATCATTGAGGAAATTATACGCACTGATGTTGCTTGAAACTTGGTTTAGAGTCCTAGAATATGTGTTGTTACATGTTTCATAAGTTTGTGAAACTTGTACAACGATCATTGAAACACTTATAAGAACTCATGTTGCATGAAACTTGGTTTAGAGTCCTACAATATGCGTTGTTAGATGTTTCGTAAGTTCGTGAAACTTGTACAACTATGATTGAGGCACTTATAAGAACTCATGTTGCATAAAACTTGTTTTAGAGTCCTTCATTATGCCTTGTTAGATGTTTCGTAAGTTCGTGAAACTTGTACAAAGATCATTGAGTCTATTATACGCACTCATGTTGCCTGAAACTTGGTTTAGAGTCTAGAATATGCGTTGTTAGTTGTTTCATAATTTTGTGAACATGTACAACGATCCTTTAGACACTTATAAGAACTCATGTTGCATGAAACTTGGTTTAGAGTCCTACAATATACGTTGTTAGATGTTTTATAAATTCGTGAAAGCTGTACAACGATCACTGAAGTACTTATAAGTACTCATGTTTCATGAAACTTGGTTTAGAGTCCTTCATTATGCGATGTTAGTTGATTCATAAGTTCGTGAAACTTGTACAAAGATCATTGAGGCACTTATAACAACTCATGTTGCATGAAAGTTGGTTTAAAGTCCTAGAATCACGTTGTTAAAGTTTTTGTATGCTTGAAACTTGGTTTAGAGTCGTAGAATATGTGTTGTTAGATGTTTCATAAGTTTGTGAAACTTGTACAACGATCATTGAGACACTTATAAGAACTCATGTTGCACGAAACTTGGTTTAAAGTCCTTTATTATGCGTTGTTAGACGTTTCATAAATTCGTGAAATTTGTACAAAGATCATCGAGGCACTTATAAGAAATTATGTTGCATGAAACTCGGTTTAGTGTCCTCGAATCACGTTGTTAGATGTTTCGTAAGTTTGTGAAACTTGTACAAAGATCGTTGAGACACTTATACGCACTCATGATACTTGAAACTTGTTTTAGAGTCCTAGAATATGCTTTGTTAGATGTTTCATAAGTTTTTGAAACTTGTACAACGATCATTGAGACACTTATAACAACTCATGTTGCATGAAAGTTGGTTTAAAGTCCTAGAATCACGTTGTTAAAGTTTTTGTATGCTTAAAACTTGGTTTAGAGTCGTAGAATAAGTGTTGTTAGATGTTTCATAAGTTTGTGAAACTTGTACAACGATCATTGAGACACTTATAAGAACTCATGTTGCACGAAACTTGGTTTAAAGTCCTTTATTATGCGTTGTTAGACGTTTCATAAGTTCGTGAAATTTGTACAAAGATCATCGAGGCACTTATAAGAACTTATGTTGCATGAAACTCGGTTTAGTGTCCTCGAATCACGTTGTTAGATGTTTCGTAAGTTTGTGAAACTTGTACAAAGACCATTGAGACACTTATACACACTCATGATACTTGAAACTTGTTTTAGAGTCCTAGAATATGCTTTGTTAGATGTTTCATAAGTTCGTTAAACTTGTACAAAGATCATTGAGGCACTTATAAGATCTCATGTTGCATGAAACTTGGTTTAGAATCCTAGAATCACGTTGTTAGATGTTTCGTAAGTTTCGAAAACTTGTACAAAAATCATAGAGACACTTACAAGAACTCATGTTGCATGAAACTTGGTTTAGAGTCTTAGAATATGCGCCGTTAAATGTTTCATAAGTTTGTGAAACTGTACAACGATCATTGAAACACTTATAAAAACTCATGTTACATGAAACTTGGTTTAGATTCCTTCATTATGCGTTGTTATATGTTTCATAAGTCCGTGAAACTTGTACAAAGATCATTGAGGCACTTATGAGAACTCATGTTGTAGGAAACTTGGTTTAGAGTCGTAGAATCATGTTGCTAGATGTTTCGTAAGTTTGTGAAACTTGTACAAAGATCATTGAGACACTTACAATAACTCATGTTGCATGAAACTAGGTTTAGAGTCCTAGAATATCCGTTGTTAGATGTTTCATAAGTTTGTGAAAGTTGTACAACGATTATTGAGACACTTATAAGAAACATGTTGCATGAAACTTGGTTGAGAGTCCTACAATATGCGTTGTTTGTTAGATTTAGGAGAAGAAAGTATCGAAGAGAGAAAGAGACTAAATGATTTTCATTTCATAAAATTAATGATGTTACAAAGATAATATGCCATACATAAAGAATTATAAAGGAATCAAAGACCAAGACCGAAGCATCCTATGTCGCTTTGTCTTGGAGCATTAATGGTGCTCGGCTAAGTGTGTCGATTTGGAATTTAGCGTATAGGTGCTTAGAAGGACCCGTGACCGACTTGAAAAAGTGTCCTCCACACGCCAACGACTACAAGGTAACGGCTCCTTTCTTCCTTTTAGATTCTTCTTTTTCTTTTGTCTCTTTGTTCCCTTTGTCTTTTATTTTCAACGGTAACATTAGTGAAGAGCCCTTGTGACTTTGTCTTGGGCCACTAGCTAGGTATTTGCCTTGATGGACACAACATGTCCGGACAAAGCCTTAGTATCTTCAATACTCCCCCGCAAGTTTAGCCTAATGTTATGGCTAAACATGGAACCAACATAGTCTTGCCTTGTTAACCTTGGGGAGAAAACCACTTGGGATAAAACTCACCTAAGGGAAAAGAGTACAAGATCATGCGGTTGGGGTGTTAGGCTTTGATAGCCCTTGTGAGTCCAAGTATAGGTAGAATGGACTCACAAACCTTCAATCTTGCGGATTTGGTGAAGATGTTCGCGAGTTGATCTTGGCTTTTAGAGAAGCATGGTAGAGGATCCCATGCTTTGCTATGTGTTCTTTAAACGCTGTACTTGTGTATTCTCCACCATTATCGGACCTAAACGTTTTGATTTTGGCATTATTGTGGTTAGTCACATAGCTTTGAAAGTTTTGAAAAGCCTCTAACACCCTATTTTTAGTTTGTAAAAGAGTAACCCAAGTGTATTTGGAACTTTCATCTATGAATGTGACAAAATATGAGTGATTATCCCTAGATTTAAAAGGAGATGACCACAAATCCGAATGCACAAGCTCAAAAGGTTTATAAGTCATGGTAGATTTTGGAAATACGGTTCGACAATGTTTACCTAAAATGCATGCTTCATAAGTTCATGATTAAATACAACATTAGGTAAAATGTTGTATATAGCATTCAGATGTGGATTACCAATTCTATAATGTCAAATAACACTATTGGCCTCGGATAAAACCGTTTTAAAAGCACACTACAAGAAACTGGGCAAATAGCAACGAATTTTAGCAAGGAATTAGCGAGGAATTTATTTAGCAACGGATTTGTGAGGAATTAGCGAGGAATTAGCGACGACACTAAATTTCGTCGCTAATTCGTCGCCAAATAGCAACGAAACTATTCGTCGCTATTTCGTTGCTATTTAGTGACGAAATAGCGACGATTTAAGGAGGAATTCCTATACGTCGCTAAATCGTCGCTAATTAGCGACGATTTAGCGACGAAGATATTTCCTTGTTAAATAGCGACGAATTTGCAAGGAATATTGCTAGGTAGGTGAGCACGTTTTCATTGAGCTCCACCGGTATTTAGCGACGAATTATTCGTTGCAATTTCCTCTCAAAATCGTTGGTAATTCATTGGTAAAAATATTTCGTTGCTAAATCGTTGCTAAATTTCCTTGCTAATTCCTTGCTAAAATTTACAATGTCCCTATATAAACTCATTCGACCAAATCAAAATCACAACACAATATCAAAACATTCTCTCTTATATATATTCTAAACACTTATACAAAAACTTTCATAACATATATACTCAAAATGTCTCACGGTAATAACGTATACGAGTTACGATCTTGGATGTATAGACACAAAGATCGATCGGGGATAGTGACAACAGAGTTCACGGAGGGACTTCAAACATTCATGTATCAAGCCGGAAACATGCGTACTACTCAAGAAAGTGGTAAAATGTATTGTCCATGTAAGAAGTGTGTGAACACTAAATACATTCATGTTGATACCGTATGGAAACATCTTTTTAATAGGGGTTTTATGCCACAATATTTTGTTTGGTTTCAACATGGGGAAGGGTATAATTATAATAACACCGAATTTGGAGAAAGTAGTTCGTTTCATGTTCCCGAAACTAACGAACCAGCCTAATTTACCGCATCATTTTGATTACAACGAATCGTTGCTAAATCGTTGCTAATGTTTCTGACATTTAACCTCGTACTTCTGATACATAGAATGTAACATATTAGTCTAATCAGTAATTTAGCAACGATTTAGCAACGATTTAGCAACGATTAGTACTTTTAGGGGTTTAAATTTGTTGGACTAATATGTTTTACATATCGTTGCTAAATCGTTGCAATTTGATATTTAGCAACGATTTAGCGACGATTCGTCGCTAATTCGTTGCTATTTAGCGACGATTTAGCGACGAATCGTTGCTAAATCGTTGCTAATTTTTGCAATATACAAATCTTTAAACCCTAAATCCACCCCAAAATAAAGGTTTTTAAGAATTAGTGTTAACTTAAGAAGTGTAAACAAAGGTGAAAACAATTGTATAAATCAATAAAAAAAAATTGATTACAATATTATACTTAACGTGTATTAACTTACCGTTAACTTATATGTTTTACTAACATAAAGTTTATAATACGTAAAATTTTCAGCTTTTTAGTAAATATCATATTTTGAAGTGTTATTCTCAATCTTATAATCTATAATTACATATGAAGTATGTATTATAGCATAGCAAACCGTTTTAGGGGTTGAAACCCTAAAAATAGGGTTTGGGTTTAGCAACGATTTAGCAACGATTCGTTGCTAAATCGTTGCTAAATATTAAATAGCAACGATTTAGCAACGATTACAACGAATCGTTGCTAAATCGTTGCTAATGTTTCGACATTTAACCTCGTACTTCGATACATAGAATGTAACATATTAGTCTAATCGTAATTTAGCAACGATTTAGCAACGATTTAGCAACGATTAGTACTTTTAGGGGTTTAAATTTGTTGGACTAATATGTTTTACATATCGTTGCTAAATCGTTGCAATTTGATATTTAGCAACGATTTAGCGACGATTCGTCGCTAATTCGTTGCTATTTAGCGACGATTTAGCGACGAATCGTTGCTAAATCGTTGCTAATTTTTGCAATATACAAATCTTTAAACCCTAAATCCACCCCAAAATAAAGGTTTTTAAGAATTAGTGTTAACTTAAGAAGTGTAAACAAAGGTGAAAACAATTGTATAAATCAATAAAAAAAAATTGATTACAATATTATACTTAACGTGTATTAACTTACCGTTAACTTATATGTTTTACTAACATAAAGTTTATAATACAGTAAAATTTTCAGTTTTTTAGTAAATATCATATTTTGAAGTGTTATTCTCAATCTTATAATCTATAATTACATATGAAGTATGTATTATAGCATAGCAAACCGTTTTAGGGGTTGAAACCCTAAAAATAGGGTTTGGGTTTAGCAACGATTTAGCAACGATTCGTTGCTAAATCGTTGCTAAATATTAAATAGCAACGATTTAGCAACGATTACAACGAATCGTTGCTAAATCGTTGCTAATGTTTCTGACATTTAACCTCGTACTTCTGATACATAGAATGTAACATATTAGTCTAATCAGTAATTTAGCAACGATTTAGCAACGAATCGTTGCTAAATCGTTGCTAAATCGTTGCTAAATACTTGATCGGACACGTACACTGTATCCGTCATAGGTCTTGTACTTGGCGTAATACATGTTAGGGTTTAGCAACGAATTAGCAACGATTTAGCAACGAATCGTGGCTAATTCGTTGCTAAACCCTAACATGTATTACGCCAAGTACAAGACCTATGACTATAAACTAGCAAAATCTACTCTTAAGGAGCAGTATAATGTTGACTTTTTGGTATAAATTATCTCCTCTCGTAAACTTATCGCGAAGCCGAAGTAACTTCAATGGCGATTCCTGCGATTTCTAGATTTTCTTCTTCTTCTTCTTCTTCACATGGCATCATTATCCAAATTTTCTCTGTTTTGTTTTACTTTTTGATTTTTTAATTTATGTTTTTTTTAATATTAGATTAGTTTACTAGTTTCTAAATACTTGATCGGACACGTACACTGTATCCGTCATAGGCCTTGTACTTGGCGTAATACATGTTAGGGTTTAGCAACGAATTAGCCACGATTCGTTGCTAAATCGTTGCTAATTCGTTGCTAAACCCAAACGTGTGAACAAGGGAAACCCGAAAATATTTTAAAAAATAGCGACGATTTAGCAACGATTCGTTGCTAAATCGTCGCTATATGTAGTTTAGCGACGATTTAGCAACGATTCGTTGCTAAATCGTCGCTAAATTTTCGTTTTCCCTCCGGTGGGAAAACGAAAAGATTACAAAACTATTCGTTGCTAAATCGTTGCTAATTAGCAACGATTTAGCAACGATCACAAAATCTATAAATAAGGCCAAATTCTTTCATTTTTTTCACACAACCTTCTCTCTACATTTTATCTCTCTACAATCTCTCTATAAAAACACCACAATTTTTTCTCAAAACACTAAACCTTTTTACAAAAATGCCTCCTCGTCCAAACCATTATTTTAATTTCATCCGTAATCGTTCTGGTAGCGGATCTGATTCTAATCCTCCCCGAGAACCTTCAGAACCAACCCAACCCGACGAGGCTGAAGCCGCAGCGCAAGAACTGGGACGGAATGTCGGGATTAATGATTTTGATCCCTAGTTTAGTTTTTGTAAAATGTAATTTGAATTTTAAATTT
Source organism: Cochlearia excelsa (assembly GCA_963556525.1). Lineage (NCBI taxonomy): Eukaryota > Viridiplantae > Streptophyta > Magnoliopsida > Brassicales > Brassicaceae > Cochlearia > Cochlearia excelsa. Next base: position 187,037 of record CAUVZT010000044.1, read on the forward strand.
TAATTATAATAATTTTATTTTATTTTATTTTTAAATTCGTTTTAAAATTTTTTTTTTAATTTTTTTTTTTTAAAATCGTTGCTAATTCGTTGCTAATTTAGCAACGAATTAGCGACGATTGTTATGTTCTTCGTTGCCAAATCGTTGCTAAATTTAGCAACGATTTGGCAACGATTTAATCAAATCGTCGCTAATTCGTTGCTAAAATTAGCAACGAATTAGCAACGATGTGTATAAAGAATCGTTGCCAATTCGTTGCTAAATTAGCGACGAATATTTAGCGACGAATTAGCAACGATTTGTATAAAGAATCGTTGCCAATTCGTTGCTAAATTAGCAACGAATTAGCGACGTTTGCAGCAATTTCATAAGTTTTTAAATTCTGAAAATCGAAAATAATTTTTTTAAATTCGACGCTAAGTCGTTGCTATTTCGAAGCTAAAATAACCTTGCAAATTCGTTGCTAATTCGTCGCTATAATAGCAACGAATTAGCAACGAATATTTGGCAACGAATTAGCAACGATTTTGAGTCGTCGCTAATTTAGCAACGAATTAGCGACGATTTCGAAATAGCGACGAGAGATTAGCGACGAAAATGTAATCGTCGCTAAATCGTTGCTAAACGCGTTTAGCAACGATTTAGCAACGATTTTGGTCGTTGCTAAATGTGCAGATTCTTGTAGTGGCATGACAAAACAAAGCTTTAGATGGATTCTTCTCTAGGACATAAAGATCGCCTCTTGTGATCCCTTTCCCAATGAATTATTTACTCTTGATATCTTGAAAAATCACATCATTAGGACCAAAGATAACGTTGCAATCTAAATCACAAGCAATGCGTTTAACGGATATAAGATTCGAAGTAAAGTTAGGCATATAAAGGGTTTGAGAATCTCTGTCAAACAACCTATGGTTCCCTACACCTTCTATAGGAATCTTACCCCATTGCAATGATGACGTTACCTTGAGCCGGTTTCACATTACTAATCAATTCTAGGTTGCTAATCATGTGATGAGAAGCACCCGAATCAAGTATAATCGGTTTACTAGGTTCCTTGTCAATAATTTGAGCACTAAGGGAGTAAAAAGGATAAATACCAGAGCACTTAAGGGCTTTGATGAGTGCCTCGATATCGGATTTTCTTACGAACTCGTCATTGTATGGAACAATGGTCGTAGATTCTTCTTCATTTCCTCGGCTTGACCCGCTTGTACTCAGAATGCTAATCGAGTCATCATTGGAGAAGTGGGCTTTGGCGTCTTTGAACTTGGCCGGTTTGAGATGTGGATGCAAGTTCAAACACTTGTCCTTGATGTGGCCCTTCTTCTTGCAATGGTCGCATGTCAAGGATCTCCTTTCTTCATATGTCTTGGAGGGAGGTTTGAAAGCAACCTTTTTGGCGGTCACTAGCTCCTTCTTGCCATCGAACAAATATATGGAGCCTTGTTCCTTTTGTAGTTGAGCACACACTTCTTCAAGGTTTGGTAAGGTGTCAAATCTAAGAAGATGCTTGATGACATCCTTGTAGCTACCGTTGAGTGTAAGAAGCAATCCAAAGACTTCGTCTTGTTCTCTTTGTTCGCTTAGGACCTTGGGATCAACGAAGCTAGGTCAGAGCATTTCAAGCTCGGCCCAAAGAGACTTAAACCTCCCAAAGTGTTTGATGAACTCGGTGTCTTCTTGGTTTAGCTTCTTGATAGCCTTCTTGACCTCATACACTCGGCTTAGGTTGGATGCATTGCCATAGACGGTTTGTAGAGTATCCCACAACTCCTTAGCATTTTCACAATAGGAGTAGGTTTCTAGAATGGATGGCTCAAGAGATGCTTCAATGATTCCAAGAACCTTTTTGGTCCAATTGGAACCATTTCTCCTCATCGGTGGTAAGCTCACCGAGTCCTAGGTTAAACTCGGTGATGGTTTCTTGTTGTGTGAGTATGTGGTTCCATAGACCACGACCACAAAGAGCTATCTTCACGGTTCTTGCCCAAAGAAGATAGTTGATTCCTTTTAATGTGACCGGACAAATGACCTTCTTGTGTGTGGGTTCTTTGTCTTCCATGGTTTAGAGATGAAGGATGAGATTAGATCTTGAGAAAGGTAAAATTTTTAACCTTTTTAGCAGATCCAAGATTAGATGTAAGAAAGCTTTAATCTTGATGTTGATTGAAGCTTGAGACTTGGAACTAGAAGAATCTTAGAGTCCTTTCTTGTTAAGGCCGAAAGTTCTTGATATGAGAATTCGTTCTTGTGCTTGGATCTATGCTTGAAGCTTTGTATTTTATCATATAAGAAACGAATGAGAAAAGGTTGAGACGTTTATGAAGATTTGAGCTTTAAGAGGTGAAAACCGAAAGATTTGAAGTGCGAACCGAAAGATTTGAATCGAGATCAAGATTGAAAAGAGATTGAGCGGAAGCTTTAGAGTAGGTTCAAGAGCTTAATGCTCGATACCATGTTTGATTTAGGGAGATTAAGAAAGTATCGAAGTGTTTTAAGAGTTTATGTTCTTGGGTTCTCTTAAGAACATCAAGAACAAGAGAGAAAGAGACTAAATGATTTTCATTTCATAAAACTTAATGATGTTACAAAGAGAATATGCCATACATTAAGACTTAGAAAGGATTCAAAGACCAAGACCAAAGCATCCTATGTCGCTTTGTCTTGGAGCATTAATGGTGCTCGACTAAGTGTGCCGATTTGGAAAATAGCGCCTAGGCGCTTAGAAGGACTCGTGACCGTACGGACAAAGTGTCCTCCACGCGCCAACGGCTACAAAGTAATTGCTCCTTTCTTCCTTCTAGATTCTTCTTCTTCTTTTGTCTCTTTGTTCCCTTTGTCTTTTATTCTCAACGATAACATTAGTCAAGAGAGCTTGTGACTTTGTCTTGGGGCACAAGCTAGGTCTTTGCCTTGATGGACACCACATGTCCGGACAAAGACTTAGTCTCTTCAATATTGTTAGATGTTTCATAATTTCGTGAAACTTGTACAACGATCATTGAGACACTTATAAGAACTCATGTTGCATGAAACATTGTTAGATGTTTCATAAGTTTGTGAAACTTGTAGAAAGATGATTGAGGCACTTATAAGAACTCATGTTGAATGAAACTAAGCTTAGAGTCCTAGAATCACGTTGTTAGATGTTTCGTAAGTTTGTGAAACTTATAAAAAGATCATTTAGGCATTTATAAGCACTCATGTTGCTTGAACCTTGGTTTAGTGTCCTAGAATATGTGTTGTTAGATGTTTCATAAGTTTGTGAAACTTGTACAACGATCATTGACACACTTAAAAGAACTCATGTTGCATGAAACTTGGTTTAGAGTTCTTCTTTACGCGTTGTTAGATGTTTTATAAGTTTGTGAAACTTGTACAAATATCATTGAGGCACTTATGCACACTCATGTTGCTTGAAACTTGGTTTAGAGTTCTAGAATATGCGTTGTTAGATGTTTCAAAAGTTTGGGAAACTTAGACAACGATCCTTAAGACACTTATAAGAACTCATGTTGCATGAAACATGGTTTAGAGTCCTACAATATGTGTTGTAAGATGTTTCATAAGTTTGTGAAACTCGTACAACGATCGTTGAGGCACTTATAAGAACTCATGTTGCATGAAACTTGGTTTAGAGTCCTTCACTATGTGTTTTTAGGTGTTTCACAAGTTAGTGAAACTTGTACAAAGATCATTGAGGCATTTCAAAGAACTCATGTTTCAGTTTAGAGTCCTAGAATCACGTTGTTAGATGTTTCGTATGTTTGTGAAACTTGTACAAAGATCGTTGAGGCACTTATACGCACTCATTTTTCTTGAATCTTTGTTTAGAGTCCTAGAATATGTGTTGTTAGATGTTTCATAAGTTTGTGAAACTTATACAACGATCATTGACAAAATTCTAAGAACTCATGTGGCATGAAACTTGGTTTAGAGTCCTACAATATACGTTGTTAAATGTTTCATAAGTTCGTGAAATTTGTACAGTGATCATAGATGCACGTATAAGAACTCTTGTTGCATGAAACTTGGTTTAGATTCCTTCATTATGCGTTGTTAGATGTTTAATAAGTTCGTGAAACTTGTACAAAGATCATTGAGGCACTTATAAGAACTCATATCGAAGGAAACTTGGTTTAGAGTCTTAGAACCACGTTGTTAGATGTTTCGTAAGTTTGTGAAACTTGTAAAAAGATCATTGAGGCACTTATACGCACTCGAGTGTTACTTGAAACTTGGTTTAGAGTTCTAGAATATGCGTTGTTAGATATTTCATAAGTTTGTGAAACTTGTACAACGATCTTCTATACACTTATAAGAACTCATGTTGCATGAAACTTGGTTTAAATTCCTATAATATGGTTTAGAGTCCATTATGCATTGTTAGATGTTTCATAAGTTCGTGAAACTTTTACAAAGATCATTTAGGCACTTATAAGAACTCATATTTCATGAAACTTGGTTTAGAGTTATAGAATTACGTTGTTGGATGTTTCGTAAGTTTGTGAAACTTCTACAAAGATCATTGAGACACTTACAATAACTCATGTTTCATTTTAGTAGTTCAATAGTTGTACATTAGTTGTAAATCTCTTGTTAAATTCAATAGTTGTAAATAAGTAGTTAAATTTCGTTGATAAAAAGTGGGTATATTTTCAAAATTCCTATAAATACATCCTCACCTCTCACCACAAATCATATCTCTCTCTCTCTCTCTAAAGAAAAAAACTCACTTTCTTTCCAAAAAATGTCCGGAGGCGATATCTACGAAATCCGGAAGTGGATGAACATACATCGAGAAGATGACGGATCGGTGACACGAGAGTTCCTCGACGGGGTTTAAATATTTATGCAGCAGGCCACAAATCTACCAGTCACTATTAAAAGCGGTAAGATGTTTTGTCCTTGTACGAAATGCGACAATAGACGGTTCATTTTGGTTGAAAATGTTTGGAAGCATTTGTTAAATTGAGGATTTACACCACAATATTTTATATGGTTTCAACATGGGGAAGGTTATTGTGGTAATATTGCTAGCAGTAGTAGTAATTATCATCACGAATATGTAGATCATGATCAACATGTAGAAAATGAGTATGATTATATTAATTTTCATCATGATCATGGAAATGAACCGGATAGGATAAATGACATGGTTAGCGTTGCATTTCGCCCTGAAGTTAACACCGTTGCATTCTCATCTCGATTGAAATTTAGTCGAAGAACCTAATTTAGATGCTAAAAGATTCTACGACATGTTAAATGTTGCAAATCAACCAATATATGATAATTGTAGAGAAGTGCACTCTAAATTATCATTAGTTGCTAGAATGATGAATATTAAAACAGACTATAACTTATATGAGGTGTGGATGGATGATTGGGCCGCATTATTAAAAGAATATTTACCCTCGATAATTTAGCCGTTGAAATGTTTTATAAGGTTCAAAAATTGGTTATCGGCCTTGGTCTTCGTATCGCTCAATCGATGTATGTGTACACAATTGTATGATATATTGGAAAGACGAATACATTCTTGAGGAATGACGTTTTTGAAAAAACCCAAGATACATGCTAGAAGGAGTAGGTCGAAAGAGGGTACCGTACCAGAAGATGTGGTATATGCTTATAACGTACGTACTTCAAAGGATGTATCACTCGGAGAGGACAACTTCTTCGATGAGGTGGCATGCAGAACATACACAGAAGCCTGGAGAGGTGACCCACCCATCACATGCGAAAGCCTGGAAACACTTTAACTCGGTATACCCCGATTTTGCTAGGCGAAAAGGTAACGCCTACCTTGGTCTATGTACAAATGGATTTAGTCCATTTGGTATGTCGTAGGCGTATTCTTTGTGGCCCGTTATCGTCACCCCTTATAACCTCCCACCAGAGATGTGTATGCAAAGGGAATTTTTATTTCGAGTATATTAGTCCCCGGACCTAAACATCCAAAAAGATCTCTTGATGTTTTTCTACAGCCCTTTGGTGGAAGAGTTGAAGGAGTTATGGCACACTAGAGTAAAGAATTATGATTGTTCGAGGAAACATAATTTTACAATGCATGCAAGTGCTCCTATGGACGATCAACGACTTTCCCGCCTACGGAATGTTGTCAGATTGGACTACACACGGACGACTCTCTTGTCTGTACTGCATGGATCGCATTGACGCCTTCCAATTCAAGAATGGAAGGAAAACAAGTTGGTTCAATTGTTACCGTCAATTTCTTAGTCTGCGCAACCCCTACCAAAAAAACAAACGAATGTTTAAGAAGAACAAAGTGGTTCGTGATCCTCCATCGATGTATTATACGGCGAACAAGTTAAGGCGTATATGGATCATTACTTTTCGAATTACACAGTTCCCCGTGGAGGAAACCGGCATGTCTCGCCTAATCCGCATGATGGTTATCTTACGGAACACAACCGACATAAGAAAAGCATTTTCTTGGAGCTCTCATACCGGAAAGATCATCTACTCCGACAAAATCTCGACGTGATGCACATTGAGAAGAATTTTTTTGATAACATTATGAATACTCTTTTGAATGTGCAGGGAAAGACAAAAGACAATTTTAAATCACGTTTTGACTTGGCTGAGATATGTGCGAGATCCGAATTACACATTGATAAAGACGGAAAAGCGCCAGTGCCTATATTCAGATTATCGAGTGTAGCGAAGGCGTTGTTGTTCCAATGGGTGTTCGCCGAAGTTAAGTTTCCAGATGGTTTTGTTTCTAATCTTTCTCGGTGTGTAGATGGTAGTAAATTCACAGGTATAAAAAGTCATGATTGTCATGTGTTCATGCAAAGACTGCTACCATTTGTCTTGGCGGAAATTGTTCCACATAATGTGCACGAAACAATTGCTGGTACGTAATGCCTAATAAATTAATATAATATAAATTTTCATTAATGAAATACACCGTAATACCTATGATTTAATTAATTTATGTAGGTGTTGGATTGTTATTTTTTTTAGAATAAAAATAAACCATCGTCGTAAAATCGTCGTAAATTAACGACGATTCGTCTTAGTACGAGGTTGTTAGATCATACGAGGTTGTAGTTTGTCGTACAATGATACGTTCGTCGTAAACTAGTCGTAAAATCGTCGTACATTTACATGCATTTTACAACGTTTTTTGTGATATACCCCTAAACCCTAAACATTTTCTACAATAGATCTTATTTTACGTGCATACACTCATTAAAACCTCTAATGTTTATGAATAACTATAAAAACAATGATAAAGTAGATTATTAAAAATAAAATTTCATTTTCTTAGATTTTCTAAAAGTTAAGGTAAAGTGTGTTATAAATTGTGCTTCATATGTATATAAGTTCGAATTTTTTTAAAATTTGTTGTTTTTGAAATCATATGACCGGGTATGATGTAAGATGAATTTCATTGAATTCCATATAGTGTAATGAATCGTCGTAATATCGTTTTAATTTTAAGAACTCATGTTGCATGAATTTTGGTTTAGAGTCCTTCATTATGCGTTGTTAGATGTTCCATAAGTTCGTGAAACTTGTACAAAGATCATTGAGACACTTATAAGAACTCATAATGTATGAAACTTGGTTTAGACTCCTAGAATCACGTTGTTAGATGTTTCGTATGTTTTTGAAACTTGTACAAAGATCATTGATGAACTTATACGCACTCATGTTTCTTGGAACTTTGTTTAGAGTCTTCGAATATGCATTGTTAGCTGTTTCATAAGTTTGTGAAACTTGTACAACGATCATTGAGACACTTATTAGAAATCATGTTGCATGAAACTTGGTTAAGAGTCCTATAATATGCGTTGTTAGATGTTTCATAAGTTCGTGGAACTTGTACAACGATCACTGATGCACTTATAAGAACTCATGATGCATGAAACTTGGTTTAGATTACTTCATTATGCGTTGTTAGATGTTTCATAAAGTCGTGAAACTTGTACAAATATCATTCGGGCACTTATAAGAACTCATGCTTCATAAAACTTGGTTTAGAGTTCTAGAATCAGGTTCTTAGATGTTTCGTAAGTTTTTGAAACATGTACAAAGATTATTAAGACAATTACAAGAACTCATATTGCATGAAACTTGGTTTAGATTCCTCCATTATGTGTTTTTAGATGTTTCATAAGTTCGTGAAACTTGTACAAAGATCATTGAGGCACTTATAAGAACTCATGTTGCATGAAACTTGGTTTAGAGTCGTATATTATGCGTTGTCAGATGTTTCATAATTTCGAGAAACTTGTACAAAGATCATTGAGAGACTTATAAGAACTCATGTTGAATGAAACTTGCTTTAAAGTCCTAGAATCACGTTGTTAGATGTCTCGTAAGTTTGTGAAACTTGTACAAAGATTATTAAGACAATTACAAGAACTCATATTGCATGAAACTTGGTTTAGATTCCTACATTATGCGTTGTTAGATGTTTCATAATTTTGTGAAACTTGTAGAAAGATCATTGAGGCACTTATAAGAACTCATGTTGCATGAAATTTTGTTTAGTCCTAGAATCACGTTGTTAGATATTTCGTAAGTTTTTGAAACTTTTACAAAGATCATTGAGTCACTTACAAGAACTCATGTTTCATGAAACTTGGTTAGAGTCGTAGATTTTGCGTTGTTAGATGTTTCATAAAACTTGTACAAAGATCATTGAGGCACTAATAAGGTCTCATGTTGCATGCAACTTTGTTAAGAGTCCTAGAGTATGCGTTGTAGAAGTTTCACAAGTTTGTGAAACTTGTAAAAAGATCATTGAGGCACTTATAAGCACTCATTTTGCTTGAAATTTAGTTTAAAGTCCTACAATATGTGTTGTTAGATGTTTCATAAGTTAGTGAAACTTGTACAAAGTTCATTGAGGAACTTATAAGAAATCATGTTGCATGAAACTTGGTTTAGAGTCCTTCATTATGCGTTGTTAAATATTTCATAAGTTCATGAAACTTGTACAAAGATCATTGAGGCACATATAAGAAATCATGTTGCATGAAACTTGGTTTAGAGTCTTACATTATGCGTTGTTAGATGTTTCATGAGTTCGTGAAACTTGTACAACGATCATTGAAACACTTATAAGAACTCATGTTGCATGAAACTTGGTTTAGATTCCTTCATTATGTGTTGTTAAATGTTTCATAAGCTTGTAAAACTTGTACAACGATCATTGAGACACTTATAAGAACTCATGTTGCATGAAATTTTGTTTAGAGTCCTACAATACGCGTTGTTAGATGTTTCATAAGTTCGTGAAACTTGTACAATGATCAATTAGGCACTTATAAGAACTCATGTTGCATGAAACTTGTTTTAGAGTCCTTCATTATGTGTTGTTAGATGTTTCATAACTTCGTAAACTTTGTACAAATATCATTGAGGCACTTATAAGATCTCATGTTGCATGAAACTTGGTTTAGAGTCCTAGAATCACGTTGTTAGATGTTTCGTAAGTTTGTGAAATTGTACAAAGATCATTGAGACACTTATAAAAACATATGTTGCACAAAACTTGGTTTAAAGTCCTTTATTATGCGTTGTTAGTTGATTCATAAGTTTGTGATACTTGTACAAAGATCATTGAGGCACTTATAACAACTCATGTTGCATGAAAGTTGGTTTATAGTCCTAGAATCACGTTGTTAAAGTTTTTGTATGTTTGTTAAACTTGTACAAAGATCATTGAGACACTTACAAGAACTCATGTTGCATGAAAATTGGTTTAGAGTCCTAGAATATGCGTTATTAGAAGTTTCATAAGTTCGTGAAACTTTTACAACGATCGTTTAGACACTTATAAGAACTCATGTTGCATGAAATTTGGTTTAGAATCCTACAATACGCGTTGTTAGATGTTTCATAAGTTCGTGAAACTTTTACAATGATCATTGAGGCACTTATAAGAACTCATGTTGCATGAAACTTGGTTTAGAGTCCTTCATTATGTGTTTATAGATGTTTCATAAGTTCGTGCAATTTATACAAAGATCATTGAGGCACTTATAAGAAATCATGTTGCATGAAACTTGGTTTAAACTCCTAGAATCACGTTGTTTGGTGTTTCGTAAGTTTGTGAAATTTTTACAAAGATCATTGAGGAACTTATACGCACCGATGTTGCTTGAAACTTGGTTTAGAGTCCTAGAATATGCGTTGTTAGATGTTTCATAAGTTTGTGAAACTTGTACAACGATCATTGAAACACTTATAAGAACTCATTTTGCATGAAACTTGGTTTAGAGTCCTACAATATGCGTTGTTAGATGTTTCGTAAGTTCGTGAAACTTGTAAAACTATGATTGAGGCACTTATAAGAACTCATGTTGCATAAAACTTGTTTTAGAGTCCTTCATTATGCGTTGTTAGATGTTTCGTAAGTTCGTGAAATTTGTACAAAGATCATTGAGTCTATTATACGCACTCATGTTGCCTGAAACTTGGTTTAGAGTCTAGAATATGCGTTGTTAGTTGTTTCATAATTTTGTGAAACATGTACAACGATCCTTTAGACACTTATAAGAACTCATGTTGCATGAAACTTGGTTTAGAGTCCTACAATATACGTTGTTAGATGTTTCATAAATTCGTGAAAGCTGTACAACGATCACTGAAGTACTTATAAGTACTCATGTTTCATGAAACTTGGTTTAGAGTCCTTCATTATGCGATGTTAGTTGATTCATAAGTTCGTGAAACTTGTACAAAGATCATTGAGGCACTTATAACAACTCATGTTGCATGAAAGTTGGTTTAAAGTCCTAGAATCACGTTGTTAAAATTTTTGTATGCTTGAAACTTGGTTTAGAGTCGTAGAATATGTGTTGTTAGATGTTTCATAAGTTTGTGAAACTTGTACAACGATCATTGAGACACTTATAAGAACTCATGTTGCACGAAACTTGGTTTAAAGTCCTTTATTATGCGTTGTTAGACGTTTCATAAGTTCGTGAAATTTGTACAAAGATCATCGAGGCACTTCTAAGAAATTATGTTGCATGAAACTCGGTTTAGTGTCCTCGAATCACGTTGTTAGATGTTTCGTAAGTTTGTGAAACTTGTACAAAGATCATTGAGACACTTATACGCACTCATGATACTTGAAACTTGTTTTAGAGTCCTAGAATATGCTTTGTTAGATGTTTCATAAGATTTTGAAACTTGTACAACGATCATTGAGACACTTATAACAACTCATGTTGCATGAAAGTTGGTTTAAAGTCCTAGAATCACGTTGTTAAAGTTTTTGTATGCTTAAAACTTGGTTTAGAGTCGTAGAATAAGTGTTGTTAGATGTTTCATAAGTTTGTGAAACTTGTACAACGATCATTGAGACACTTATAAGAACTCATGTTGCACGAAACTTGGTTTAAAGTCCTTTATTATGCGTTGTTAGACGTTTCATAAGTTCGTGAAATTTGTACAAAGATCATCGAGGCACTTATAAGAACTTATGTTGCATGAAACTCGGTTTAGTGTCCTAGAATCACGTTGTTAGATGTTTCGTAAGTTTGTGAAGCTTGTACAAAGACCATTGAGACACTTATACACACTCATGATACTTGAAACTTGTTTTAGAGTCCTAGAATATGCTTTGTTAGATGTTTCATAAGTTCGTGAAACTTGTACAAAGATCATTGAGGCACTTATAAGATCTCATGTTGCATGAAACTTGGTTTAGAATCCTAGAATCACGTTGTTAGATGTTTCGTAAGTTTCGAAAACTTGTACAAAAATCATAGAGACACTTACAAGAACTCATGTTGCATGAAACTTGGTTTAGAGTCTTAGAATATGCGTTGTTAAATGTTTCATAAGTTTGTGAAACTGTACAACGATCATTGAAACACTTATAAAAACTCATGTTACATGAAACTTGGTTTAGATTCCTTCATTATGCGTTGTTATATGTTTCATAAGTTCGTGAAACTTGTACAAAGATCATTGAGACACTTATAAGAACTCATGTTGTAGGAAACTTGGTTTAGAGTCCTAGAATCACGTTGCTAGATGTTTCGTAAGTTTGTGAAACTTGTACAAAGATCATTGAGACACTTACAATAACTCATGTTGCATGAAACTAGGTTTAGAGTCCTAGAATATCCGTTGTTAGATGTTTCATAAGTTTGTGAAAGTTGTACAACGATTATTGAGACACTTATAAGAAACATGTTGCATGAAACTTGGGTGAGAGTCCTACAATATGCGTTGTTTGTTAGATTTAGGAGAAGAAAGTATCGAAGAGAGAAAGAGACTAAATGATTTTCATTTCATAAAATTAATGATGTTACAAAGATAATATGCCATACATAAAGAATTATAAAGGAATCAAAGACCAAGACCGAAGCATCCTATGTCGCTTTGTCTTGGAGCATTAATGGTGCTCGGCTAAGTGTGTCGATTTGGAATTTAGCGTATAGGTGCTTAGAAGGACCCGTGACCGACTTGAAAAAGTGTTCTCCACACGCCAACGACTACAAGGTAACGGCTCCTTTCTTCCTTTTAGATTCTTCTTTTTCTTTTGTCTCTTTGTTCCCTTTGTCTTTTATTTTCAACGGTAACATTAGTGAAGAGCCCTTGTGACTTTGTCTTGGGCCACTAGCTAGGTCTTTGCCTTGATGTACACAACATGTCCGGACAAAGCCTTAGTATCTTCAATACTCCCCCGCAAGTTTAGCTTAATGTTATGGCTAAACATGGAACCAACATAGTCCTGCCTTGTTAACCTTGGGGAGAAAACCACTTGGGATAAAACTCACCTAAGGGAAAAGTGTACAAGATCATGCAGTTGGGGTGTTAGGCTTTGATAGCCCTTGTGAGTCCAAGTATAGGTAGAATGGACTCACAAACCTTCAATCTTGCGGATTTGGTGAAGATGTTCGCGAGTTGATCTTGGCTTTTAGAGAAGCATGGTAGAGGATCCCATGCTTTGCTATGTGTTCTTTAAACGCTGTACTTGTGTATTCTCCACCATTATCGGACCTAAACGTTTTGATTTTGGCATTATTGTGGTTAGTCACATAGCTTTGAAAGTTTTGAAAAGCCTCTAACACCCTATTTTTAGTTTGTAAAAGAGTAACCCAAGTGTATTTGGAACTTTCATCTATGAATGTGACAAAATATGAGTGATTATCCCTAGATTTAAAAGGAGATGACCACAAATCCGAATGCACAAGCTCAAAAGGTTTATAAGTCATGGTAGATTTTGGAAATACGGTTCGACAATGTTTACCTAAAATGCATGCTTCATAAGTTCATGATTAAATACAACATTTGGTAAAATGTTGTATATAGCATTCATATGTGGATTACCAATTCTATAATGTCAAATAACACTATTGGCCTCGGATAAAACCGTTTTAAAAGCATGACAAAACAAAGCTTTAGATGGATTCTTCTCTAGGAAATAAAGATCGCCTCTTGTGATCCCTTTCCCAATGAATTATTTACTCTTGATATCTTGAAAAATCACATCATTAGGACCAAAGATAACGTTGCAATCTAAATCACAAGCAATGCGTTTAACGGATATAAGATTCGAAGTAAAGTTAGGCATATAAAGGGTTTGAGAATCTCTGTCAAACAACCTAAGGTTCCCTACACCTTCTATAGGAATCTTACCCCATTGCAATGATGACGTTACCTTGAGCCGGTTTCACATTACTAATCAATTCTAGGTTGCTAATCATGTGATGAGAAGCACCCGAATCAAGTATAATCGGTTTACTAGGTTCCTTGTCAATAATTTGAGCACTAAGGGAGTAAAAAGGATAAATACCAGAGCACTTAAGGGCTTTGATGAGTGCCTCGAGGTCGGATTTCCTTACGAACTCGTCATTGTATGGAACAATGGTCGTAGATTCTTCTTCATTTCCTCGGCTTGACCCGCTTGTACTCAGAATGCTAATCGAGTCATCATTGGAGAAGAGGGCTTTGGCGTCTTTGAACTTGGCCGGCTTGAGATGTGGATGCAAGTTCAAACACTTGTCCTTGATGTGGCCCTTCTTCTTGCAATGGTCGCATGTCAAGGATCTCCTTTCTTCATATGTCTTGGAGGGAGGTTTGAAAGCAACCTTTTTGGCGGTCACTAGCTCCTTCTTGCCATCGAACAAATATATGGAGCCTTGTTCCTTTTGTAGTTGAACACACACTTCTTCAAGGTTTGGTAAGGTGTCAAATCTAAGAAGATGCTTGATGACATCCTTGTAGCTACCGTTGAGTGTAAGAAGCAATCCAAAGACTTCGTCTTGTTCTCTTTGTTCGCTTAGGACCTTGGGATCAACGGTGCTAGGTCAGAGCATTTCAAGCTCGGCCCAAAGAGACCTAAACCTCCCAAAGTGTTTGATGAACTCGGTGTCTTCTTGGTTTAGCTTCTTGATAGCCTTCTTGACCTCATACACTCGGCTTAGGTTGGATGCATTGCCATAGACGGTTTGTAGAGTATCCCACAACTCCTTAGCATTTTCACAATAGGAGTAGGTTTCTAAAATGGATGGCTCAAGAGATGCTTCAATGATTCCAAGAACCTTTTTGGTCCAATTGGAACCATTTCTCCTCATCGGTGGTGGTAAGCTCACCGAGTCCTAGGTTAAACTCGGTGATGGTTTCTTGTTGTGTGAGTATGTGGTTCCATAGACCACGACCACAAAGAGCTATCTTCACGGTTCTTGCCCAAAGAAGATAGTTGATTCCTTTTAATGTGACCGGACAAATGACCTTCTTGTGTGTGGGTTCTTTGTCTTCCATGGTTTAGAGATGAAGGATGAGATTAGATCTTGAGAAAGGTAAAATTTTTAACCTTTTTAGTAGATCCAATATTAGATGTAAGAAAGCTTTAATCTTGATGTTGATTGAAGCTTGAGACTTGGAACTAGAAGAATCTTAGAGTCCTTTCTTGTTAAGGCCGAAAGTTCTTGATATGAGAATTCGTTCTTGTGCTTGGATCTATGCTTGAAGCTTTGTATTTTATCACATAAGAAACGAATGAGAAAAGGTTGAGACGTTTATGAAGATTTGAGCTTTAAGAGGTGAAAACCGAAAGATTTGAAGTGCGAACCGAAAGATTTGAATCGAGATCAAGATTGAAAAGAGATTGAGCGGAAGCTTTAGAGTAGGTTCAAGAGCTTAATGCTCTGATACCATGTTTGATTTAGGGAGATTAAGAAAGTATCGAAGTGTTTTAAGAGTTTATGTTCTTGGGTTCTCTTAAGAACATCAAGAACAAGAGAGAAAGAGACTAAATGATTTTCATTTCATAAAACTTAATGATGTTACAAAGAGAATATGCCATACATTAAGACATAGAAAGGATTCAAAGACCAAGACCAAAGCATCCTATGTCGCTTTGTCTTGGAGCATTAATGGTGCTCGGCTAAGTGTGCCGATTTGGAAAATAGCGCCTAGGCGCTTAGAAGGACTCGTGACCGTACGGAAAAAGTGTCCTCCACGCGCCAACGGCTACAAAGTAATTGCTCCTTTCTTCCTTCTAGATTCTTCTTCTTCTTTTGTCTCTTTGTTCCCTTTGTCTTTTATTCTCAACGGTAACATTAGTCAAGAGAGCTTGTGACTTTGTCTTGGGGCACAAGCTAGGTCTTTGCCTTGATGGACACCACATGTCCGGACAAAGACTTAGTCTCTTCAATATTGTTAGATGTTTCATAATTTCGTGAAACTTGTACAACGATCATTGAGACACTTATAAGAACTTATGTTGCATGAAACATTGTTAGATGTTTCATAAGTTTGTGAAACTTGTAGAAAGATGATTGAGGCACTTATAAGAACTCATGTTGAATGAAACTAAGCTTAGAGTCCTAGAATCACGTTGTTAGATGTTTCGTAAGTTTGTGAAACTTATAAAAAGATCATTTAAGCATTTATACGCACTCATGTTGCTTGAACCTTGGTTTAGAGTCCTAGAATATGCGTTGTTAGATGTTTCATAAGTTTGTGAAACTTGTACAACGATCATTGACACACTTAAAAGAACTCATGTTGCATGAAACTTGGTTTAGAGTTCTTCTTTACGCGTTGTTAGATGTTTTATAAGTTTGTGAAACTTGTACAAAGATCATTGAGGCACTTATAAGAACTAATGATGCATGAAACTTGGTTTAGAGTCCTAGAATCACGTTATTATATGTTTCGTAAATTTCTGAAACTTGTACAAATATCATTGAGACACTTACAAGAACTCAAGTTGCATGAAACTTGGTTTAGATGTTTAGAGTATGAGTTGTTAGATGTCTTATAAGTTTATGAAACTTGTACAACGATCATGGAGACACCTATAAGAACTCATGTTGCATGAAAATTGGTTTAGAGTCCTTCATTATGCATTGTTAGATGTTTCATAAGTTCAAGAAACTTGTACAAAGATCATTGAGGCACTTATAAGAACTCGTGTTGCATGAAATTTGGTTTAGAGTCCAAGAATCACGTTGTTAGATGTTTCGTAAGTTTATGAAACTTGTACAAAGATCATTGAGACACTTATAAGAACTCATGTTGCATGAAACTTGGTTTAGAGTCCTATAATCACGTTGTTAGATGTTTCGTGAGTTTGTGAAACATGTACAAAGATAATTGAGACACTTATAAGAACTCATGTTGCATGGAACTTGGTTTAGAGTCTTAGAATATGCTTTGTTAGATGTTTCATAAGTTTGTGAAACTTGTACAACGATCATTGAGACACTTACAATAACTCATGTGGCAAGAAACTAGGTTTAGAGTCCTACAATACGTGTTTTTAGATGTTTCATAATTTCGTGAAACTTGTACAAATATCATTGAGGCACTTATGCACACTCATGTTGCTTGAAACTTTGTTTAGAGTTCTAGAATATGCGTTGTTAGATGTTTCAAAAGTTTGGGAAACTTAGACAACGATCCTTAAGACACTTATAAGAACTCATGTTGCATGAAACATGGTTTAGAGTCCTACAATTTGTGTTGTTAGATGTTTCATAAGTTTGTGAAACTCGTACAACGATCATTGAGGCACTTATAAGAACTCATGTTGCATGAAACTTCGTTTAGAGTCCTTCACTATGTGTTTTTAGGTGTTTCACAAGTTAGTGAAACTTGTACAAAGATCATTGAGGCATTTAAAAGAACTCATGTTTCAGTTTAGAGTCCTAGAATCACGTTGTTAGATGTTTCGTATGTTTGTGAAACTTGTACAAAGATCGTTGAGGCACTTATACGCACTCATTTTTCTTGAATCTTTGTTTAGAGTCCTAGAATATGTGTTGTTAGATGTTTCATAAGTTTGTGAAACTTATACAACGATCATTGACAAAATTCTAAGAACTCATGTGGCATGAAACTTGGTTTAGAGTCCTACAATATACGTTGTTAAATGTTTCATAAGTTCGTGAAATTTGTACAGTGATCATAGATGCACGTATAAGAACTCTTGTTGCATGAAACTTGGTTTAGATTCCTTCATTATGCGTTGTTAGATGTTTAATAAGTTCGTGAAACTTGTACAAAGATCATTGAGGCACTTATAAGAACTCATATCGAAGGAAACTTGGTTTAGAGTCTTAGAACCACGTTGTTAGATGTTTCGTAAGTTTGTGAAACTTGTAAAAAGATCATTGAGGCACTTATACGCACTCAGGTTACTTGAAACTTGGTTTAGAGTTCTAGAATATGCGTTGTTAGATATTTCATAAGTTTGTGAAACTTGTACAACGATCTTCTATACACTTATAAGAACTCATGTTGCATGAAACTTGGTTTAAATTCCTATAATATGGTTTAGAGTCCATTATGCATTGTTAGATGTTTCATAAGTTCGTGAAACTTTTACAAAGATCATTTAGGCACTTATAAGAACTCATATTTCATGAAACTTGGTTTAGAGTCATAGAATTACGTTGTTGGATGTTTCGTAAGTTTGTGAAACTTCTACAAAGATCATTGAGACACTTACAATAACTCATGTTTTATTTTTGTAGTTCAATAGTTGTACATTAGTTGTAAATCTCTTGTTAAATTCAATAGTTGTAAATAAGTAGTTAAATTTCGTTGATAAAAAGTGGGTATATTTTCAAAATTCCTATAAATACATCCTCACCTCTCACCACAAATCATATCTCTCTCTCTCTCTCTAAAGAAAAAAACTCACTTTCTTTCCAAAAAATGTCCGGAGGCGATATCTACGAAATCCGGAAGTGGATGAACATACATCGAGAAGATGACGGATCGGTGACACGAGAGTTCCTCGACGGGGTTTAAATATTTATGCAGCAGGCCACAAATCTACCAGTCACTATTGAAAACGGTAAGATGTTTTGTTCTTGTACGAAATGCGACAATAGACTGTTCATTTTGGTTGAAAATGTTTGGAAGCATTTGTTAAATTGAGGATTTACACCACAATATTTTATATGGTTTCAACATGGGGAAGGTTATTGTGGTAATATTGCTAGCAGTAGTAGTAATTATCATCACGAATATGTAGATTATGATCAACATGTAGAAAATGAGTATGATTATATTAATTTTCATCATGATCATGGAAATGAACCGGATAGGATAAATGACATGGTTAGCGTTGCATTTCGCCCTGAAGTTAACACTGTTGCATTCTCATCTGATTGAAATTTAGTCGAAGAACCTAATTTAGATGCTAAAAGATTCTACGACATGTTAAATGTTGCAAATCAACCAATATATGATAATTGTAGAGATGTGCACTCTAAATTATCATTAGTCGCTAGAATGATGAATATTAAAACAGACTATAACTTATATGAGGTGTGGATGGATGATTGGGCTGCATTATTAAAAGAATATTTACCCTCTGATAATTTAGCTGCTGAAATGTTTTATAAGGTTCAAAAATTGGTTATCAGTCTTGGTCTTCTGTATCAGTCAATCGATGTATGTGTACACAATTGTATGATATATTGGAAAGACGAAGACATTCTTGAGGAATGACGTTTTTGAAAAAAACCAAGATACATGCTAGAAGGAGTAGATCGAAAGAGGGTACCGTACCAGAAGATGTGGTATCTGCTTATAACAGACAGGCTTCAAAGGATGTATCACTCGGAGAGGACAACTTCTTCGATGAGGTGGCATGCAGAACATACACAGAAGCCTGGAGAGGTGACCCACCCATCACATGCGAAAGCCTGGAAACACTTTAACTCGGTATACCCCGATTTTGCTAGGCGAAAAGGTAACGCCTACCTTGGTCTATGTACAAATGGATTTAGTCCATTTGGTATGTCAGGTAGGCAGTATTCTTTGTGGCCCGTTATCGTCACCCCTTATAACCTCCCACCGAGATGTGTATGCAAAGGGAATTTTTATTTCGAGTATATTAGTCCCCGGACCTAAACATCCAAAAAGATCTCTTGATGTTTTTCTACAACCTTTGGTGGAAGAGTTCAAGGAGTTATGGCACACTAGAGTAAAGACTTATGATTGTTCGAGGAAACATAATTTTACAATGCATGCAAGTGCTCCTATGGACGATCAACGACTTTCCCGCCTACGGAATGTTGTCAGACTGGACTACACACGGACGACTCTCTTGTATGTACTGCATGGATCGCATTGACGCCTTCCAATTCAAGAATGGAAGGAAAACAAGTTGGTTCAATTGTTACCGTCAATTTCTTAGTCTGCGCAACCCCTACCAAAAAAACAAACGAATGTTTAAGAAGAACAAAGTGGTTCATGATCCTCCATCGATGTATTATACGGGCGAACAAGTTAAGGCGTATATGGATCATTACTTTTCGAATTACACAGTTCCCCGTGGAGGAAACTGGCATGTCTCGCCTAATCTGCATGATGGTTATCTTACGGAACACAACTGACATAAGAAAAGCATTTTCTTGGAGCTCTCATACTGGAAAGATCATCTACTCCGACAAAATCTCGACGTGATGCACATTGAGAAGAATTTTTTTGATAACATTATGAATACTCTTTTGAATGTGCAGGGAAAGACAAAAGACAATTTTAAATCACGTTTTGACTTGGCTGAGATATGTGCGAAATCCGAATTACACATTGATGAAGACGGAAAATCGCCAGTGCCTATATTCAGATTATCGAGTGTAGCGAAGGCGTTGTTGTTCCAATGGGTGGTCGCTGAAGTTAAGTTTCCAGATGGTTTTGTTTCTAATCTTTCTCGGTGTGTAGATGGTAGTAAATTCACAGGTATAAAAAGTCATGATTGTCATGTGTTCATGCAAAGACTGCTACCATTTGTCTTGGCGGAAATTGTTCCACAGAATGTGCACGAAACAATTGGTGGTACGTAATGCCTAATAAATTAATATAATATAAATTTTCATTAATGAAATACACCGTAATACCTATGATTTAATTAATTTATGTAGGTGTTGGATTGTTATTTTTTTAGAATAAAAATAAACCATCGTCGTAAATTAACGACGATTCGTCTTAGTACGAGGTTGTTAGATCATACGAGGTTGTAGTTTGTCGTACAATGATACGTTCGTCGTAAACTAGTCGTAAAATCGTCGTACATTTACATGCATTTTACAACGTTTTTTGTGATATACCCCTAAACCCTAAACATTTTCTACAATAGATCTTATTTTACGTGCAAACACTCATTAAAACCTCTAATGTTTATGAATAACTATAAAAACAATGATAAAGTAGATTATTAAAAATAAAATTTCATTTTCTTAGATTTTCTAAAAGTTAAGGTAAAGTGTGTTATAAATTGTGCTTCATATGTATATAAGTTCGAATTTTTTAAAATTTGTTGTTTTTGAAATCATATGACTGGGTATGATGTAAGATGAATTTCATTGAATTTCATATAGTGTAATGAATCGTCGTAATATCGTTTTAATTTTAAGAACTCATGTTGCATGAATTTTGGTTTAGAGTCCTTCATTATGCGTTGTTAGATGTTCCATAAGTTCGTGAAACTTGTACAAAGATCATTGAGACACTTATAAGAACTCATAATGTATGAAACTTGGTTTAGACTCCTAGAATCACGTTGTTAGATGTTTCGTATGTTTTTGAAACTTGTACAAAGATCATTGATGAACTTATACGCACTCATGTTTCTTGGAACTTTGTTTAGAGTCTTCGAATATGCATTGTTAGCTGTTTCATAAGTTTGTGAAACTTGTACAACGATCATTGAGACACTTATTAGAAATCATGTTGCATGAAACTTGGTTAAGAGTCCTATAATATGCGTTGTTAGATGTTTCATAAGTTCGTGGAACTTGTACAACGATCACTGAGGCACTTATAAGAACTCATGATGCATGAAACTTGGTTTAGATTACTTCATTATGCGTTGTTAGATGTTTCATAAAGTCGTGAAACTTGTACAAATATCATTCGGGCACTTATAAGAACTCATGCTTCATAAAACTTGGTTTAGAGTTCTAGAATCAGGTTCTTAGATGTTTCGTAAGTTTTTGAAACATGTACAAAGATTATTAAGACAATTACAAGAACTCATATTGCATGAAACTTGGTTTAGATTCCTCCATTATATGTTTTTAGATGTTTCATAAGTTCGTGAAACTTGTACAAAGATCATTGAGGCACTTATAAGAACTCATGTTGCATGAAACTTGGTTTAGAGTCGTATATTATGCGTTGTCAGATGTTTCATAATTTCGAGAAACTTGTACAAAGATCATTGAGAGACTTATAAGAACTCATGTTGAATGAAACTTGCTTTAAAGTCCTAGAATCACGTTGTTAGATGTCTCGTAAGTTTGTGAAACTTGTACAAAGATTATTAAGACAATTACAAGAACTCATATTGCATGAAACTTGGTTTAGATTCCTACATTATGCGTTGTTAGATGTTTCATAATTTTGTGAAACTTGTAGAAAGATCATTGAGGCACTTATAAGAACTCATGTTGCATGAAATTTTGTTTAGTCCTAGAATCACGCTGTTAGATATTTCGTAAGTTTTTGAAACTTTTACAAAGATCATTGAGTCACTTACAAGAACTCATGTTTCATGAAACTTGGTTAGAGTCGTAGATTTTGCGTTGTTAGATATTTCATAAAACTTGTACAAAGATCATTGAGGCACTAATAAGGTCTCATGTTGCATGCAACTTTGTTAAGAGTCCTAGAGTATGCGTTGTAGAAGTTTCACAAGTTTGTGAAACTTGTAAAAAGATCATTGAGGCACTTATAAGCACTCATTTTGCTTGAAATTTAGTTTAAAGTCCTACAATATACGTTGTTAGATGTTTCATAAGTTAGTGAAACTTGTACAAAGTTCATTGAGGAACTTATAAGAAATCATGTTGCATGAAACTTGGTTTAGAGTCCTTCATTATGCGTTGTTAAATATTTCATAAGTTCGTGAAACTTGTACAAAGATCATTGAGGCACATATAAGAAATCATGTTGCATGAAACTTGGTTTAGAGTCTTACATTATGCGTTGTTAGATGTTTCATGAGTTCGTGAAACTTGTACAAAGATCATTGAGGCACTTATAAGCACTCATCTTGTTTAAAACTTGGCTTAGAGTCGTAGAAATCCCGTTGTTAGACGTTTCATAAGTTTGTGAAACTTGAACAAAGATCATTGAGACACTTATAAGAACTCATGTTGCATGAAACTTAGTTTAGAGTCCTTCATTATGCGTTGTTAGATGTTTCATAAGTTCGTGAAATTTGGACAAAGATCATTGAGCATCTAATAAGCACTTGTACAACGATCATTGAGGCACTAATAAGAGTTCATGTTGCATGAAACTTGGTTTAGATTCCTAGAATATGCGTTATTAGATGTTTCAAAAGTTCGTGAAACTTGTACAAAGATCATTGAGACACTTATAAGAACTCATGTTGCATGAAACTTGGTTTAGACTCCTAGAATCACGTTGTTAGATGTTTCGTAAGTTTGTAAAACTTGTAGAAAGATCATTGAGGCTCTTAAACGCACTAATGTTGCTTGAAACTTGTTAAAGTCTTAGAATATGTGTTGTTAGATGTTTCATAAGTTTGTGAAACTTGTAAAAATATCATTGAGGCACTAATAAGCACTCATGTTGCCTTAAACTTTGTTTAGAGTCCTAGAATATGCGTTGTTAGATGTTTCATAAGTTCGTGGAACTTGTAGAACGATCATTGAGACACTTATAAGAACCCATGCATCATTATGCGTTGTTAGATGTTTCATAATTTTGTGAAAGTTGTACAAAAATCATCGAGGCACTTATACGCACTCATGTTTCTTGAAACTTGGTTTAGAGCCCTAAAATATGCGTTGTTAAAGTTTTGTAAGTTTGTGAAACTTGTACAAAGATCATTGAAGTACTTCTAAGCACTTACGTTGTTTAAAACTTGGTTTAGACTCCTAGAATATGTGTTGTTAGATGTTTCATAATTAGTGACACTTGTGCAAAGTTCATTGAGGCCCTTATACGCACTCATGTTTCTTGAAACTTGGTTTACAGCCCTAGAATATGCTTTGTTAGATGTTTCATAAGTTTGTGAAACTTGTACAAAGATCATTGAGGCACTTACAAGAACTCATGTTGCATGAAATTTGATTTAGAGTCCTAGAATCACGTTGTTAGATGTTTCGTAAGTTTGTGAAACATGTACAAAGATCATTGAGAAACTTATAAAAACTCATGTTGCATGAAACTTGGTTTAGAGTCCTATAATATGCGTTGTTAGATGTTTTGTAAGTTTGTGAAACTTGTACAAAGATCATTGAGACACTTATAAGAACTCATGTTGCATGAAACTTGGTTTAGGGTCCTTCATTATGTGTTGTTAGATATTTCATAAGTTCGGGAAACTTGTACAACGATCATGGAGGCACTTATAAGAACTCATGTTGCATGAAACTTGGTTTAGTCCTCGAATCACATTGTTAGATGTTTCGTAAGTTTGTGAAACATGTACAAAGATCATTGAGACACTTATAAGAACTCATGTTGCATGAAACTTGGTTTAGAGTCCTAGAATATGTGTTCATAAATGTTTCCTAAGTTCGTGAAAGTTGTACAAAGATCATTGAAGAACTTGTAATAATTCATGTTGCATCAAACTTGGTTGAGAGTTCTAGAATCACGTTATTAGATGTTTCGTGAGTTTGTAAAACTTGTACAAAGATCATTGAGACACTTAAAAGCACTCATGGTGCATGAAACTTGGTATGGAGTCCTAGAATATGCGTTGTGAGATGTTTCATAAGTTTCGCAAATTTCTACAACGATCATTGAGGCAATAATAAGAACTCATGTTGCATGAAACTTGGTTTAGATTCCAAGAATATGAGTTGTTAGATGTTTCATAAGTTTGTGAAACTTGTACAAAGATCATTTAGACACTTACAAGCACTCATGTTGCATGAAATTTGGTTTAGAGTCCTACAATATGCGTTGTTAGGTGTTTCATAAGTTTAGTGAAACTTGTACAACGAGCATTGAGGCCCTTATAAGAACTCATGTTGCATGAAACTTTGTATAGAGTCCTAGATATGCGTTGTTAGATGTTTAATATGTTTGTGAAACTTTTACAACGATCATTGATGCACTAATAAGAACTCATGTTGCATGAAACTTGGTTTGAGTCCTAGAATATGCGTTGTTAGATGTTTCATAAGTTCTTGAAACTTGTACAAAGAACATTGAGGCACTAATAAGCACTCATGTTGTATGAAACATGGTTTTAAGTCCTACAATATTCGTTGTTAGATGTTTCATAAGTTTGTGAAACTTGTACAATAATCAGGCACTTACAAGCACTCATGTTGCATGAAACTTGGAATATAGTTCTAGAATATGCGTTGTTAGATGTTTCGTAAGTTTGTGAAACTTGTACAAAGATTATTGAAACACTTACAAGAACTTATTTTGCGTGAAACTTGTTTTAAAGTCCTACATTATGCGTTGTTAGATTTTTCATTAGTTCGTGAAACTTGTATAACGATTATTTAGGCACTTATAAGAACCATGTTGCATGAAACTTGGTTTTGAGTCCTTCATTATACGTTGTAAGATGTTAATAAGTACGTGAAACTTGTACAAAGATTATTGAGACACTTATAAGAACTCATGTTTCATGAAACTTGTTCACAGTCCTACATTATGTGTTGTTAGATGTTTAATAAGGTTGTTAAACGTGCACAAAGATCATTGATGCATTTATAAGAACTCATGTTTCTTGAAACTTGGTTTAGAGTCCTACATTATGTGTTGTTAGATGTTTCATATATTGTGACTTGTACAAAGATCATTGAGACACTTACAAGCACTCATGTTGCATGAAACTTGGTTTAGAGTCCTAGAATATGTGTTGTTAGATGTTTCGTAAGTTTGTGAAACTTGTACAAAGATTATTGAGACACTTACAAGAACTCATGTTGCATGAAACCTGGTTTAGAGTCCTACATCATGTGTTGCTAGATGTTTCATAAGTTCGTGAAACTTGTCAACGATTATTAAGGCACTTATAAGAACTCATCTTGCATGAAAATGTTTTTTGAGCCCTTCACTATACGTTGTTAGATGTTTCATAAGTTCGTGAAACTTGTATAAAGATCATTGAAACACTTATAAGAACTCATGTTGCATGAAACTTGGTTTAGATTCCTACATTATGTGTTGTTGGATGTTTCATAAGTTCATGAAACTTGTACAAAGACCATTGAGGCATTTATAAGAAATCATGTTGCATGAAACTTGGCTTAGAGTCCTAGAATCACATTGTTAGATGTTTCGTAAGTTTCTGGAACTTGTACAAAGATCATTGGGACGCTTAGAAGAACTCATGTTGCCTGAAATATGGTTTAGAGTCCTACATTATGCGTTGTTAGATGTTTCATAAGTTAGTGAAACTTGTACAAAGATCACTTAGACACTTACAAGCACTCATGTTGCATGAAACTTCGTTTAGAGTCCTAGAATATGCGTTGTTAGATGTTTCATAAGTTTTTGAATCTTCTACAACGATCATTGAGGTACTAATAAGAAATAATGTTTCAGGAAACTTGGTTTACAGTCCTAGAATATGCGTTGTTAGATGTTTCATAAGTTCGCGAACCTTGTACAAAGACCATTGAGGCACTTATAAGAACTCATTTTTCATGAAACTTGGTTTAGAGTCCTACAATATGCGTTGTTAGATGTTTCATAAGTTTGTGAAACTTGTACAACGATCATTGAGGCACTTACAAGCACTCATGTTGCATGAAACTTGGTATAAAGTTCTAGAATATGCATTGTTAGATGTTTCGTAAGTTTGTGAAACTTGTACAAAGATCATTGAGACACTTACAAGAACTCATGTTGCATGAAACTTGGTTTAGAGTCGTACATTATGCGTTGTTAGATGTTTCATAAGTTCGTGAAACTTGTGCAACGATTATTAAGGCACTTATAAGAACTCATGTTGCATGAAAATTGGTTTTCAGACCTTCGGTATACATTGTTATATATTTCATAAGTTCATGAACCTTTTACAAAGATCATTGAGGCACTTATAAGAACTCATGTTGCATGAAACTTCGTTTAGAGTCCTACAAAATACGTTGTTAGATGTTTCATAAGTTCGTGAAACTTGTACAACAATCATTGAAGCACTAATAAGAACTCATGTTGCATTAAACTTTGTTTAGAGTCCTTCATTATGCGTTGTTAGATGTTTCATAAGTTGGTGAAACTTGTACAACGATCAATGATGTACTTATAAGAACTCATGTTGCATGAAACTTGGTTTAGAGTCTTTCATTATGCGTTGTTAGATGTTTCATAAGTTCGTGAAACTTGTACAAAAATCATTGAGGCACTTATAAGAATTTATGTTGCATGAAACTTGATTTAGAGTCCTAGAATCACGTTGTTTGATGTTTTGTAATTTGTAAAAGTTGTAAAAAGATCATTGAGACACTTACAAGTAGTCATGTTGCATGAAACTTGGTTGCAACATGAGTTCTAAACCAAGTTTCATGCAACATGAGTTCTTATAAGTGCCTCAATGATCTTTGTACAAGGTTCATAAAGTTACGAAACATCTAACAACGCATATTTTAGGACTCTAAATTGAGGTTCCACGAACTTATGGAACTTCTAACAATGCATATTCTAAGACTCTAAATCAAGTTTCATGCAAGATGAGTTTTTATTAGTGCGTCAATGATCGTTTTACAAGTTTCAAAAACTTATGAAACATCTAACAACGCATATTGTAGGACTCTAAACCAAGTTTCATGCAACATGAGTACTTATAAGTGTCTCAATGATCTTTGTATAACTTTCACAAACTTATTTAACATCTAAAAACGCATATTGTAGGACTCAAAACTAAGTTCCATGCAACATGAGTTCTTATAAGTGTCTCAATGATATTTGTACAAGTTTCACAAACTTACGAAACATCTAACAACGTGATTCTAGGACTCTAGACCAAGTTTCATTAAACATGAGTTCTTATAAGTTCCTTAATGATCTTTGTATAAGTTTCACAAACTTATGAAACATCTAACAACGCATATTCTAGAACTCTATACCAAGTTTCAGGCACTATGATTTCTGATAAGCCCCTCATTGATCTTTGTACAAGTTTCACAAACTTATGAAACATCTAACAAAGCATATACTAGGACTCTAAACTAAGTTTCATGCAACATGAATGCTTGTAAGTGTCTCAATGATCTTTGTACAAGTTTCACAAACTTACGAAACATCAAACAACGTGATTCTAGGACTCTAAAACAAGTTTCATGCAACATGAGTTCATATAAGTGCCTCAATGATCTTTGTACAATTTTCACGAGTTTATGAAACATCTAACAACGCATAATGAAGGACTCTAAACCAGGTTTTATACAACATGAGTTCTTAATAAGTGTCTCAATGAACTTTGTACAAGTTTTACAAACTTACGAAACATCTAACAATGTGATTCTAGGACTCTAAATAAAGTTTCATGCAACATGAGTTCTTATAAGTGCATCAATGATCTTTGTAAAAGATTCAAGAACTTATGAAACATCTAAGAACGCATATTCTAGGACTCTAAACCAAGTTTCATGCAACATGAGTGCTTATTAGTGCCTCAATGATCTTTGTAGAAGTTTAACGAACTTACGAAACATCTAACAACGCATATTCTAGGACTCTAAACCAAGTTTCATGCAACATGAGTTATTTTTAGTGCCTCAATGATCGTTGTACAAGTTTCACAAACATATGAAACATCTAACAACGCATATTCTAGAACTCAAAACAAAGTTACAAGTAACATGAGTGCGTATAAGTGCCTCAATGATCTTTATACAAGTTTCACAAACTTACGAAACATCTAAAAAAGTGATTCTAGGACTCTAAACCAAGTTTCATGCAACATGAGTTCTTATAAATGCCTCAATGATCTTTGTACAAGTTTGTTGAAATTATGAAACATCTAACAACGCATAATGAAGGACTCTAAACCAAGTTTAATGCAACATGAGTTCTTATAAGTGCATCAATGATCTTTGTACAAGTTTCACAAACTTATGAAACATCTAACAACGCATATTCTAGTACTCTTGATATGATCATGGATGGTGATGATACTAAGGAAAAGGAGATGGACACAGCTCAAGAGCCAGAAGGAGTTATCACAAGATCAAGAGCTAAGGAGTTAGATAGAGATGCTGAGACGATGATCATGAAGGAGGAGCTAGGCGGAGAAGCATCTAGGAGCTTCTTCAATACCCACATTCAGGCCTAGTACGATGACCAAGCTATGAGCCACTAAGTGACTTAGTGTCTCAACTTGGTACTCTTTCCCTTTGCATAGATTTGTCCCATTGGGTTTGCTATGCAAAGGTTTTAACGAGGCCAAGAAGAATACTACTTCGGTTGCTTAGTGACAATAGCTTGAAGAGTGTAAGAGACGAGACACTAGATACACTACTCGTCGTTCTATCCAAACTACGAGTTGTTTTCTTGTTTAAAGAATTTGTGTTGTTTTGATACTTTCCTTATTTGGCACTCCCCTATTGAGACATCAAGATGTGATGATCTTCTATATATACTATCTCTTTGTCTTTTATAAGAGTTAGTCATTGCTTTTACAAAAACCCTAAACGGCTAGACTCACTTTGGTTCTTCACATAATATGATCAGCTTACAAGCAGCCGCTTCCAAGGCGATCTTCGACGCATTGGCAAGATAACCATCTCTTGTTAAGTAGCCCACGTCTATATCAACCTTCCTTCATCATCCATCCATTGATTTCCACCGCTTAAAGTTTGTTCTAAAGAGACAAGCCGCTATGATTTAATCATAGCATATAATCTAGCCTTTATTCAGAAGAGCATCAAGGGGATTTGTATCAACTCTAAACAAAGTTTTCATGCAACATGAGTTCTTATTATTGACTCTATGATCGTTGTACAAGTTTCACAAAATTATGAAACATCTAACAACGCATATTCAAGGACTCTAAATCAAATCTCATGCAACATGAGTGCGTATAACTGCCTCAATGATCTATGTACAAGTTTCATGAACTTATGAAACATCTAACAAGGCATATTCAAGGACTCTAAACCATGTTTCGTGGAACATGATTTCTTATTAATGCCTCAATAATCGTTTACAAGTTTCACAAACTTATGAAACATCTAACAACACATATTTTAGAACTCTATACCAAGTTTCATGCAACATGAGTGCTTGTAAGTGACTCAATGATCATTATACAAGTTTCAAAAACTTATGAAACATCTAAAAACACATATTGTAGGACTCTAAACCAATTTTCATGCAACATGAGTGCTTGTAAGTGTCTCAATGATCATTTTACAAGTTTCACAAACTTACGAAACATCTAACAATGTGATTCTAGGACTCTAAACCAAGTTTCATGCAACATGAGTTCTTATAAGTGTCTCAATGATCTTTGTACAAGTTTCCCGAACTTATGAAACATCTAACAACTCATATTGTAGGAATCTATACCAAGTTTCATGCAACATGAGTGCTTATTAGTGTCTTAATGATCTTTGTACAAGTTTCACAAACTTACGAAACATCTAACAACGTGATTCTAGGACTCTAAACCAAGTTTCATGCAATATGAGTTCTTATAAGTGCCCCAATGATCTTTGTACAAGTTTCACAAACTTATGAAACTTCTAACAACGCATATTCTAGGACTCTAATCCAAGGTTCAAGCAACATGAGTTCTTATTAGTGCCTCAATGATCGTTGTACAAGTTTCACAAACTTATGAACACATAACAACGCAAATTCTAGAACATGAGTGCTTGTAAGTGCCTCAATGATCTTTCTACAAGTTTGAAGAACTTACGAAACATCGAACAACGTATATTCTAGGACTCTATACCAAGTTTCATGCAACATGAGTGCGTATAAGTGTCTCAATGATCTTTGTACAAGTTTCACAAACTTACAAAACATCTAACAATGTGTTTCTAGGACTCTAGAACAAGTTTCCTGAACTTATGAAACATCTAATAACGCATAATGATCTTTGTACAAGTTTCTCGAAATTATTAAACATCTAATAACGCATATTCTAGGACTCTAAACCAAGTTTCATGCAACATGAGTTCTTATTAGTGCCTCAATGATCTTTGTACAAGTTTCATGAACTTATGAAACATCTAACAACGTGATTGTAGGACTCTAAACCAAGTTTCATGAAACATGAGTTATTATAAGTGCCTCAATGATCTTTGTACAAGTTTCACGAACTTATGAAACATCTAACAACGCATAATGAAGGACTCTAAACCAAGTTTCATGCATCATGAGTTCTTTTAAGTGTTAGAATGATCTTTCTACAAGTTTCGAAAACTTATGAAACATCTAACAATGTGATTCTATAACTCTAAACCAAGGTTCATGCAACACAAGAACAGAGGCAGCGAATGATGATGAAGGTGTGATAATGGATTGGGGACATCTCAAGTAAGATATGGAGGCTTTCTTGATGGTTAGAAGATGGTGGTGTGATAATATTGTGCCTAGGTGGTGGCGGATTAATAAGTGACAAAACAGAGGTGATGGCTATGGAGGTGGAAGCGTGAGATGTGGTTTATGGACGTCTCAAACCAGCTATGGAGAGACTTTTTTGATGGTTAGTATATTCTCTTGTAAGTAAAGAACTTGGCAGAGAATCAGATCCAAGAGATGAATCGGTTTGAGTCTAAACACTAGAAGTTTTGGATAAAGGTTTGACTAATTTTTAAGAGATGTGGGCGTGACCCTTATAAAGAGAAAGCACATGTTGCTTCTTCTTTAGGGATTCACGAAATTAAGAGAAAAGTAAATTGCAAAACAATGCAACGTTTAAAAGAAACAGAAAAACAACGAAGCGTTTGGGATAGAATGGCGAGTAGTGTGTAGTTTATCGTCATACACTCTTCAAGATAATGTAACTAAGTGACCGACGTAGTGTTCTTCTTGGCCTCGTTAAAACCCTTGCATAGGAAACCCAATGGGACAAATCTATGCAAATTGAAAGAGTACCAAGTCGAAACACTTAGTCACTTAGTGTCCATTAGATTGGTCTTTTTTCTAGGCCGTGAAAAATATGTTGAAGAAGCTCCTAGCTGCTCCTCCATGATCATCGCTTGAACGTCCTTAGCTATCTCCTTGGCCTTTGATCTTGTGATTACTCATTTGGGTTCCTCTATGCTCGGTGCTCAAGCGCCTTGGTGCTCGGTGCTTGGTTCTCGATGTCCGGTTCCATGATCATATCATCAACTACATGATGCTCCTTATCAAATGACAAGCTAGGTGAGATCATATCATCCTCCCTCTCTTCAAAAGAATTTGACCTCAAATCTGTTTTACCTACAAGGAAAGAAATATGATTAAAAACACTCAAATCTAAAATAAACTTACCTTGAGGATAAAGGTGATAAGCATCTATTTTAAAGTGCTTTAGGATTGGATGCAGGTCATGAGTATCTCCATCATGTCCTAGACTGAAAAAGTATGGCACCCCAAAACACTAATGAAAACACTAAGCTACTCGGAAAGCGCCAACTCCAACGCACAATTCTTTATTAAAATCTCTTTATGATAACCTTACACAAGATCACTCATAAACTGGAGTTATACAATTCTACCCAATTGTCTCCAACCGATTCTAATAACCTAATCACCCTCGATTTCAACGCACACAAGCTTGAATCGATGAACACTCATCTTAAGAATAGATTTCTTTTTCTTGCGGTGATAAACCAGTAATTGCGGCAAAAAGTGTTGAACAAAACCCTAAACACTCTTCGCCTCTTGTACTCTCAAAACCTAAGGAAGATTTCCAAATCTAATCCTAAGGCTTTAGGGAATATTTCCATATCTTTGATTCATAAATATTCTCCTAATCTTCTTTTCCAATTCTGTTCGGATTTCCTTCTTTTTGATCCCTGCTTGCGCCTCACGCCAAAGATTCTCTTTTCCTTTTTGATTCTTTTCCAAGTCAGCATATCTTCGCATCATCATCCGTCCGGGCTCTGCTACGACTCCCCGCTGCTGCTTCAGTTCTCGATACACATCG
Source organism: Cochlearia excelsa (assembly GCA_963556525.1). Taxonomy (NCBI): domain Eukaryota; kingdom Viridiplantae; phylum Streptophyta; class Magnoliopsida; order Brassicales; family Brassicaceae; genus Cochlearia; species Cochlearia excelsa. The sequence goes on from CAUVZT010000044.1 coordinate 219,591, forward strand.
TGCAATGATACATCTTCATTCTCCCCCTTTTTGACCGATTTTGATAATCAAGCAACCCTGCAAAACTTATCAAACAACCACCACAAACACACACTACAAATGCATGCACACACTCACAAAAGGGGATGAGATTAGAACCAAATAGAAATCCTGTTTCAACAAGGTTCCAAAACAAAAAAAAGTTTTCAAAGTTAAACGACCGGGTTACACAGACCACAACCGTACACAAACAAAACTAGCTATCAAACTACAACTAGCTATTACAAACTCCCCCGCAACAGACATCCCCTTGGGTTTCTTCCTCACCACTTTCTCCCCCGCTTGATTGCACAAATCGTTAAAACGTTCACACAAGGCAAGCTTGAGAATAAGTAAAGAAGAGAACTTACCTACATCCAAGTGCTTCCCGAAGAATCTTGATGGCAGCTCTGATTGCCGCTCTCTTAGCTTTACGCGAGGCAGAGGGCTGAGTTTCTTCAGGCTCTTAAACAAAGATTAACTCTTCCTCAGTCTTTGTAGACGGTAGATGAGCCCAAAACTTGCAAATCAGGTCCTTATCATAAGGACATACGCCCACCACAGAATCCAAGAGACTCCCACCATCAAGCAGTTGTCTCACTTCATCAAGGTTCTTGACATCATTCTCACCTCTCTCAGGAATAAACTTCCTACGGAGATAGGATTCACACCTTGCTTTGGCGGTTGGGGTCTCGAAGCGTTCTTCCGCACTTGAAGCAGCAGATGCCTTCAGTGGCCTCTTCCTGAGATTTGGCCTGGATTCTGTGGGCTGTTCAGATCATTGTGACGGTGCTCCTGATGTGGCAGCAACGACGGACCTCTGGGAACGCCGAGGCGGTACCGACGGTAGCGAGGACTTTGACGACGAACAAGAAGAAGATGAAGGGATGTCCACAATGGGTTCCTTCTCCGTCCGTCCCGTCTGCGGTGGTGGAGGCGTAGCGGTACGATTTTCCATTGGCGACTCCGACGGTTGAATCGCCTCTTCCATGGCACGATTGCTCGGTCAAGCCGTTCAGACTATGAGAAGTCCACTTCGTTGCTCGATTCCGAGCCCGAATTATCTCTACTATGACCCCGGTGGAGAAGTTCATCTAGGTCTTCGATGGACTGGGATTGGGATTGCATGCGGCTAAATCTTGTCGCCATTGGTGGAGACTGTGAAGATAAGGACGATGCGGCTGGTGCGGCTGGTGCGAGAGGCGACAAACGGCGGGCTAGATTCTTGATTCCGGTGAAGATTGACGACATTCACCCTTCTCTTTTCGACAAAAGCTTGAAATTGTCTCTCCCTCTCCCCTTTAACCCTAATTTTTATCCCGCCCAAACTTTAATGGGCCTTTCACCAGAGTGGGCCTTTTTAATAAGTTTCAATGGGCCCGAAACAAATAGTTAGTCGAAACAGTTTTAAAAACTAGGCATACATGTGACTCCCCATTCGTGTGATATTTTTCCCACTTGCCTGTTAGACCATCTCAGCCTTGTTCTTCACACTTATAACCCTACTGACAATTAGACTCTTGTTGGCACACAAACAGTAAGGGACCCCAATATCCACATGATCATATGACCACCTGAGTTTATTAAGAACTTGGGTTACCTTTGAACTTTGTAACCTACTTCTCGAGACTTGGATACCCTTTGGACTCTGAGAGTTTGACTTTATACAATGCTCAGGATGATGGCAGGTGTTTTGGATCTCTCACATCTGATGTCTAGCTTTCACACTCTTCCATCTTTATCCTGAAGACAACCTCAACTTTCAACCTTTACTGTCGTCCAAGGCGTCTGGAATTTCCTTTGGATGAGTATAGATCCCTCACTTGCTTGAGAACCATCACTTGACTTCTCAGGTTCATCAAGAATTCATTGAAGAATTCTTTATCGACTGCTTGTGAACCATCACTTGACTTCTCAGGTTCAGCACGATGATTTTTTTTTTACTATTTACTCATCCTCAACACTTTGTACTCCTGACATGACAGACCTATGCTGATTCTATTCTCAGGACGATGAACTAGGGGGATTGTTGATCTGAACATTGAGATACCTTGTGGGGATTGTTGATCTGAACATTGTACTCGGTCTCTCCCCCGTCACAAGTATCTCAACTCAAAAATTAAGTTAGATTTCACAAACACCAATGGACTTCCTCAAATCAACAAATCTATTAAAATCCGGAGGCTTGGTCATTATATTAGCTAGTTGGAGATCATTACTCACATGACCTATGGCTATCAGTTTCTCCTCAACTAGTTCACGCAAAAAATGATGTCTAATGTCGATGTGTTTGGTGCGTGAGTGATGTATAGGGTTCTTAGAAATGTCTATGGCACTTTTGTTATCACAATGAATGAGAAGAGTTCCAGAATCCATACCATAGTCTTTGGCCATTTGTTTCATCCACAAGAGCTGTGTGCAACAGCTACCAAGGGCAATGTACTTGGATTCTACGGTTGAGAGAGAGAGACATTGTTCTGCTTCTTGTTATGCCAAGAGATAAGGTTGTTACCAAGAAAAAAATAGCCACCACTTGTGCTTCTTCGATCGTCTAAGCTCCCAGCCCAATATGCATCACAGTAGCCAACCAGATGTTTGTTCGTCTCTCTGCTGTAGAAGATTCCCAGGTCAACTGTACCCTTAACATACTTGATTATCCTCTTGACATCCACTAAATGGGATACCTTTGGATTTGATTGATACATAGCACACAAACCCACACTCTGACACAAATTCGGCCTGCTCGTTGTCAGATATAGAAGACTACCAATCATCCCTCTGTAGAGTCTCTCGTCCACGGCTTCACCATGTTTATCTGCTGACAGCTTGACAGTTGTACTCATCGGTGTTCTTGCTGTCTTGCTCTCCTGAAGTCCAAAACGAGCAACCAGGTTCCTGGCATAAGTGCTATGTGAGACTGAGATACCCTCATCCGTCTGCTTCACTTGAAGACCCAAAAAGTAGTTCAACTCACCCACCATGCTCATCTCAAATTCTTGTGTCATGGTGTTCACAAACTCATCAACAAGTTCATGACTTTTTCCCCGAATACGATGTCGTCCACATAGATCTGAACCACCAGATACCGTCCTTGTTAGTGCAGACAAATAAAGTTTTGTGAACACTTCCTCGTTGATATCCGTGTTCAAGCAAAAAGACTGTGAGCCGTTCATACCAAGCTCTTGGTGCTTGCTTTAGACCATAGAGAGCCTTTTTCAGTTTGTACACATACTCAGGATGATTAGGGTCCTCGAACCCTTTCGACTGTTCCACATACAATTCTTCTTGAATCACCCCATTCAAAAATGCACTCTTCACATCCATCTGATGTAGCCTGAAGTTCATGAGACACGACGTTCCAAATATAAACCCGATAGATTCAAGTCTTGCAACATGTGCGTGAAAGTCTCAGCAAAATCAACTCCTTCAACCTAGGAGTATCCTTGTGCCACCAGTCTAGCTTTGTTTCTGACAACATGTCCATGCTCATCACTCTTGTTCTTGTAGATCCACTTGGTTCCCACCACTTTGACATTTTCTGGCCTTGGCGTTTGATCCCACACTTCACTTCGACAAAGTTCTGAATCTCTTCGTGCATTGAACCGATCCAGAATTCATCAGCTAAGGCCTCTACGTGATTTCTTGGCTCAATCTTTGAGACGAAGCATGCAAACTGTACCATCTCTCTGAAGTTTATTTGCTTACGTCGGGTCACTCGCGCACCATCAAGGCTACCAATCACGTCTTTCTCTTAGTGGTTGCGATGCACTTTCAGTTGACTCGGACTCATCATAGTCAGATTCTGAGGCAATGGTTTCAGTTGACCCGGAGTCTGGTTGTTCTTATCACCCTTCTGTGACACATCTACCTCCCTGGTGTATTCCCGGCTGCCTGGTGACTCGTCAAAAACCACATTGACAGTTTCCATCACCATCTTGGACTTCTTGTTGTATACTTGGAAGGTTGTTCTCGAACCCGAGTACCCCAAGAAGATGACTTCATCAATCTTAGAGTCAAACTTACCAAGCTGGTCTTTATCATTCAGGATGTAGCACATACAACCAAAGATGTGAGAATAGCTTACCGTTGGTGTTTTCTCCTTCCACATCTCATATGGAGTCATGGTAGTTCGTTTCCGAACATAAACCTGGTTGATAATATAGCAAGATGTGCTAACTTCCTCAGCCAAGAAGTACTTGGCTACTTGATTAGCATGAAGCATCACTCTAGCCATCTCTTGGAGAGTCCTATTCTTTCGTTCAACTACCCCATTCGCTCGTGGAGTTCTCGGAGATGAGAACTGATGAGCAATACTTCGTTCTCCACAAATTGCTTCAAAGGACTCGTTCTGAAACTCTCCTCCATGGTCACTTCTGATGGCTTTGATCCCCCATTTCTCATACATTAGTTGAACTGCAAGGATCTTGAAGTTGTTGAGTGTCTCAGATTTTTCCCTTAGGAACATGACCCATGTATACCGTGTGAAGTCATCTACAATTACGAAAACATATTTCTTACCAGAAAGACTTTCCACTTGTATGGGTCCCATCAAGTCCATATGCATCAGATCCAGAGCTCTGGTTGACCTTACATCAACAACATTCTTATGTTGGACCTTCGCTTGTTTCCCCTCTGAGCAGGGATCACATACAAACTCAGCTTCCTCCTTGAGCTTCGGTATACCACGAATGAGCTCCTGATTAATGAACTTCATCATCGTCCTGACATTCATGTGACTAATTCGATGATGCCAAAGTTGAACATCACTTGATTTTGTAGCTGAGAAACACTTCATGACTGGTTTCCACATGTAGCAGTTGTTGGTAGATTTGGTTCCTCTCAGCTTCACATTTCCAGCTTCATCAATCGCTTGACACTCTCTTTTGGTGAATCTAACTGATAGACCATCATCACACAATTGACTGATGCTGATGAGATTTGCTTTCAGCCCATCAACCAAGAATACATTTACCAGATTAGGTCCGGTGGCTCTGCTGAGTTTACCCTTGCCTTTGATTTTTCCTTTGCCACCATCACCAAATGTAACTTTTCCACCAGATATATTTTCATAAGCATCTAGAATGTTGGAGTTACCTTTCATGTGCTTGGAACACCCACTATCGAAGTACCATTTGGTTCCCTCAGAGACTTGATCTTCATCCTCAGAGTAGAGTGAGTGTGAGTGATAGCAGTAAAGATCTTCTTTCTTAATCCAGACTTTGTTCTGGTGTTGCTTATCTCGTTGATATTTACACTGACGGACCAAAGTTTTGATGCAACTGTTGTATCAATGGCAGTGTGCTCGTATGTGTTCGTACCTTCCACAGTAGTAGCATTCATAATCCTGATGAGGATTTTGTTTCCTGAGGGTAGTCTGAATATATCCCTTGTACTTCTGAGGTGGACTCGTAGTCTTAATATAGTCTTGGTGTTCCCACAGGGGCTGCTTTGACGAACTTCGTCTTGGAGTAGCCGTTGTGGGCAGTGGCTCCGTGAAATCCTAAGCCCCACTTAGCTTTACCCATCCTACCCATTGTCAGGAGACTGTCTAGATCTTTGGTACCTTTCGTCAGCATCTTGATGTTCTTCAGTTGTTCTCGTAGCTGACTGTTGAGAAGCTTGTTCTTCTCCTTTTCTTCATCAAGATAGGTGTGGATCAGCTTTGCACAATACACTGCTTCATCTCTTTCTTTGGTTAGGATCTGTTTTTCATTTTGAAGTTTAACCAGACTATCATTCAGAGTCTTGGTATCATCTTAAAGCTGAATCAGTTTTTCAACAAGGACTTGGTTCTCTTCTTCAGACGACAGTCCTGATTCCACCTCTTAATCAGACTCTGATTCTGCTTCTACAACACCAAGATAAGCAACCATGTTGACCATGTCAGTATCATCAGAGTCTTCCTTGTCGGAGTCACTTTCATTGAATGTGATGAACGACTTTTCACCTTTCTTCTGGTTGCTGATGCATTCACTTTTCAGATGACCATATCCTTTGCATTCATAGCACTGAATTCCTTCTCTCGTCTTGAGGTTTGGGAATTCATTCTTGTAGTGTCCAAACCCTTGACACTCGTGACATTTGACATCAGATCTCTTTCCACGTTCATTGTCTGGTTTGATATCAAGTTTGGAACTAGCCGGTCCAAACTTCCTTTGACCCCTCTCCATCTTCTTGAATTATTTCTTCACGATCATACCCAAATGATCTTCAAAGTCACCTAGTTGGGAGCTGCTTTGCTCAGACACCAGAGCGATAGATTTGCTCTTGGTGTTTCCCTTCTTATTCTGTTGCATCTCATGAGCTTGCAACATACCAACCACTTGATCAAATTTCATCTTATCAGAGTTATGGGATAACTCAATCGCAGCTTTGTGAGACTGGAATTTCTCAAGAAGACTTCTCAGAAACTTTTTGACCAGCTTCTTGTCTTTGTAGACTTTTCCCATCACGATGGATTCATTCGCAATAGCACTCAGCTTCCCACTGAATTCATCAATTGTCTCTAAATCCTTCATCGTCAGAGTCTCAAAGTCATAGGCAAGACTATAGAGACGAGTTCTACGAACATCCTCAGTTCCTTCATATAAGGTTTTCAGAGCATCCCAAGCTTGTTTGGCGGTGGTGCATCCCTGGACCCTGGTGAACTGATCTTCGGACAGTGAGCACCAAATGACTGATAGAGCCTTGTTATTGAACTTGGATGCTGCCTTTTCTTTTGTTGTCCACTGGTTCTTGGGTTTAGATATCTCTTTACCGTAAGCACCCATAACAGTAGGATCGGTCCATCCTTCTTCGACAGCTGTCCAGGCATCTTCATCAATCCCACGGATGATCGCCTTGATCTGCACTTTCCACCACCCATAGTTCTGGGATTTTAGCATTGGCAGCTTGTTCTTCGTCATGTAGTGTTGGGAGTTCTCTATACTCGCGTCACAGATCTTTCACCTGTTGTTAAGAAACCTCACGTTCTTCGTTAGATGCCCGCTCTGATACCAATTGAAAAAGTATGGCACCCCAGAACACTAATGAAAACACCAAGCTACTCGGAAAGCGCCGAGTCCAACGCACAATTCTTTATTAAAATCTCTTTATGATAACCTTACACAAGATCACTCATAAACTGGATTTATATAGTTCTACCCAATTGTCCCCAGACGATTCTAATAACCTAATCACCATCGATTTCAACGCACACAAGCTTGAATCGATGAACACTCACCTTAAGAATATATTTCTTCTTCTCGCGGTGATAAACCAGTAATTGCGGCAAAGTGTGTTGAACAAAACCCTAGACACTCTTCGCCTCTTATAATCTCAAAACCTAAGGAAGAATTCCAAATCTAATCCTAAGGCTTTAGGGAAATTTTCGTATCTTTGATTCGGAAATATTCTCCTAATCTTCTTTTCCAATTATGTTCGGATTTCCTTCTTTTTGATCCCTGCTTGCGCCTCACGCCAAAGATTCTCTTTTCCTTTTTGATTCTTTTCCAAGTCAGCATATCTTCGCATCATCATCCGTCTGGGCTCTGCTACAGACTCCTGTTGCTGCTTCAGTTCTCTGATACACATAAGGCAATGATACATCTTTATAGACGTTCTCCGGGTCTCCATATAAAAACCTGAGACACACAAATAATAATTTTTCCTAACACCAAAGAACAATCTTTAAATGAGATAGAAAGTGTTTTGTTTAGATATGGTTGATCCAGATGGTTGGGGCTTCATATTGATGCTTGGACGGCTGACCATTATGATCCAAGGTGGTGATGATGCTGGTCTTTCCATCCTTTTCTGCACTTGAGCTTGAAGATCCAGGCGATACACAATATTTCTCTTATGTCTCGGCTTTGACATAGTCTCTTCCTCGATGTCTTTCTTCTTTTGAGGCAAGTAGAAGTGATAGGTGAGCTTCTTGACACTCATTGTGACATCGTGATACACATATCCGATAAGCTCTCCTCCATGTTCTTCCCTAAACAATTGCTCACAAAAGACAAAACTAGACAAGCACAAGTTATCTTGAAACATATAGAAATCTCTCTTAAGGTAATGATGACTAACAAACTTTCCACATGCTTTATATGATTGTCCAAACTCATTACCACTAGCCTAAAGGTCTATATAAATTCCAAAGTTAATATCATTGGTGCTAAAGTTATAGAGTAGAAAGTACCCCCTTGACAATGTGTCGGTCACACCATTATCCTTACCTTTCTTGGACTGAATGGAATGAGAAAAGATCTCATAGAAGTAGAAAAATCTACCATGTTCTTTGTCAATCTCTGGTGGTATTTCAAGATGGGGAAAAGATTCATGGATGACAAGCTCACTAGTCTCCATGAGTTTGGTTTGGTTGAGGTATTAGACATCCTGAGTGTATGGTAGCTCTTTGTCTTTGGGAAACTCATGCTCATGCGTCTGTAAAACAGAAGAAACCTCACTCGGAAACACCAGTGGAAGATTAGAGGAACTTATAAGAGTTTCTTTATACACGAACTTTTTTGAGGTTTACTAAAAGCATAAGTTTTGTGGATCTCTCCCGATTGGATATTGTTGTTGGAGCTTTTGGATTTAGTCTCCTCTTGACTTTTATCCTTACACAACTGGTCTTTAGAGTAGCTATGATCTCGGTCCTTTAACTTAGATGCATGAAACTATTGGAAAATAGCACAAGGGAGGATGAGATTCGGAGGAGAAGATAGGTAGATTAGGAGGAGGAGTTTCATTTTTTAGTTTGGGAGATTTACTGACAAGAGATTTTCAGTGAAGTATATTAGAGTAGGTGAAGAGGCTTTTAGCCATCATAACATTACAAGTTTTGATACAAGAGATATATAAAGAGATTACAAGAGTGAGCTTAAAACCCTAACCTAAGGAAGAAGATGATCTGTGACCGTTGATCTTGTTTCCTTTAGAGAGATTGTGACAATTGGATGAAGGGATAAGATTCTTTGTCATTTTATGCTTTGTCCTTTGTGCTTTAATTTGAATTTCAAATCTTTGACTCCTGTTGTTGACTTGGCTCTTCGCCTCTTCCATTGACTCGCCAAGTCATCACATGATCACACAAGATTTGCACAACCCTGATTTTGCACGTCTCGGAAATTCGTATCATGGATTTTTCACGTCGCGGAAACTTCGTATCACGGATTTTGCACATTGTCAAAACCGTTCTTGACACGCCTTTCGAGGTTTTTAAGGAAGTGCGCAATATTTTCACATTTTACAATGCACAATATATGCACTTCCGTGATCATGATTGTGCGTACGCCTGGTTTGATCTTCCTCGACATTTGGATGTCGTCTCGACCAAATCTTAGGCGCCTTGGCTACTTTCTTCTTCTCTTCATCTTGAACTCTTGTTTAATTCTCTTTACTCTTGCCTTCTGTTCTAAGGCACTTCTTCATCTTACCATGTCTTGACCTAATGCCTTTGATAGGTTATCATTAGTCTCAACACTCCCCCGCAAGCTTAGCCTTATGAAATGGTTAAGATTGGACACCGCTCAACAAACCTTATTAAAACTTTAGTAAGCAAAACCACTTGGGATAAAAGCATTACTAAGGGAAAAAGAGTATATGTTGTAACAGTTAGGGGTCTTCTTTCTTGTGAGCATTAGTCTCGGTTTGGCCTTGTCTTGATAGGCTTCTTTCTTGGACTTGATTTTGCTCACTTCGTTACTACTCCCCCTTAAGCCTTTACCATCTTGGTTTCGGTCTTAAGGGTTTTCTTCAACGACCTCAACAAACTTCTTTATCTCGGCTTGATTGAGTTTCTTGTGATGCAATCTTTGTTTTGGGAAGTGTTGCATTCTCCCTTAGTTGAAAATGAGACCTTCTTGGTCCTTCTTTTGTTTGTATCATCCTCCGACTTGTTCTTCACAAGCTTCAATGTGAGATTGATTTGGCCGAAACTTTTGACTTCTTCATCCTTCTCTTTGTTTCTTTATTGGATTTCATCCTATCTTTGGTCTTTCACTCCTTGAACCTTCAAGAGATTTAAAAGAACATGACTTAGTAAAAACATAGAGAAATGCATTCTAAAGAAGCTTAAATCTAAACTTATTTTGAAATAGATTAAGCATTCTTTAACAAGAGATTTGATCATAAGCTACGCATCAAGATTATGGGATACGGGTCTAGACATATGATTCTATTAAGTATAGTTAAGAGTAAGGTTTAGAAGTAGCCTTTAGTTCGTAGTGGTTTGATGCTCTCTTGTAGTTGCATTTTGGTTTCAGTTCTGGTTTCTTAATGGAGTCTCTTGCTTTCTCCTTTGTACAAGCTTGAGCCAAGATGATGTGTTGAGTTCCTTTCTTCAAGGTCCTCTTGAGTTTGATCCTCTTTCTTTCAAGAGTTTCTTCTTTAATCGTGGACCGACCTTGCTCTTTGTAGAGGTTTGGCCGAGAGTGAATTGGTTTGGCATCTTGATAAATGCCTTAACCGAAGATTGGTGGTAGATGGTTTGGCCTTTCCCTTTGTAGAGTTTGACTGAGAGTGATGATAGGATTTGCACTTTTGAGTTGTTTGGCCGAATGAACCTTCTTGAGATCTTTGACATCTTGGACACACTTTAGCATTATCCAAGTATTCTAACCTAATAGTTTCTTTGCAATTTGTGTTGTTTGGCCAAGTGGATGAATGAGAGCTCTTTGACATCATGAAGATACTTGAGCATTCTTCGAGTGTTCTTAGCCGGATAGGGTTTTCTTATTTTCTTCTTTAATGTTGTGGCTTTGCCATTTGAGTGACTTAGTCGAATGATTTAGTGAGAGCTCCTTGACATCTTGAATATGATTTAGCATTCTCCAAATATACTTAGCCGGATTGGGTTTCTTCTTTTCTTATTTGTTGAGTCTCTTTCTTCAAGAGCTCTTTGAGTTTAGGCTTTACATCTAGCTACATGTTTGGCAAGATGTAGCAAGTAACTTGGCTTTAAATTTGTGAATGATTAGACGAATGGAGACGAATGGTTGATGTCCATCTTGAGATTGGCTTTGTATCATGGCCGAAAGTTTATTGATTTTCTTTCTTCAAGAACACTCCTTGTAACCGGTAACTTGGCCTTGGCATCTTCTTGATGTTTTGCCGAATGTTTATTGATCTTCTTTCTTCAAGAACACTCTTTGGATCTCCATCTTAATCATAAGATGATGTAAATCTTTTCTCCACCCCCTCCCCCTCATGGTTAAGATGGGATACTTCATTGTTGTTTTCTCTTCCCGGCTTGGACTATGCAAGCTTTAGGGTGAAGGTTTCTCATCTTTCTTTTGTAACTTCCATTTGAAACTCTCATGTATCTCCTTTGTTCTCTTTCTTTTAAATCGGTTATTGTTTCTATCAATGCTTAGTGGTTCTTCATTGTTGATCTCTTATAGTCTTTTGTATGATGATCCTACATCATCACAAAAACAAAATTGATTTAAGTCCAATTATTATCGGCATAATTAGCAACTTAAATCTCATTACAAATGCTTAAATACTAAGAACAAGTACAATGTAAGATTACAATGAAGAGTTAATGCCTGATTAAAAAAATGTATCTAATCACAAGTTCAAGTTCTAGCTTATAAGATTAGCATGTATGAGTACTTAAAGCCAACAGTGAACTAAGCATAAATAAATTTAAACAATAACTCTTATGAACACTCAATAACTCATGCAATATCTTAAATACAAATTAGAGAGAAAGGGATTTAGAAATGACATTTTTCGGTTTAGTTCTTGAGTAGATGGTCATATGGGAAAGTCAGTATACTCTTAGAGCACCTTAATCGGTTAGTCTATGCTTGAGCTGATGACTTTCCTTATGAATTGATCTTGATAGCTTAATACCTACATATGAAACAAGGTTTAGCAACAAGAGTCTTTTGACATTGGCTCCTTGCCATAAGACTTATATAGGACATGGCCTTTAAAGATTTAAAACCCGGACCATGTCCTGAACCACACAAAGACTAATTGTGACTTTTGATGCCTTCATGGCGAGTCAATCCTCTTGGATTATAAACTTCGATGCACTAATGCAGTTAATGATCACATCATTAGATCAACATGACAAATATATCCTATTTAGATACCGTAAGTCATGAATCATTTCTTCATGTGTTAAAGAATTAGATTCAACATGACCTTTAAAGACTTTAGTCCTTTATTAAATCACGGATCGCTTCTTATACACATGTTAACCGAGGAAGCATTGGATTCAACGAGCTCACATGTGTTTAAACACTTAGTGAGTCTCGGTTCTCTTTCCTCTAAGGAGCTTTGGAATCCCTAAGACCTTAATTGCTTAATCACAAGCGGGTCTTTGGTTCCTACTCTTGTGTAACAAAAATGAGACAAAACACTTCACCAAACAAGGACTAGTGATTTTAGTCTTTTAGCAAGCAAAGATTTTGACTTTGTAATGAGATATAAAAGAGATAATGAGTATAGAGCTTATGTTGAATCCTTAATTATCTAGAGAAGATCTTTAGGGTTCAATGTCTCATAAGAGAACGTTCATTAGATATACTAGTGAGGCAACTACTAATCTCTTAATTCCCTTTTGTTTACACAATCACCACTACTAATCTTAGTCTTGGATTTAAATTCGAACACGCATGAGCACATACTAAAACATTTGAAATTACATGCTCATGAACTTCCTTATATTCTCATAAGAGACACAAGGAAGGTTCTCATACATTTAGCTCACAAGTCTCAAGCTTTGAGCTTTGAGGTTCTTGTTCATTGCTTAATGTCTTAGAATAGTCGGATTTGGATTCATCAAGGTTACATTGGACTCACACTACAAGAAAACAGGGTAATTTCCTACCACATTTCCGACCGTAAAAACGTGGTCGGAAATTTCCGACCACTTTCCGACCGATTTCCGACTACATGGATATTGGTCGGAAATCGGTCGGAAATTTCCGACGGAAATCCGACACAAATATTTGGTCGGAATTTGGTAGGAAATCGGTCGGAATTTGGTAGGAAATCGGTCGGATTTTCGTCGGAATTTATTTTGGTCGGAATTCCGTCGAAAATTTTCTACCGATTTCCGACCGATTTCCTACCACAATTGATCCGTTGCACAACGGAAACGAAACGTTAAAATATCGGTCGGAAATCGGTCGGAAATGTAATCCGTCGGAAATTGGTAGGAAATTTCCTACCAATTTCCGACGGAAATAATTTCCGACCGATTTCCGACCGATATTTTAACGTTTCGTTACCGTTGTGCAACGGATCAATTGTGGTAGGAAATCGGTCGGAAATCGGTAGGAAATTTTTCTTATATATATCACATCCTCACTTCTTCTTTCTCACAAATTCTCTTATCAATCTCCATTTACCACAAAATTCAATACAAATTAACAATTTCTCTTATCAATCTCCATTTACCACAAAATTCAATAAAAATTATTATAATGAGTTATTTTAGATCGTGGATGGATGGAAATCATAAAGATCCGGCGACGGGATTACTTTCGGAAGAATTTGCGGAGGGGCTTAAACAATTTATGGAGTTTGCCGCAATTCAAGAAAGAACCGTAGCAACAGGTAAAATGTATTGTCCTTGTAAAAATTGCGATAATCGTAGAAATGTTTTGGTAAAAGTAGTATGGAAGCATTTATATAATGTTGGTTTTACGCCGGGGTATAAAATATGGTATTCTCATGGGGAAAATGATTTGATGGTAAATTATCCTAGTAGTAGTAATGTACAATATTATGATAATAATTTAGTTGTCCCTCCGGTAGAAGAACCTATATCCGTAGATAGGACCGTGCAAATGGTAAATGATATTTTTCGCGAAACTATGCCGTCGTTTGTTGGAGATCATCATGAGCCTACATTGGAGGAGCCAAATGTGGAAGCGCAGAAATTCTTTGACATGTTGGATGCCGCTAAGAACCCGTTATATGGTGGGTGTAGAGAAGGTCATTCACCTCTTTCAGCTGCGACAAGAATGATGTCTATCAAAACGGATTACAATCTTTCAGAATATTGTGTGGATGCGTGGGCTGGTCTGATCAAAGACATTTTGCCCGAAGATAATATGGCACCGGGGACGTATTATGAAATCGAGAAGTTTGTATCTGGTCTAGGATTACCGTATCAGATTATCGATGTGTGCGTCGATAACTGTATGTTATATTGGAGAAGAGATGAAAACCGCTCGGCATGCCGGTTCTGTAAGAAACCACGATATAAAGAAACTGGTGGAAGAGTGTCCATACCTTATAAGAGAATGTGGTATTTGCCGTTAACGGATAGACTGAAGAGGTTATATCAGTCGGAGCGCACAACAAGTTCGATGAGATGGCATGCGGAACATGAGATGTTAAATGGAGAGATAGCACATCCTTCGATGCTCAAGCATGGAAACATTTTCAAAATGTGTATCCTAGTTTCGCAAGTGAGAGTCGCAATGTGTATTTGGGATTAAGTACGATGGTTTCAACCCTTTTGGGAAACATGGGAGACAATATTCTTTATGGCCGGTGATCGTCACGCCTTACAACTTGCCTCCGTCATTGTGCATGGTTAGGGAGTTTTTGTTCCTATCTATTCTTGTTCCTGGGCCAGAGCATCCGAAGAGAGCACTAGACATATTTATGCAGCCGTTGATACATGAGTTGAAGATGTTATGGGAGAGTGGAGTTGAAACGTACGACATATCAATGCAACAAAACTTCATGATGCGAGCAGTACTAATGTGGACTATTAGCGATTTTCCGGCATATGGTATGTTATCTGGATGGACCACACATGGACGGTTATCTTATCCTTATTGTCAAGATAACACCGATGCTTTCCAATTGAAGAACGGACGTAAATCATGTTGGTTTGATTGTCATCGACGATTTTTACCAAACGATCATCCATACCGTCGGAGCACTACTTTGTTTACGAAGAAGAAGAAAATCTATGAAGGACCTCCCGAAGAAGTAAGCGGTGAACATATACTAACTCAACTTAGAGATTTTGGAGCCGAGAAGACAAGACGTTGTGGTGGTAACGGACATCAAGTTGTAGATGGATATGGTGAACATCATAACTGGCACAAAAAGAGCATATTTTGGGATTTGCCTTATTGGAAGGATCATTTACTTCGGCACAACCTAGATGTTATGCACATCGAGAAGAACTTCTTTGACAACATCATGTTCACCATTATGAACGTGAAAGGGAGGACGAAAGACAACTTGAAGTCCAGATTAGACTTGCCGACTATTTGTTCTCGGAAGGAACTTCATGTCACCAGTCAAGGAAGATATCCCCAACCTCGCTTTTCGGTTAAACGCTTCAGCAAAGCATGAATTCTTTAGCTGGATAATGGACAGTGTTAAGTTTTCGGATGGTTACTCTTCTAACCTTAGAAACTGTGTTGATCGTGGAGAAGGTAAGTTTTCAGGGATGAAGAGTCATGATTGTCATGTTGTTATGCAACGTATTCTTCCATTTGCATTCGACGGGCTTCTTCCGCAAAAAGTCCATGAAGCGATTGCAGGAATAGGAGCTTTTTTCAGAGACATTTCTGCGAGATCCCTTTCCGCCGAAGAAATCCGAAATCTTAACGAGAAGATCCCTGTGATATTGTGCAACCTAGAGAAGATATTTCCGCCTTCTTTCTTCGACGTTATGGAACATTTGCCAATTCACTTGCCTCGGGAAGTAGAACTTGGTGGTCCCGTTCAATATCGGTGGATGTATCCTTTCGAGCGCTACATGTACCATTTGAAGAAAAAAGTGAAGAATTTAGCGAGGGTTGAAGGTTCAATTATTGCCCAAAGCATAAACGAAGAGAGATCTAACTTAGCTGGATACTACTTTCCACCACAAACCCAAACAAAGAGTGGAAAACAAAAACGACATGATGATGGAGGAGTGCATGCTTGTTATCCTGTATATGTACCAGAACTTTTTAGACAGGTTGGGCGTTTAAGTGGAAAGGGTAAAAGGCGAAGACTCAGCGAGGTTGAGCATGCTAATGTGCACATGTATATTTTGACCAACTGCGAAGATTTGGTGTCGTACGAGGAGATTTACATGGCGCAAAAACGATTTGAACATTCGGAAGCAACAGACAATGAATTAAATGAAGTCAAAGAAAGAGAATTTGCAGAATGGTTAAAGTTATATGTTTACGGCAGGCAGCGCGAAGGAGAGTTAATTCCAACATGGTTAGAAGAGGTGGTGAACGGTCCACAATATATTGCTGTTTCACACCCGATGTACTGCACGCGTGGATACACTTTTAAAATATTTCGTGAGGGAAATTCAAGGTCGACGGCAAACCATGGGGTGTCAGCGGTAGCCGGAGATTTGGTTTACTACGAGGTATTACATGAGATATTAGAAGTGCATTATAGCGGGATGCTCGATCTAAGATGTGTTACGTTATATTGTGATTGGTATAGCCCCGTTGCAGGACATGGTGTACGTACAGACGAGTTTGGTGTTACTACAATACATTCTCGAAGGAGGTTACAAAAATATTATCCGTTCATTCTTGGATCGCAGGCCAACCAAGTATCATACATGACTTATCCGCGACCACACAGCAGACATGATCCTTGGATAGTTGTTACAGAAATAAACCCGAGGGGAAGAGTTCATGGTAGTTCTTCAGAGGTCGATCCTCCTTTGCAAGCGACAACAGTTGGGCATTTGGGAGAAGTGGATGTTTCATTACAAGTGGATTTGGTTGTAGATTTAACAGAAGATGCTAATTTTGTTGTACATGAAGAATCCGAAGAAGAGGTTGGAGAATTTGAGGAGGGATTTGATTCTGCCACTGAAGACTCAACCGAATCCGAATGAAATGTTTGAAAAAAAGTTCAAATTTTTTGAAAATATTTTTAAAACACTTTTCAAAGACTTTTCAAATTAAGAGTTTTGAAATAGTTTTTAAAGATTTTACAATAAGTTTTCAACAAGTTTTTTAAAGAGTTTTAAATTCTTTAACACTTTTTCAAAGAGTTTTCAAAGATTTATCAAATAGTTTTCAACGAATTTTCAAATATTTTACAATTTTTCAAAGAGTTTTCAAAGAGTTTTAAAAAAAGTTTTCAAAGAGTTTTAAATTCTTTTACACTTTTTGAAAGAGTTTTCAAAGACTTTTCCATTAAATAGGTTTCAACGAGTTTTCAAAAATTTTACACGTTTTCAAATTTTTAAATTTTTTTTTATTTTTTTACACTGCGGTCGGAATTCGGTCGGAAATCGGTCGAAACTCGATTACCTCGTACCTCGTACCAAATCGAGTAATTTTAAAAAAATTATTTTTTTTTTTTTTAATTTTTAAAAAAACGGTCGGAAATCGGTCGGAAATCCGTCGATAGCCGCCAAAACTAAATTACCTCGTACTAAATCGAAACCCCAAATTCGGTCGGAATTCGGTAGGAAATTTCCGACCGAATTCCTACCGTTTTTTGATTTGTGGTCGGAAATCGGTAGGAAATTTCCGACCGAATTCCGACCGTTATAGGGTTTCATTTCAAAATGATGTTTTTTTTTGTCGAATCAATGAAATACCTTTATACAATACGTTTTAGAAATAAAATAAACTCTACAAATGTCTAAAATGATCATAAAATGCAAAATAGTTTTAATTTTTATAAATATATGTTTCATTACAACTTAGTTAAGTAACTTTCATATGTTTTTTCAAATTTTTGGTATTTTCATAAAAATATTTGAAAACGTGAAACATATTATACTTATATATTGTTATGTTCAAGAAATCTTATATAAACACTCCATTAAACCTATTCGAAATTCGTTTTTATGCAAAACACTAAATATACCCTAAATCACGAACTTCGGTCGGAAATCGGTAGGAATTTCCTACCGATTTCCGACCGTAGTTCTTGAAATTTACCCGAAACTGCTAAGTGTTCGGATGGATTAAATGACATGCATTTTCCGTCGGAATTCGGTCGGAAATTCCTACCGAATTCCGACCACATTTAAATTTTTATATAATTAATTAATTGTGGTCGGAAATTGGTAGGAATTTCCGACCAATTTCCGACCACAATTACATTTTAACATAATTAATTTAATGTGGTCGGAATTCGGTAGGAATTTCCGACCGAATTCCGACGGAAAATGCATGTCATTTAATCCATCCGAACACTTAGCAGTTCCGACCATTATAGGGTTTCATTTCAAAATGATGTTTTTTTTTGTCGAATCAATGAAATACCTTTATATAATACGTTTTAGAAATAAAATAAACTCTACAAAATGTCTAAAATGATCATAAAATGCAAAATAGTTTTAATTTTTATCAATATATGTTTCATTACAAGTTAGTTATGTAACTTTCATATGTTTTTTCAAAATTTTGGTATTTTCATAAAAACATTTGAAAACGTGAAACATATTATACTTATATATTGTTATGTTCAAGAAATTTTATATAAACACTCCATTAAACCTATTCGAAATACGTTTTTATTCGACCGTAGTTCTTGAAATTTACCCGAAACTGGTAAGTGTTTGCATGGTAGGAAATTAAATTTTAAAATAATTAATTTATTGTGGTCGGAAATTGGTAGGAATTTCCTACCAATTTCCGACCACAATTAAATAATTAAAATAATTAATTATTGTGGTCGGAAATCGGTAGGAATTTCCGACCGATTTCCGACCACAATTAATTATTTAATATAAATAATTAATTGTGGTCGGAAATCGGTCGGAAATTCCTACCGATTTCCGACCACAATGAATTTTGACCGCTCTTTTTCCGCCAAATTTTTCACTTTGGCGGTCAATTTTGCATTTCCTACCGTTTTCCGACCGAAATTTCGGTCGGAAATTTTAGTATATATACCCCCCTTCCCTTTCATTTTTTTCACAACTCAAACATCTCTCTAAACATCTCTCTAAAAATCTCTCTAAAACACTTCCGAAAATTTTCCAAATTCTCTCCAAAATCTCTCCAAAAATGTAATTTTATTCTTATAAATCATTTTTTTTAAATATTATTTATATTTGTTTTTTTAATTAATACTAATTTGTTTTTTTTATATGTTTTTAATATTAGGTCTAATGATGGTATTGGATCCTCACAATCCGTGAGAATGTCTGTTGAAGATTTGGTCCAGCAGGCTGGACGGGAGAGACTGATTCGGCTCGATCCCAACTTTGAAGCCATTCCCAGTAACCGAGTCACTTGGTAAATATTTACAAACATTTAAATTTACAAAAAAATAATACCTAAAAATATTAATTATTAGTTATAAAATAATTTAAGGTTTAGACATGAGGGAAAAATCCCAAAAGCTATTCTTAAATGCATCCACGGAATGTTACCCGCTCCGTATCCAAAATACCGAGATTTCCCAGCCGAACTTCGGGAAATATGGTTCCGTTCTTTTGCGGTTAGTAAATAAATTTTTTTATTTACTCCAAAAATTATTAAATAAATAAAAAAAACTTATGAAATTTATTTATAAACTTTAAATTTCCAGCAAGAGTTTAATTGGGAACCACAACTCACTAGTCAAATTCAAGAAGAATTTGACAAGGCTTGTGCGACTTCCTACTCGAATCATATGTTCGAGTGGAAGGAAAAATGACGTTTGGGTGGGGAAAAACCTTCGTTCCTAAACCCTTCTGTTTGGGACGGGTTTAAAAACTATTGGACGACGGAAGCGGCCGGAAAAAAAGCCAAGCGAAACGCCACAAACCGCAGAGGTGGGGACGGGTCCATCGAGAAGGCGCCTCCAACTCACAATGCCGGCGCAAACACTTTCGAACAAATCTCGGATGTCATGGTATATTTTAAACCAACTAAATATATACAAATTATAATAATTATGATTAATCATACTAACATTTAAATTTTAATTCCGTAATAGAGAGTCCGAGAGGGTGGTCACGAACCTCATTGGTTGAAGGTTATGGAGACCACCCATACCAACAAAAAGACGGGTGAAATTATACCTAAGGTTCGTAACGTCGTCGAACGGGTGCAAACGAAAGTCACCCAGTTAACTCAATCTTCCGACGAATCAACCAGTTCCAACACCCTAACCAATTCGGAAATAAACCGGTTGGTTCTCGAGGTAATATTTTATATTTAAATAGTTTTTTTAAAATAATATAATTATATTAATAATTTAAATTTCCGATCGTAGGAGACTCCTATGTATCGAGGTAAACCTTACGGTTTAGGGACCCTTCCTGAATCCCAAGAGACGTCTTTGCCTTACGTACCAAACACCGATCCATCGCTTCTTCTCGAGATCTCTGAGCTGAAAGATGCGCTTCGAAATGCGAATAAAGAAAAAGATGAAGCAATTGAGCAGATCCGGCAAGAAACAAGCGCTCAAATCCAGAAGATGAATGAGTATTTGATGAACCGTTTCCCTGATTATCCTCCAGGATCTGGTTCGGGAACGGGAATTTAGTTTTTATTTTCATTATTTGTTTTTTTTCTCTTTTTTGTAATTTTTTTTAATTTTCGTTTTTTAATTTTCGTTTTTTTTAATTTTCGTTTTTTGTAATTTTTTTTTAATATTCGTATTTTTAATAAATTTTTTTTTATTTTAAAATTTACTTCCGTCGGAAATCCGTCGGAAATATTTATTTATTTTTTAAAAAAATATTCATTTCCGTCGGAAATCCGTCGGAAATGTAAATTAATTTTTTTTTAAATTTATTTATTTCCGTCGGAAATCCGTAGGAAATCCGTAGGAAATATAATTTAATTTTTTTTTAAATAAATTTATTTCCGTTGGAAATCCTTCGGAAAATGTGGTCGGAAATGTGGTCGGAAAATGTGGTCGGAAATGTGGTCGGAAAATGTGGTCGGAAATGTGGTCGGAAAATGTGGTCGGAAAGGTGGTCGGAAATTTCCGACCACATTCCGACCACATTTTGGTAGGAGAGTGGTCGGAAATTTCCGACCACAATTTGGTCGGAAATTTCGACCACTTTCCGACCAAAACCGGTTTCCGACGATCTGAAACCGACGACGCAATTGTGGTCGGAAATAGCCTGCATTCTTGTAGTGTCATAAGAGTGGGGAATCCAAGGTTCTCATCCTCTTGCTTTTGGCCTTACAAAGAAGAAGGATCACTTTAAACAAAACTCATATGCAACATAAAGCTTTAGAAAAACGTTCAAACCTTATGCGTCGCTTTGAATTTGAAGTAATTACCTTCGGATTTGGATACAACACGTTATTGCTCATGGCGAATCATGTGTCTCATCCTTTTATCTTTGTATCTTAAGAAAAGTATAGAGGTTCGGATTCAACAAACCATTTTTCTAAAAGAATGAATAAACAAGGTTCTCTAACTCTTTAGCTCGCAAGTTTCAAGCTTTATGCTTTGAATACTTGTTCATTGCCTAATACCTAAGTTAGATGGATTTGGATTCATCAAAGTCTCTTTTTAACTCATGTGAGTGAGGGAACAATGGGTCTCATCCATAAACTTTTGGCCTAACAAGGAATTTAAAGAACAACTCATCCAAAAACATCATGTAGCTAGATCTATTGATCTATGCTCACTATGATTCGATTTTGATTGAATTGTTCTTAAAAGGAACTTGGATTCAACATGTCTCTTTACTCAATAAGAGACAAAGAGATCATGGTTTACTTCCTAAGAGGAGAATCGATTCACCGAGATCTTGTAGTGCTTTTAACAACCGGATCTTGGCCATCCATCTTCTCCTCTAGATCCTTGTGTTTATAAGAAAGAAATAAAATAAGAAAGAGGATGGAGAATGGCGGAAGCGACTTACCTAGTTCATCAAGAGCATATGCTATGATACTATATTGTAAAATAGCACAAGGGAGGATGAGATTCGGTGGAGAAGATAGGTAGATTAGGAGGAGGAGTTTCGGTTTGTAGTTTGAGAAATTTACTGACAAGAGATTTTCAGTGAAGTATATTACAGTAGGTGAAGAGGCTTTTAGCCATCATAACATTACAAGTTTTGATACAAGAGATATATATATATATATATATATATATATATATATAGAGATTACAATAGTGAGCTTAAGACCCCTAGCCTAAGGAAGAAGATGATCTGTGATCGTTAATCTTGTTTCCTTTAGAGAGATTGTGACCATTCGATGAAGGGATAAGATTCTTTGTCATCTCGTGCTTTGTCCTTTTGCTACAAGAAAACAAAAGGAAATTAAAAATGCATCAAAGAAAAACAAAACAGAGAGATAGACTTTACCACGAAAGTGTGCCACCAAGTGGTTTTTCTTTCCTTAGGAACTTTATTCCAGCTTCTTCATGGTCCAAAGTAGTAGTCTTGCCATGTCTTCCTAACAAATCTGTTGACTTCTGGGTCCACACCAAACCTAAAACAAAAAATAAAGGTTTAAGTAACTCAGAAAAGAAGTAAATGTATGAGGTTTAAGTAATCCAGAGAAGAAAACATACCATAGATCCCCATTGGCTTTCCTTGGGTGAAGATGTGGCTGAGATTCTCTCTGTGGAGCAGCTAACAATTGCTCCTCTGTTACTTGATTGAACTGGTTGTTAGCAGCTGACGCCGAGCCTCGCTGATCCGGTAGTTCTGCGGCCTCTCTCATAAGACAAGAGAAGGTCAAAGAACTAAGATAAGCAAAGAAAAATAAGCACACAAAAACTTAAACACACACAAAGCATTAAACTCAAATAAAACTCAAATTAAGACAATGAGATACAAGCATAGAGACTTAACAACATACACACCCAGAACACGAACTCAAACTCACACAGACTCGTATAACACACATACAAGCTCAAACGCAAACTCAAACTCACACAGACAAGCATAGAAACTTACCAACATACACACAGAGAAACTCAATCTCAACCTCAAACCCGATGTCTCAAACTCAAAGTCAAACTAAAACTCAAACTCAGACAAAGCACACACACTGATAATGAGATACAAGCATAGACACTTACCAACATACACAGACAAAGAAACACATAGAGAAAGCGAACACATAGAGATTGCAGAGACCTATTTTAAGGGTTAAAGAACATAACCTGAGGGATTCCAAGGACCAATTGATAGATGATATCCTCCTCCGGCTCCGGAATAAGAACGACCACGACCGGAACTCATTGAATAGCGAGGCGATTTGTTGTTTTAGGGTTTGGGGATTTCGGGATTTTGAGTGGAGAGAGAGAAAGAGGATGAAGAGTAACTGGGAGACGGCGAGGCGAGGACGTGGTGTATCGGAGACGGCGAGGCGACGACGCGGTGTATCGGAGACGGCGAGGCGACAACGACGCGTATCGGAGAAAACGAAGAGACGAACGGCGTTTTTGGAAATGTTTCTAAGTGTCGAAGGAGAAATGGTTTTTGATAAAAGCCCTAAAACAATGCCACGGTTCTGAACCGTGGCATTAACGTGGCTTTGTCATTTACTAAACCGTGGCTATACATCTACAAACCGTGACTATGTAGATAAAGCCACATTTTCTAACTGTGGCTATTCCGTGGCTTTCTCGTAACTCAAATGGTGTTTAGAGGTTTAGGGTTTAGAGGTTTAGGGTTTAGGGTTTAGAGGTTTATGATTTTAGTTTATGGTTTAGGTTAGTGTTTAGGTATTAGTTTAGGGTTTAAGTTTTCATTAAAGGGTTTAGGTATTAATTTATCACAATAACATACATATAAACTTTAAAAATCACCACATATATCATACAAAATGCATTAAAACATTAAAAAGTCATTAAATATCTTACTAATTAAATAAAAATCACCACATATCATACAAAATGCATTAAAACATTAAAAAATCATCACTTATCAAAGAAAATGCATAAATATATTACAAATTCATGAAACCCCCCCTAAAATGGTTACTCTGAAACTGAATCTTCAAACTCGTCTTCTGTTATGTATTCATCATTAGAAGGCTCCACAAGTAATGAATCGAAATCTGAAGCATCTTCCACGACATGTGATTCGACACGAATAATGCCACTTGGAACGACATTCGATTATGTGTGTCATCTTGTAAAGCAGTCAGAGCATCTTCAGATGTTTCACGAACCCCACGAGGCATAACTTTAATACAAACCCACCATTCGTTTGCCACAGATCGAGTCTCACGGGGATAAGGAACGAAACAAACTTGATCACAATTACCAGAAAGTATAAAAGGATCATATTTCTCGTATCTTCTTTTAGGTGCGATATCGATAATACCTGATGGGTGTTTGCGAATACCTCGACCTAAAGTTTTGTCAAACCACTTGCATCTGAAAACCATTGCTTTGAGACCAACAGAACCAGGGTACTCGATCATCATTATCTCCTCTATTAACCCATAATAATCAATATCAGAGGTTCCTTTGACGCAGACACCATAGTTTTGACTTTTCCTATCTTTCCCATGTCTTTCGGTGTGGAAGGAATAACCTCGTGATCGATACATAGGCCAAGATGTGTAACTATGTTTAGGACCTTGTACGAAATCCAACATCCAAAAAGGAAACGTATAGGAAGAAGAAGCTTGATTAATCTACAAAACAATCCACATAATAAACAATTAGTGTACTATGATTACTAGTGATTTTTATTCATAAATGTCATACTTAGATAATCTTTACACCATTGAGCAAAGTGTTGGTCTTTCGCATTTTGCATGACGTTACTGTTGATTCCATGATTGGATTCCATCATTAATCGTTCAAACATCTTGCAAAATATTTTAGGATATAATGTTAAAATAAAGCGCGTAAAATTAAAAACGATTCATATAGTTTAATGAGAATTAAGATATTGTACCTTTCATAAGGCTCAAACTGGTCACAGTTTAGCAACATAAACGTTTGGAGAACGGTGTAGTCATCGTCTGTAAACCAACCATCTTTTGCTTTTCCACTTACTCGACCTTCATGGTGAAACAAGTCCGGGACTTCTGGAGCTAAATAAGTAAATCGAATTTCCCCGGTTAGAGACTCTTGCACCACTTCTGGATTACCAAAATAACTTAAAGCTGCATGTGCATTGTTCTTAACTTTCTTCTTCAGGTGATACATGTATCTCTCGAAAGAATACATCCATCGATATTGGACCGGTCCCCCTAAAGCAGCTTCATCGGGTAAATGCACAGGTAGATGTTCCATAACATCGAAGAACGAAGGTGGAAATAGCTTCTCCAAATTGCAAATCTTCAAAGCAATATTTGATTTCAATATAGCAACATCTTCGTTTCGTAAGCTCTTCGAAGACATGTCCCGAAAAAACAATGCAATTTCTGAAAATATTTGACAAAATTAAAACAAATGTTAGAGTTTCCTTTTCATTGCATTCATTTGCCAAATTGTGTAACGTAAGAGTTGACCTGAAATAGCAACATGAACAGGTTTTGGAAGAAGTTCTGAAAATGCAAATGGTAGAAGTCGTTGCATTATGACGTGGCAGTCATGACTTTTCAAACCCGATATCTTGGAATGATTGTCATCTACACAACGACCAAACGTTGATGAATACCCATCGGGAAATTTAATCTCGTTCTTCATCCAATGAAAGAAAATCTTCTTCCTCTGATTTGACAACCTCAATATGGGTGCGATCATCTGACCATCGTCCGTAATATGAGCTTTCGGCCTGTTACATATTTCCGGGAGATCTAACCTCGATTTGAGGTTGTCTTTTGTTTTACCAAGTAACATTCAACACGGTGTTGATCACATTATCAAAGAAGTTCTTCTCAATGTGCATAAAGTCCAAATTATGACGAAGTAGTTGGTTTTCCCAATAAGGTAGATCCCAAAATATACTCTTCTTCACCCAATTATGATGAACTCCATAATCTTCAATTGTACGTGCCGCCTTATCATGTCCATTTCCACCACAATCCACTGTTTTTATTACCCCCCTAATGCTCTCTAGTCTTTCATGAAGTACTTATTCACCACTTAACCATGACGGAGGATGTTCAGTCACTTTTCTCCCTTTTCTAAACGCTTTCACGTTGCGTCTGTAAGGATGCTCAAGTGGTAAAAATTTTCGGTGGCAATCAAACCAGCTATGCTTCCTTCCATTTGGTAACAAAAACGATTCGGACTCATCCATACAGTATGGACACGATAAACGCCCATGAGTCATCCATCCAGATAGCATGCCATACGCTGGGAAGTCGCTAATTGTCCACATTAGCGCAACTCGCATCGTGAATCTTTCTTTTCTAGATACATCGAAAGCTTCCACCCCATGGTTCCACAAACTTTGCAACTCCTCAATCAATGGTTGGAGGTAGATATCAAGGCTTTTTTCGGATGTTTTGGACCTGGTATAAGTACTGACAAAAAGAAGAATTCTCTTTTCATACACATCCCTGGTGGTAGATTGTACGGTGTGAGTATCACAAGCCAAACAGATTGGGCTTCCCCATTCATACCAATAGGATTAAATCCATCTTTAGACAATCCCAAATATATATTACGAGGTTCAGCGGCGAAATGTGGATATACCTGATTGAAGTGTTTCCACGCAGCTCCGTCAGAAGGATGATGCATTTCTCCTTCTGGAAAAATATTCTCTGCATGTCATCGCATATGAGATGCAGTCGCCTCTAATTGGTATAGTCTCTTTAATCGATCTGTTATCGGCATATAAAACATCCTTTGTTTAGCCCGATTTTTCCTTTTTCCTTTGTTCGGATGATATCTTTCTTTACCACAAAAACGACAACTTAACAAATCTTTATCTCCCTTCCAAAAGAGCATACAATTATCCTCGCAAACATCGAACTTTTGTACTGGTAGTCCAAGCGACCGTGTCAACTTCTTTATTTCGTAGTAAGATGCGGGAGCATTGTTCGGTTTAGGGAGAACATCTTTGACAGTTTTTGTTATCTCATCAACACACGCCTCGGCTAAATTGTAATCCGTTTTTGCTTTTAAAATCCTCGAGGCCAAATACAATTGAGTAATACCTTTAGGACAACCTTCGTAGAGAGGTTTCGTAGAGGTTTCAAAAACTTCAAATACACTATCTTGATAAGGCTCTTCATTGGCACTTGATCCCATATGTGGAGATGTTGTGTAATGAGGATATTCAAATGCATCCATTGGAACTTGAAAATTTGTAGGATTTTGAGGACATATTGTTTCTTCAACACCGGTGAAATGATTTCTTCTTGAAGATTCACCAATTTCTTCATAAGCATTTTCTCCATGGTTGAACCACACATAATAATTTCCTTTGAAACCATATCGGAATAGATGTCTTGATACCATTTTTGGATCATGATCTTTTTCATTCTTACACCGGGCACAAGGACACAATATGGTACTTAGCTCTTGAAAAGATGGTTGATTACAAGCAAATTGAAGAAAATTTTGAATGTCCGTGGTAAATTCTTCACTTACACAATTAGTTTCGGGATCCATACGTCTATCCATCCATCCTCTTATGTGTGAATAATGATCCATTGTATTAGAATTAGAAGAGAAGAAATTGAAGAATAATTTATGAGTAGAAGAGTGAAAAATAGGATATGAGAGGAGGAGAAGAGGAGAAAGGATAGATGGATAACGTATTTTCACATTTATTATTAAGAAGCCACGGAACAACCACAATCGAAAACCGTGGCTATAGTTTGAATTTTCAAACCGTGGCTTTTTCGGCAGCATAGCCACGGTTAAGCCACGAAAAAACCATGGCTATGGTACTTTTCGCAATAAATCTCCGACACATATTTGTTGTGTCAGAAAAGTAACTATGCCACGCAAAAACCGTGGCTATTTCGTGGTAATTTTTTCCACTCTTTTGAAAATGTGGGTAAAGCGTGGCTCTTTTCGAAAATATCCCCGATACAACTTTGACACAACAAAAAACTCTGTTTTCCCACGAAAAAACTGTGGCAATTTCGTGGCTATTTTAGCCACTGTATTATATAGTGGCAAAATCGTGGCTTTTATTTACCACGTTTAGCTGAACGTGACAAGGTCGTGGCTTTTTTTAGCCACGGTTCTATGACAGTGTCTTATTCGTGGCTCAACCGTGGCTATACGCAGAAATTTTACTAGTGTTCTTGGACTTTTAACCAAGTTTTAAGAAACATGAGATCTTATAAGTGCCTCAAAGCTCTTTGTACAAGTTCCACAAACTCATGAAACTTCTAACAACGCATATTATAGGACAGTAATCCAAGTTTCATGCAACATGAGTTCTTATAAGTTCGTCAATGGTCGTTGTACAAGTATCACAATCTTATGAAACATCTAACAACACATATTTTAGAACTCTATACCAAGTTTCATGCAACCTAAGTGCTTGTAACTGCCTCAATGATCGTTGTACAAGTTTCACAAACTTATGAAACATCTACAAACGCATATTGTAGGACTCTAAACCAAGTTAAATGCAACATGAGTTCTTATAAGTTTCTCAATGATCTTTGTACAAGTTTCACAAACTTATGAAATATCTAACAACACATATTGTAGGACTCTAAACCAAATTTCATGCAACATGATTTCTTATAAGTTTCTCAATGATCTTTGTACACATTTCACAAACTTATGAAATATCTAACCACGCATATTGTGGGACTCTAAACCAAGTTTCATACAATATGAGTTCTTGTAAGTGTCTGAATGATCTTTGTACAAGTTTCACAAACTTACGAAACATCTAACAACACATATTTTAGGACTCTAAACAAAGTTTCATGCAACATGAATTCTTATTAGTGCCTCAATGATCGTTGTACAAGTTTCAAAAACTTATGAAATATCTAAAAATGCATATTGTAGGACTCTAAACCAAGTTTCATGCAACATGAGTTCTTATAAGTGCCTCAATGATCTTTGTACAAGTTTCACGAATTTATGAAACACCTAACAACACATAATGAAGTACTCTAAACCAAGTTTCATGCAACATAAGTGCTTGTAAGTGTTTCAATGATCGTTGTACAAGTTTCACAAACTGATGAAACATCTAACAATGCATATTGTAGGAATCTAAACCAAGTTTAATGCAACATGAGTTCTGATAAGTGCCTCAATGATCTTCGTACAAGTTTCACAAACTTACGAAACATCTAAGAACCTGATTCTAGGACTCTAAACCAAAGTTTCATGCAACATGAGTTCTTAGAAGTGCCTCAATGATCTTTGTACAAGTTTCACAAATCTATGAAACATCTAACAACGCATAATGAAGGACTCTAAACCAAATTTCATGCAACATGAGTTCTTATAAGTGCATCAATGATCATTGAACAAGTTCCACGAACTTATGAAACATCTAACAACGCATAATATATGACTCTAAACAAAGTTTCATGCAACATGAGTTCTTATAAGTGCATCAATGATCTTTGTACAAGTTTAACAAACTTATGAAACATATAATAAGGCATATTTAATGACTCTAAACAAAGTATCATGCAACATGAGTTTTTATTAATGCCTCAATAATCGTTGTACAAGTTTCAAAAAGTTATGAAACATCTAACAATCCATATTCTAGAACTCTATACCAAGTTTCATGCAACATTAGTGTTTGTAAGTGCCTCAATTATCTTTGTACTAGTTTCACAAACTGACGAAGCATCTAACAACGCATATTCTAGGAATCTAAACCAAGTTTTAAGAAACATGAGATCTTATAAGTGCCTCAATGCTCTTTGTACAAGTTTCTCAAACTTATGAAACTTCAACCAACGCATATTCTGGGACACTAATCCAAGTTTAATGCAGCATGAGTCTTTATAAGTGTCTCAATGATCATTAAACAAATTCCATGAACTTATGAAACATCTAACAACTCATAATATAGGATTATAAACAAAGTTTCATGCAACATGAGTTCTTATAAGCGCCTCAATGATTGTTGTACAAGTTTCATGAACTTATGAAACATCTAACAACACATATTCTAAAACTCTAAACCAAGTTTCATGCAACCTGAGTGCTTGTTATTGTCTCAATGATTGTTGTACAAGTTTCAAAAACTTATGAAACATCGAAAAACACATATTGTAGGACTCTAAACCAAGTTCATGCAACATGAGTTCTTATAAGTGCCTCAATGATCTTTTTACAAGTTTCACAAACTTACGAAACATCTGAGAACCTGATTCTAGGACCCTAAACCAAGTTTCATGCACCATGAGTTCTTATAAGTGCATCAATGATCTTTGTACAAGTTTCCCAAATTTATGAAACATCTAACAATGCATAATGAAGGACTTTAAACCAAGTTTTATGCAACACGAGTTCTTATAAGTGTCTCAGTGATCGTTGTACAAGTTTTACAAATTTATGAAATATCTAACAACGCATATTGTAGGACTCTAAACTAAGTTTCAAGCAACATGACTGCGTAAAAGTGCCTCAATGATATTTGTACAAATTTCACAAACTTATGAAACATCTAACAACGGGATTCTAGGACTCTAAACAAAGTTTCATGCAACGTGAGTTTTTATAAGTGCCTCAATGATCTTTGTACAAGTTTCACGACCTTATAAAACACTTAACAACGCATAATGAAGGACTCTAAACCAAGTTTCATGCAAAATGAGTTCTTATAAGTGTCTCAATGATCGTTGTACAAGTTTCACGAACTTATGAAACATCTAACAACGCATATTGTATGACTCTAAACCAAGTTTCATGCAACATGAGTTCTTATAAGTGTCTCAATGATATTTATAGAAGTTTCACGATCTTACGAAACATCTAACCACGCATATTCTAGGACAATAAACCAAGTTTCATCCAACATGAGTTCTTATAAGTGCCTCAATGATTGTTGTACAAGTTTCACGAACTTAAGAAACATCTAACAATGCATAACGTATTACTCTAAATTACGTTTCATGCAACATGAGTTCTTATACGTGTCTCAATGATCGTTGTACATGTTTCACAAACTTATGAAACATCTAACAACACATGTTCTAGGACTCTAAACGAAGTTTGATGCAACATTGGTGCATATAAGTGCCTCAATGATCTTTGTAAAAGTTTCACGAACTTACGAAACATCTACCAACGTGATTCTAGGACTCTAAACAAAGTTTCATTCACCATGATTTCTTGTAAGTGCCTTAATTATCTTTGTACAAGTTTCACGAACTTATGAAACATCTAACAACGATTATTCTAGGACTCTAAACCAATTGTCAAGCAACATGAGTGCGTATAAGTGCCTCTATGATCTTTGTACAAGTTTCACAAACTTACGAAACATCTAAGAACCTGAATCTAGGACTCTAAACCAAATTTTATGCAACATGAGGTCTTATAAGTGTCTCAATTATCTTTTTACAAGTTTCACGAATTTATGAAACACCTAACAACGCATAATGAAAGACTCTAAACAAAGTTTCATGCAACATGAGTTCTTATAAGAGCCTCAACGATCGTTGTACAAGTTTCACAAACTGATGAAACTTCTAACAAAGCATATTCTAGGACTCTAAACCACGTTTCAAGCAAAATGAGTGTGTATAAGTGCCTCAATGATCTTTGTACAAGTTTCACAAAGTTACGAAACATCTAAGAACCTGATTCTGGGACTCTAAACAAAGTTTCATTCAACATGAGTTCTTATAAGTGCCTCAATGATCTTTGTACAAGTTTCACGAATTTATGAAACATTTAACAACGCATAATGAAGGACTCTAAACCAAGTTTCATGCAGCATGAGTTCTTATAAGTTCCTCAATGATCGTTGAACAAGTTCCACGAACTTATGAAACATCTAACAACACATATTATATGACTCTCAACCAAGTTTAATGCAACATGATCGTTCTTATAAGTGTCTCAATGATCGTTGTACAAGTTTCACAAACTTATGAAACATCTAACAACGAATATTCTTGGACTCTAAACAAAGTTTCAAGAAACATGAGTGCGTAAAAGTGCCTCAATGATATTTGTACAAGTTTCACAAAATTACGAAACATCTAACAACGTGATTCTAGGACTCTAAACAAAGTTTCATGCAACATGAGTTTTCATAAGTGCCTCAATGATCTTTGTACAAGTTTCACGACCTTATGAAACATCTAACAACGCATAATGAAGGACTCTAAACCAAGTTTCATGCAACATGAGTTCTTATAAGTGTCTCAATGATCGTTGTACAAGTTTCACGAACTTATGAAACATCTAACAACGCATATTGTAGGACTCTAAACCAAGTTTCATGGAACACGAGTTCTTATAAGTGTCTCATTGATCGTTGTAGAAGTTTCACGAACTAACGAAACATTTAACCACGCATATTCTAGGACAATAAACAAGATTTCATCCAACATGATTTCTTATAAGTGTCTGAATGATCATTGTACAAGTTCCACAAACTTATGAAACATCTAACAACAGATATTCTAGGACTCTATACGAAGTTTGATGCAGCATTAGTGCGTATAAGTGCCTCAATGATCTTTGTAAAAGTTTCATAAACTTACGAAACATCTAACAACGTGATTCTAGGACTCTAAACATGGTTTCGTTCGAGACATCTCCTCTATTATCTTTATTTGTGAGATGAAAAATCCGCTATACCCCTCAATAATCTCTTATACCCTTATTTCATTAAGTCTAAACGAATTTACCAAATTACCCTTTTTGTGAGAAAAAACAATGGTTGGGTTTGGTTTTGTTTACAAATCGGTTTGGTTTTGTTTATCCATCGGTTTGAATTATTACAAAAAAAAAACGTGAATTAAAAAAAAAATTGAAATCTGAAATCGAGCCCCTTTCTTCTTCGGCGAGTTGGATCTTTTCTTCCTCCCAAGGAGCTACGTCTTCTTCTCCGGCGACCTCTTCTAACCTCTGTGGACCGATCGAAGAGCATTTTCCTTCCACATGAATTGAGTTGTAGTCCGCAAAGAAGAAAATCAATGTATCTCATTCAATCGTTCGTTCCCAAATCGGAGAATTTTAATTTAATATGTAAAACTCAGTATAACTGTTAATTGTAATATATTATTTAAAACTTTGTATAGCTAGTATAACTGATAATTGTAATATAGTATGTAAACCTTTGTATAATTGTAGATAACTACGTAGAACTGAGAAGACGCGATTTAACTAGAACTTTATATTGATGTTTTTGCAGGACTCAATGGCGAAACACGTGAGCTTATATTTCAAGTTTAAAAGGTACATGTATAGTGTAATCTTTAAGACAATGGTTGAGGATATAAGTTTGACAGTGGTGAAAGAAAGGTTGTATAAAAAGCTTCGTTGGATAATAGGAAGCCATTCATTGGAGAACATCGTAAAAGGGCACAAAACAAAAGACGCCCAAGGCAACATTGCATTCTTTGTGTTGTTGAACTTACGTAATATTTTGATTGTGTTGTTGAAATTCTAACGTACTGTGGAATACTATGGATTAGTACTACTCTTCGATTTCATTGATTTAGTATTTGAAAACAAATTAGTATAAAACTTGTAATATAACACTCTTGTTAATATAGTTGAGTGTAAACATCGCTTCAAAACTAACATTCAAAAGAACACGTAAAAACACACATTTTTTTGAAATTCTATTTTACATTCCATGTTCTTTATACGAACACTTTCTTAGTGAGAACAACTTCTAAAAGGACCTTTCCACAAAACGTTGATTCCGAACATATTATTGCAGTAACCACATATTATTACATTGTAATGCCAATTTGTAAAAAGTGAAATTACTTTGACAAATTAATTTTATGGGTAAAACTAAAAAGATACGGAGTGATGAAAAATATAACTATGAATAACTTGTGTAAAACCATAAACTCATGTAAAACTATGTGTATTTTTTTGGAGGGAAACTAATTTTCGTTTTGGCGCCTAAATTTTGTTTTGGTCAAAAAGATTAAAAAAACTGATTTTGTCATAATATTCTCTCTAGATTCTCGGGTCATTTCTACACCAACTCGAATCTTTTTTATTTAACACACATTCTTAACTCATTTCACTCATTTCCATTTCTCTCTCTTTTTTTTAACTTTCTCTCTCTTTCTCTCTTACTTTCATGTCTGTGTAAAACTGAGTAAGCTGTATTTTACTAAATGAAACTTATTAAGACAAATTGAGTAAAACTGTATTAAACTAAGTGAAACTATGTTCAACGTTTAGGACGGTGGGTTTCACTTTCGTCAACCATGGGTTTTCGAAGTTTAGGAGGAAGCTTATGTTATTATCTATCCGGAAAGACAATAATAAACACTTTAAACCACTGAATAACATTAATACAGTAATCCTAAGTATTATCTAGTAATCCAAAATTTTATGTATTATCGAGTAATCTTTTGCTTTCCTATTACTAAACCAATCATTACTATATGTGTTTTATAGTATTCATAGTTTTCCTAGTATTACACATAATGCTACCAAATGTATCATCCAGCAATCCTAAGTTTTACTAGTCTAACACCAAATGTTCTTAATTGTATCATCCAGTAATTCGTAGTTTTCCTAGTTTCACAACGAATCTAATTAAATTGCAATTTCATCGTGTGACAACGAATCTAATTAAACGTTCTTAATTGTATCATCTTCTTCTCCTTCTTCTTCTTTTTCACCTTCTTCTACACCTCCTTCTTCTTCGTTTTGTTCTTTTCTTTTTTCATTGTATTCTTCTACTTGATCTTCGTCTTCTCCTCTTTCACCTTCGTCTTTCTCTTCATCAGATTTAGTTTTCTCTGAGACATTCGTCGGTTGCGTCGATGAGGGAGAAGAGACTGTTCTTCAAAATTTCACTGTAAGCTTCGTAGGCTTCACCTTCTTCGCCTTGTTCACCTTCTCCTCACTCCAAATATAGTGAATTATCTCTTATCGTCGAGCTCCTTATCGTATTTTTCCGAAAGATTTTATTTTCTTTTACCTCGCCTTGTCTCCACCATATCTCTCGCAGGTTTCGTTTGTAAGATGCAATTGAAGAAATTGAAATTAGGGTTCTTGTCGTTGGGGGAAAGAGGACTCTTGGGGAAAATTTTGATTGAGTTATATAAATTAAACGATTGACTTGGAAAAAAACGAATTTCGGTTCGATTTTAAAATAAAAACTCGGTTTACACATATTTCGGATCTCTGGTCGGGTTAGATGGATCGGGTGGGTATTACTCCATTCATAACAATTTTTTGGTCTTTTCATATTT
The DNA here is from genome assembly GCA_963556525.1 of Cochlearia excelsa. Lineage (NCBI taxonomy): Eukaryota > Viridiplantae > Streptophyta > Magnoliopsida > Brassicales > Brassicaceae > Cochlearia > Cochlearia excelsa. Next base: position 254,723 of record CAUVZT010000044.1, read on the forward strand.
ATTTCGATTTTAATTAATTGATTAAAAAAGGAGTGTCCTAGAGAGATTTTCGTTTAAGAGAAAGGGGCAATAGAGAAGTTGACTCGTTTCATTCACCATGATTTCTTATAAGTGCCTCAATTATCTTTGTACAAGTTTCACGAACTTATAAAACAACTAACAATGATTATTCTAGGACTCTCAACCAATTGTCAAGCAACATAAGTGCGTATAAGTGCCTCAATGATCTTTGTACAAGTTTCACAAACTTACGAAACATCTAAGAACCTAATTCTAGGACTTTAAACAAAATTTTAGGCAACATGAGTTCTTATAAGTGCCTCAATGACTTTTGTACAAGTTTCACGAACTTATGAAACATCTAATAATGCATAATGTGTTACTCTAAATTACGTTTCATGCAACATGAGTTCTTATAAGTGTCTCAATGATCGTTGTACAAGTTTTACAAACTTATGAAACATTTAACAACGCATGTTCTAGGACTCTAAACGAAATTTGATGTAACATTAGTGCGTATAGCCTCAATGATCTTTGTATAAGTTTCACAAACTTAAGAAACATCTAACAACGTGATTCTAGGACTCTAAACCAAGTTTCATTCACCATGTATTCTTATAAGTGCCTCAATTATCTTTGTACAAGTTTCACGAACTTATGAAACATCTAACAACGATTATTCTAGGACTCTAAACCAATTGTCAAGCAACATGAGTGCATATAAGTGCCTCAATGATCTTTGTACAACTTTCACAAACTTACGAAACAACTAAGAACTTGATTCTAGGACTCTAAACCAAATTTCATGAAACATGAGTTCTTATAAGTGACTCAATTATCTTTTTACAAGTTTCACGAATTTATGAAACACCTAACAACGCATAATGAAAGACTCTAAACAAAGTTTCATGCAGCATGAATTCTTATAAGAGCCTCAATGATCGTTTTACAAGTTTCACATACTGATGAAACATCTAACAAAGCATATTCTTGGACTCTAAACCAAGTTTCAAGCAACATGAGTGCGTATAAGTGCCTCAATGATCTTTGTACAAGTTTCACTAACTTACTAAACATCTAAGAACCTGATTCTAGGACTCTAAACAAAGTTTCATGCAACATGAGTTCTTATAAGTGCCTCAATGATCTTTGTAGAAGTTTCACGAATTTATGAAACATCTAACAACGCATAATGAAGGACTCTAAACCAAGTTTCATGCAGCATGAGTTCTTATAAGTGCCTCAATGATCGTTGAAAAAGTTCCACGAACTTATGAAACATCTAACAACACATATTATAGGACTCTAAACCAAGTTTCATGCAACATGAGTTCTTATACGTGTCTCAATGATCGTTGTACAAGTTTCACAAACTTATGAAACATCTAACAACGCATATTCTTGTACTCTAAACAAAGTTTCAACCAACATGAGTGCGTAAAAGTGCCTCAATGATATTTTTACAAGTTTCAAAAACTTGCGAAACATCTAATAAGGTGATTCTATGACTCTAAACAAAGTTTCATGCAACATGAGTTCTTATGAGTGTCTCAATAATCGTTGTACAAGTTTCACGAACTTATGAAACATCTAACAACGCATATAGTAGGACTCTAAACCAGGTGATGATGAAGGTATGAAGATAGATTGTGGTCGTCTCAAAAAAGTGATGGAAGTTTGTTTGATGGTTAGTAGAGCCTCTTGTAAGAACAAATCTTTTAAGAGCCTCAGATTCAATCTCTGAATCAGTTTTGAGTCGAAACTTGTAGAAGTTGTATAGATAAAGGCTTGACTGATGTTCTTATTCATCAATGACGAAAATATATAGAGAAGGAGGCACAAACACGACCTCTTTCTCTAGGGTTTATGAGACATGTCCAAAAAAGGAAATAAGTAAAACAACACAACGATTTCAAAAGAAACAGGAAAAACAACGCCTAGTGCAAGATAGGATGGATGAATGGCGAGCTTTGTGAGATAGAAAGAATGTGTAGTTGTGCCTCGCCTTGACGAAGATCAGGCTATGTGAGATAGAAACAATGTGTAGTTTTGCCTCGTTAAACCCTTAGTGATAGGAAAACCCGGGGTGGGATAAAACCTTCTCTACTAAGGAAAAATGAGTACAAAAAAACCACATAAGTACTTAGCTCATTGTCTTGTCTTCCTTGGAGGTATGGATAAGAATATTGTAGAAGCTCCTCGCTGCTCCTCCTCCTCGTTCCTCCTCCGTGATCAAAGCTTTTGCATATCTAGCTAGCTCCTTTGCTCTTGACCTAGTGATTCTTCCTTTTGGATCCTCCTCTTTGGCATAGGATGTCTTGTCCATGCTCTTGTTCGAAGTCTTGTCCGTTCCGTCGTCCATGATCGTATCATCACGTGAGCTCCTTTTAGACATCTCCTCGGCTTTGGACCTCGTAATCCTCTCCTCTAGTACAAGCTCATCTATATGACCCTCCTCATCGAATGACAAGCTAGGTGAGATCATATCATCCTCCTCTCTCTTTAAAAGGATTTGACCTCAAATCTGTTTTACCTACAAGGGAAGAAACATGATTAAAACACTCAAATCCTAAAGCAACTTCTTTAAAGTGCTTTAGGATTGGATGCGGGTCATGAGTATCTCCATTATGTCTCCGGGTCTCCATATAAAAACCTGACGCACAGAAAGAATAATTAGATCAAACACCAAAGAACAATCGTTAAATGAGATAGAAAGTGTTTGGATTAGGAATATGGTTGATCCAGCTGGTTGGGGCTTGATATTGATGCTTTGACGGCTGATCATGATGATCCAAAGTTGTGAAGTTGCTGGTCTTTCCATCCATTGCTGCACTTGAGCTTGAAGATCCAAGCGATACACAATGTTTCTCTTATGTCTCGGCTTTGACATAGTCTCTTCCTCGATATCTTTCTTCTTGTGAGGCAAGTAGAAGTGATAGATGAGCTTCTTGACACTCATCGTTACATTGTGATACACATATCCGATAAGCTCTCCTCCATGTGCTTCCCTAAACAATTGCTCACAAACAACAAAACTAGACAAGCTCAAGTTATCATAAAACAAGTAGAAATCCACATGCTTTATATGATTTTCCAAACTCATTGCTACTACCATAGAGTTCCTTATAAACTCTAGCGCTAACATCATTGGTGCTAATGTTATAGAGTAGAAAATACCTCTTTGACAATGTGTTGGTCACACCATTGTCCTTACCTTTCTTGGACTGAATGGAATGAGAAAAGATCTCATAGGAGTAATCACATCTACCATGTTCTTTGTCAATCTTTGGGGGCATCTCAAGGTGGTTGAAAGACTCATAATCATCATGGATGTCCAGCTCACTAATTATTAAGGGCTTGGCTTGGTTGAGGCATGAGTCATCTTGAGTGTTTGGTGGCTCTTTGTCTTTGCGAAACTCATGCTCATGCTGCTGCGAAACAAAAGAATACTCACTCGGAAACACCGGTGGAAGATTAGAGAAACTCATAAGATTTTCTTTATACACAAAACATAATCGAGATTTTCTAAAAGGTTAGGTTTTCTCGATCTTACTCGTTTGGATTATGAGGTTGGTTCTCTTGGACTTAGTCTCCTCTTTCCTTGGACTCATAAGAAGTTGATCTCTAGAGTAGCTACGTTCTCTGGTCTTGAAATTAGATGCATGAAAAGAATCACCATACTTACTAGACCTTTGGCTAAGTGGTTGCTTGAGAAGTACAATTGTGTGTGACTCTTGATGAAGAGGACTTCGGATCAGCGTCTTGATACGGACCAGGGGATCATGACCATGACCATGATTGACATCTTTAAGAGGGTCTGTTTTGTCTTGTAGAGTAGCTCCAGGTCGCCATATGAAAGTTTGAAGTGGTCCACACATACTTAACTTCAGAAATAGCAAGCTGGACGTAGCTGAACTTTGGATATCAATTGTGGTCGATTTCAAACTGATCTGGGACGAGCTATAGCTTTAAAGATTTCTCTTTGAGGTTTGAATATGATGGAACTAAATTTTGCAACTCGGTGTTTGATATTGGTCCTCATTTGAGCTTCACAAGACGCAACTATCAATCTCTCAATTTCAAGACTTTAGAGTGGTTGCTGCTTTGAGTTGGAGATTCTGTTATGGTCAGGTCTGAGCAAGTATGAGACTTATCCAAGTCTGTAAGGGCTACTTTTTGAGTTTTGGCTTCAAGATGTATGGTTTCCTCATAGATCACCATAGGCTTTGTTGAAGCTTATTCTTCGGTTGTGATCATCTCCTTAGCACCTGAAAGTTTCTCAAGACTCTTGACATAAGAAAAGTGCTTTAAAACAGTCATGGAGCTATCAAAATCATGTTTAAAATCAGATTTAAAATCAAGAGAATGGATTGAGTCCCCTTGATTGAAATCAGATCGTACAAGCTCTTGATTCTCTTCTTGTTCTTTAACCGTACAATAGTCAATAGGCTCCAATGCTTCATGTTCTTTCTTGTACGCCACTTTATCATTAGCTTGCTCCACATTATGTTCCACGTCTTCTCCTGGATCCTTTTGAGCTTTATCTACAAGTGAAACATTTGGAAAAGACAAGTGCATTATACTAGAATTGAAATTCTCAAAAGCTTTATCAAAGGCATTATCAACAACTCTTTTAATATCTTCTTCTAGCACATGTTGTAAGTTCTTTCTTTTCTTATCTAGTTTAGGTGCAACAAATTTTCTTCCCTCATTATAACCATATGATGTTTTGGGACTTGAAAAGTTAAAAGACTTATCTTGATGCTTATGGGCATATCGAGTGGTTGAACTTAGCTTGAGGTGTGGAGCATATCTTATTTTCATCAAGGCCTTAAGTTTTGTCCAGGTGGTGATTGGTTGCTTAGGACATCGTCTCCACTCAATCTTCTCCCACCAACGAAAAGCATCGTCACGGAAGCTTGAAACAGCGACTCTTAGTAGCTCATGTTCGATGAAGAAATTGCACTTGGAGGCGTAGCTCATTCCAATCTTCGAATCAACATACTCAGCAGGATCCTCGCTCCCATGAAACGGTGGAGTGCTCCTATGTAGCTCTTCATAAAGATACATCCTTCGGTGTCTATGAGATCCTTGAGAGACCTCCATTGTACATGTTTCAAAAAAAGATAACTCGCAGTAAGATTTTCTAAAAGAAGCACATGCGAGTTATAATGAAGAACAAGATACAAAGTTTAAGCACAATACCAATCAGAAGCAATTAAGCGCTAACCGAGTTCTAAACGTCCTAAACAAGTTCTAAACGTCCTAAACAAGTTCTAAACGTCCTACGCAAGTTCTAATCAAAGCACACAAGATTTAACAAGCAAATCAAATCAAAATAAGAAATAAGGCTCACGCAAAAACGGTGTTGGAAACTTTCTGAAAACGTTTAGGAAACTTGGTGCAATAAGGAAATAGAACAAACCACAAGAAAATCAAAATCAAAGCTTGATGAACTCATTCTTAACAATCCGATTCAAGCACACAAGATTACACGAACAAATCAAACAGAATAAATCAAATAATCAAGAAAAAAAGGAAAAGATGACATAATCTGTTTTTAAAACTTTTTGCCAAAAACACGGTTTTACAATAAAAGAAAATTTGCCAAAACACTTTCTTAAAATCGTGGTCATCAAGTTTAAAGATCTAGCACAAGTTTTCAGCAAGAGAACACGAATAACACGAGATTTTAAATCAGTTTCAATTCGCTAGAACTTATCAAACAGATTCCGAACTAGATTTAAAAGCGATTAACTCAAAATAAGAACACAACCTATAAAACAGATCTAAGGTTTCTAGCACTCTTTCAAGCCATTTTATAAATTTAAAGTCGATTTGAAACCAGCAAGATGAACAAACAAGTTTAAAACAATGATAACAAGCATCCCTAAACAATTCTAGGCAAGCACTAACAATTCTAAACAAGTTTTATGCAGAACATATTCAAATCGATAGAGATCTAGGGATAGAAACACTAAACCTTGGTTCAGAGTTGTCTCTCATACCACATGATATGATCTCTCTAGGCGGATTTAAGCTCGGGACGAGGATGAGATAAGAGTTGGGGCGTGTGGGGTGAATACAAGTGAATGGAGGTGGATTAGTCACATAACAGAGGTAACGGATGATGATGAAGGTATGAAGATGGATTGTGGTCGTCTCAAACAAGTGACGGAAGCTTGTTTGATGGTTAGTAGAGCCTCTTGTAAGAATAGATCTTGTAAGAGCCTCGAATTAAATCGTGATTCAGTTTTGAGTCGAAACTTGTAGAAGTTGTTTAGATAAAAGCTTGACTGATTTTCTTATGAGAAATTCCTTATAATACCATCAAAATAAGTTTTTGTTTTAAAAATACCATTAAAAGTTTATTATAACAAAAATACCATTAAAATGTTTTTTATAACAAAAATACCATCAAAAAGTAGAAGTTTACAAAAATACCACAAATTCAAAAACGAGTTTTAACACTTTTAGATTTTAAATTTTTTCATTTGAGTTCGATATATAGTGTTTAGGGTATCGTTTAGAAGGGTAGGGTATAGTTTTTTGGAGGTTTTGAATGTAATTTTGAAAATTTAAGATTTATGGTATTTATGAGAAAATAACTTTTTAATGGTATTTGTAAGACTTTTCAAAATATGTCTTATTGTGTTAAAAAAACTTTTTTTGGTGGGATTCATAAGAATTCCCATTTCTTATTCATCAAGGACGAAAATATATAGAGAAGGAGGCACAAACACGTCCTCTTTCTCTTTGGTTTATGAGACAGATCCAAAAAAGGAAATAAGTAAAACAACAAAATGTTTTTAAAAGAAAAAGAAAAACATCGCGTAGTGCAAGATAGGATGTATGAATGGCGAGTTTTGTGAGATAGAAACAATGTGTAGTTGTGCCTCGCCTACACGAAGATCAAGCCATGGGTAAGTACCCAATGAAGTAGTTGTTTTGCCTCGTTAAAACCTTAGTGATAGGAAAACCCGGGGTAGGATAAAACCTTCTTATGAGGACATGTACCATACCCAGATAGATAATCAAAGCAAGGTCCCAACAATGTACGAACCCCCAAGAACCAGATCAGTAACCAAACGCTTAAGTGAAGCATTCAATAAGTGAGTTGAAGCTTTGATGATCAAGGAAGATATTGTGGAAGCACAAATCCTAAGGATGCTATAATGAGACAATGGAGAAGGATTTAAAGCTGATGAACCCGAAGAAGAGCTCAGGACTTGCGAGTGGCCTTTGATCAATGCTAACAAGACTCTAAATCTCGTCACTAACAATATATAAGATGAGGCAATTCCATATGATTAAAACTAATGATCTTCTTCTCTTTGGTATGTACGTTTTTTTTATTACATCAGTTTGAAAGATAAATTAAGTTGCTTCGTTGATGACCCAACGTGGAGAAGACTCGCTTACAAGCACGTTTTTGTTATTTCAATAATAAGACATTAGTTTCCTATTTTATAACTTTAAGTTGAATGCTTAGCTATTTTTGTTTCAGTCGTAGTTTTTATTTAAAAACCTTGTTGTTTCCTTTCTTTTGATTCAAACATTATGTTGTTTGATATCAGCCCTAGAAGGCACGACCTAAGAGCTATTTATAATGCTCCTTTGAGGTCTTTGTACTTTTTAAGTTATGTCAATAAATAAAACACCTTCCTGCAGCTGTTGCTTGCTTCTACTCGCTTAATTCTCCTTGTGTGGATTCCCCTTGAATCAAATCTTCACTTATCACAGCTTCTCCATCAATTGTGTGGTGTCTCATCACTCCCCATGTCCTATATCTTAAGTAGAGAGCTCCTCTTAGGTTCGCTTGATCTAAAACAAGGAGAGGAGATTCCTTAGATCTTTCTTCAAGTTTCTGTGTTGGCACCATTAAGATTCAACTCCTTTTGATCTTATATCACATTTTCTACTAAGGACAAAAAGTACATAAACAACCACTTACGTACTTAGCTCATTGTCTTGTCTTCCTTGGAGGTATGGATAAGAATGTTGTAGAAGCTCCTCGCTGCTCATCCTCCGTGATCAAAGCTTGTGCATCTCTAGCTAGCTCCTTAGCTCTTGACCGAATGATTCTTCCCTTTGGTTCCTCCTCTTTGGCATTGGATGTCTTGTCCGTGCCCTTTTTCGTAGTCTTGTATGTGTCCTCGTTCATGATTGTATCATCATGTGACCTACTTTTATACATCTCCTTGGCTTTGGAGCTCGTAATCCTCTCCTCTAGTACAAGCTCAGCTACATGACCCTCCTCATCGAATGACAAACCTCCATGATCGTTGTACAAGTTTCAGAAACTTATGAAACATCAAACAACGCATATTCTAGGACTCTAAACCAAGTTCCAAGCAACATGAGTTCTTATAAGTGCCTCAATAATCTTTGTACAAGTTACAAGAACTTATGAAATATCTAACAACGCATAATGAAGGAATCTAAACCAAGTTTCATGCAATATGAGTTCTTATAAGTGCCTCAATGATCGTTGTAAAATTTCACGAACTTATGAATCATCTAACAATGCATATTGTAGGACTCTAAACCAAGTTTCATGCAACATAAGTTCTTATAAATGTTTCAAGGATCGTTGTACAAGTTTCACAAACTTATGAAACATCTAACAACGCATATTTTAGGACCCTAAACCAAGTTTCAAATAACATGAGTGCGTATAAGTGCCTCAATGATCTTAGTAGAAGTTTCACAAACTTACGAAACATCTAACAACGTGATTCTAGGACTATAAACCAACTTGAGTTCTTATAAGTGTCTCAATGATCTCCAGACAAGTTTCAAGAATTTATGAAGTACTCTAAACCAAGTTTCATGCAACATGAGTTCTTATTAGTGTTTCAATGATCGTTGTACAAGTTTCACAAACTTATGAAACATCTAACAACGCATATTAATTGTAGGACTCTTAACCAAGTTTCATGCAACATGAGTTCTTATAAGTGTCTCAATGATCGTTGTACAAATTTCACAAACTTATTAAACATCTAACAACGCATATTGTAGGACTCAAAACCAAGTTTCATGCAACATGAGTTCTTATTAGTGTCTCAATGATCGTTGTAAAAGTTTCACAAACTTATGAAACATCTAACAACGCATATTCTAGGACTCTAAACCAAGTTTCAGGCAACATGAGTTCTTATAAGTGTCTCAATGATTGTTGTACAAATTTCACAAACTTATGAAACATCTAACAACGCATATTCTAAGACTCTAAACAAGTTTCATGCAACATGAGTTCTTATAATTGTCTCAATGATCGTTGTACAAGTTTCACTAACTTATGAAACATCTAACAACACATATTCTTGGATTCTAAACCATGGTTCATGCAACATGAGTTCTTGTAAGGGTCTCAATGATGTTTGTACAAGTTTCACAAAATTACGAAACATCTAACAACGTGATTCTAGGACTCTAAACCAAGTTTCATGCAACATGAGTTCTTATAAGTGTCTCAATGATCATTGCACAAGTTTCACAAACTTATGAAATATCTAACATTGCATAATCTAGTACTCTAAACCAAGTTTCATGCAACATGAGTTCTTAGAAGTGCCTCAATGATGGTTGTAAAAGTTTCACGAACTTATGTAACATCTAACAACGCATATTGTAAGAATTTAAACCAAGTTTTATGCAACATGAGTTCTTGTAAGAGTTTCAATGATTGTTGTACAAGTTTCACAAACTTATGAAACACCTAACCACCAATATTTTAGGAATCTAAACCAAGTTTCAAGAAACTTGAGTGCGTATAAGTGCATCAATGATCTTTGTACAAGTTTCACAAACATATGAAACATCTAACAACGTGATTCTAGGACTCTAAACCAAGTTTCACGCAACATTAGTTTATATAAGTGCCTAAATTATCTTTGTACAAATTTCACGAAATTATGAAACATCTAACAACGCATAATGAAAGACTTTAAACCAAGTTTCATGCAACATGAGTTCTTATAAGTGACTCAATGATCGTTGTACAAGTTTCACGAACTTATGAAACATATAACAATGCGTAATGAAGGACTATAAACCAAGTTTCATGCAACATGAGTTCTTATAAGTCTCTCGAGGATTGTTTTACAAGTTTCACAAATTTATCAAACATCTAATAACGCATATTCTAGGACTCTAAACAAAGTTTCATGCAACATGAGTTCATGTAAGTGTCTCAATGATCTTTGTACAAGTTGCACAAACTTATGAAACATCTAACAACGCATATTCTAAGACTTTAAATTAAAGGGTCAAATGAGTTGACCCATTAAATTAATGGTTTGCATAAACACACTAAAAAAAACTTTTGAACTAAATTTTTTATACTTTTAGAAAGTCGTAGAAAGGAAACATTCAAAATTGCATTAGATAGTAAATCGAACAAGCTCTTAATGATTTTTAACTTACATAACACATTTTTATAAGAAACAATAAAAAGACAAAGCAACCAAAACACTCTTAGACACATAAGATTCAATGCTAAAGAGTCTGAAAGATAAACATAGATACTAAACATGAATCGAAACCAAACTCGTTACAAGAACAAAGACTAAACAACCAATACCCTTGAGATTAGATTCATTTGGTTTTAGAAAGCGAAAACTTGAATAGGAAAACAACATGTTATTTGAATACTCTTCTTTCAATTTCAATCATGTTCTATTTCCATATATTGTTCTTCCACATGATCAGATCCAATAATAACCATCTCACATTCATCATTGTTATCTACAATTTAAAAGAATGATGTTAACAAAATAGATAAACCACAATAACTAAAGAAATTATCAATAACAAATACCTTCAATGGTGTAACCATGTATCCATGAACGTGTACATATCAATGCTTGAACGTTACTTGGAAGAAGTCGACTTTTGTACTTATTTATGAAATGAGATCCGATGTTGAATGACGATTCAGTAGCAACAGTAGTAAAATGAATGCTCAGAACATCCATGGCCTTGTAAGCTAACACCCCAAATTGATGCTTATTTTCTTTCCAATACTGCAAAACATTGAGTTTTTGTTTCTCCTTCACCCAAGTTCTAATCACATCAGCTGCAACAGTGTTTCTAGTGTAACATGATAGTCTGGATTCAAATAACTAAGGTAATCTCTCAGCTCCTCATACTCAACAACAATAAAAGGGAGATTGTGCCTAATTATCACTCTACTAAACTTCTCCCTAGCAATTTTGTTATCAATCTTCACTACATGTTTCTCTTTATCCAAAGCTAGTGATCATTTTCTAAAATGGCGTAGAAGATTAGACATACCAGAATGTGGCAACCATAAATAACTCTTTGAACATTTTTGACAATATGTTTTTTCTTCACCATGCTCATCTTTTTCTATTACATAGTGTTTCCACATCTCATTTCTTTTTGCGCGTTTAGAAGTAAGCATCAAAGGTTGTGATGCACCTGTTGATGACTGCCCTCCATCACCACCACTTTGAGTATGGCGTTCTTCATTGTCCATAGTCACCTATTGGAAACATCAAATTAAAAATCACATAAAATATCAAATTAAAAATTAAAGATTGTATCAAATCTAAAAGAGCTCAACAAGTAAACATAGAGACAAATAATAAATCCTATAAACCCAAATAGAAGTTGGGTCTTGTAAAAAACGAAGCTTTATCGAACTTTATAAGCTAGAAACATAAAATCACAATCCAATCAAACGCTCGAATAAGAATATAATGTGTAGCAAACACAAATCACAATCAAATCATGACATAAAGGAAAGGCCTTTTAATCTCAATAAGCAAAAACCCAAATGCAATGGAGCAATCAAACATAGATACGTTCTCGGAGAAATCATAAAAGAGAGGATATGGAGATAGAACCTTGCAAGGTGTTTTCTTGTCGGAGAGAGACGATCTGAGATCTTAAAAGCTTACGAGTGTTGCGAGAAGACGATTTCTTCTTCTAGGGATTTTTTTACTTACGATGATGTCGATCTCTTCCTTTTTTTATTAATAATTTTGTGTGTTTTAATAATTTTGTGGTTTGGTTTGGATAAACCATTAACCCAATAAACTTAAATCAAATTAAAACCAATCCACTAAACTCATTAACCATTTAAATCATTAGCTCAATAAAATCAAATTAATGGTTTGGTTTGGTTTGAATCAAACCAAATATTTTGACTCAATTTGACATGTCTATATATTATCCACTAAATTATACAAATGGATATTATTATTATGTACAATTAAATATTGTTCACTAAAGTGGTGGAAAATGATGTTGTCTACTAAAGTGGACATTGATGTTGTCCACCGAATTGTACAGACAAATATTTTTCATTTGTACATATAGAGTTTTACAAATCAAATGTTCAAATAAATTTTCCATTGGATAGTCCGGTTGTCCACTGAATAATCCGCTTGTCCATTGAATAATCCGATTGTCCACTAAATTGTACGAAATAATATTATTTTGAAAAAGAAAAAGAGAGGAGAAACATAAATGTAATATAATAGTCGTATATTATATTTATGTCACAGTCGTATATTATATTTATGTCATTGTGGGTTTTTGTCCACTGAATTATACGAATGAACAACCTAAATATTTTTGGCACAACTGGATTATCTAGTGGACAACATGACTATTTAGTGTATTGTACATTCATATTGTCCACTGTATTGGTTATTAGTCTGTACATATAAAATTCGATATGATAAATTGTACACTTATTTAACTTCATTTTCTCTCAATAATTAGCGGATTAAACTCAACAAGTTTAGTCGCAAAATTCATTAATCAAGAGAATAGACACAAAAGAGAAAAAGAGAAGAAAAACAAAAAGAATCAAGGGTGAAGAAATATATGGAGAGAAAAGTAGAAGAAGAGAGATAAAGAAAGATAAAAAGAGATATGAAAATGAGAGAGAAAATGGGAATAAAAGAGAAGAGAGAAAAGAGAAGAAAACACCTACAATGACATAAATGTAATATATGAGTATTATATACATATTGTGGTAAAATTAAACAAACGTAAATAGTGAATTTTTGTGGATCCCACGGTGTGTTTTGCAATTATAAATAGTGAATGGTCTACTTTTTCATTATTTTCCAAAAAATGGTCCAATTGGACAATTATTCCTATAAATAATCCATTAATTGTTCTCAATAATCTTCTTAAACAAAATGTTAATAATCAATAAAATATTCACCGAAAACATAGTCGTTATATAAAATAAACAAAAACACATTTAAAAGTTCTAGAAACGAAAAATAACAAAATAGTTAAAATGCATAACAGAAACTTAAAGACACAAAAAATAAATACGAAATCAAATGAAAATTTGTGAAAAACTCAAACATTTTATTTTTTTAAGAATAAAATGATTTGGAGTAAAATTATAGAACAAAATAATTGTAAACAAAAAAAATGTGAAACAAAATAACTGGATTTCACAACCCAATTTGTAATTTAAGGGAATTTGGAAGAGTTTCAAAGTCAAAAATAAAAGACTCAAATCCGAATAAAAAAATTGTTATTTCAAAATCCAAAAAAATTCAAATATAAATGGATTTATAAATCTATTGAGATAGAGTGTAGAAACTCATTGTAAACATTAGGTTTCTTTAGAAGAATAAGCGTCACATGTAATGTTGATCATGGTCGTGATTCTTCTGATTTCTGTCTCTGACCATTGTTTTGAAAATCTGCAGGAGACGAGAACATGTTACTCCGCTTTATGATTCATCTGTACGAATGAAGCGAGTTCTGGAAGATGGAATGACTTGTAAGGAGATCCCTGCATTGTATTCTAATAATAAAAGGCTGAAAATACTCATGAATCCGATTTGTTGGGAGAAGAAAAAAGTAAACAACATAACCAAAATTAAATGGCTTGAGCCTTCTAAAATTGAGGACACCAATTGACGAGGGGCCTGATGATCCCCTTTACGATAGAAGGACCCTTTTCATACTCTATGATGTTTACTCAAAAACGTCTTCTTCGAGAGAGAATATATGGATGTGCTTTTTTATAGTGGTTAGTGAAATATCAAATATGTGTTTCTTATGTTGTTTATAGGATAGATTTTATGAGATGTATTTGTTAGATGCAGAACTCGGACACAAGGATATTGACTTGAAGAGTGAAATGAACGCTATGGGTCAATGTAGACGGTTAATTTAACGCCTCATTTTTTCATTGCTTTTACTAAGTATGTAGATTTGTTTAATTGCTTTTACTAAGTCCTATAGATTTGATCACTGATAGTGGGATAGATGATGCAATGCAAACTCTAGTAGGTCTTGGTTAAGGGAACTATCATACTTTGTCAAATCCTTTGTTGTCATTGTGGTTAGGGATTTAAAAAAGCAAAGTCAAAGTTGAGGATTAAATCGGTGCAATCCAAAAAATTGAAGATTTTTTTTACAGTTTTCCCCATCTTAATCATACGTGTTCAACAATTTGCACAAAACTCATTCCTTAAGAGTTTTGGTATATTCACTTTTAAGAGTCCTCACCAACATTCTTACAATAAACTAACACACCGATTCATTGAGAATGCAATAAACGTAAATAATCATAAACCGAATAAGGAAAATAGATAATAATAATAATAATAATAATTAATAATGCATTGATTCTAAGATGAATTTGTCTGGACTTATATATATACTAGATTCTTACATGTGCGTCCCGCACGGGAGTAATATTTACAAAATATTAATTTGATATAATTTTAAATTAATTTTTTGTTAATTAATATTGAATAATTTTTTTTAAATCATATATATGTGTATGTTCTAATATTAAAAATATTTTTTAGATATCATAAATTAATTATGATGTATTTTGACCCGTCACAAAATTGTGTAGGACGTCACACAAAGGTATCTAAAAGTATTAAAAATTTTATTTACATCATCAATTTGAATATACTAAAATAACACTTTTAAATAATGAAAATATATTATTAATATAGTACAATGGATTATCATAAAATAGGAATATTTATAATATTTTATATTTTCATTATGTCACCTATTTATTGTTATTTTCGATTTTTAATTGTAATCCTATTAATTTGGAATATTATTATATTTATATTATTTATTTTTCTAATTTCGTTTTAATCCTATTAAATAGACATGTTGTTTTGATTTTTTTAATCAAAAATGATTTTATACTAAAATTTATACAATGGCATTACATGTATTTAAAAAAAATTAAGGGCTTTTCAAAATATGTTCTTCCCAATTAATAGTATAGATAAATATATATTCTACTACTAATCAACAAAACTTGTGAACATCAAACAACAAGTTATCAAAAACTTATCCATCTTATGATCTGAAAACAAAGACAAGCCTATTTAAATGTTATTTATCATGGCTTTTATGGAGTTTCGCAAGCCTGTTTTAGGTGGACCGAGAAGACTGACCAAACATCCATAATATACTTTTTATCAAACTTTTATTTATTTTTATTAAACTTTCGATTATGATTCAAAGCCTCGTCTCATTCTCTCTCTTTCAAGAACCCTAATTCCCAAATCGATTTAGGTTTCCTTCATAAATTTTATTGTTTCTTTTGTTTTTTTGTTGAAATATAAATTATAGTCAATATATTAAATGAAATAAAAATTCTAAATTTCAAAGACAAAAACGACAAACATGTTTAATAAAATTAATTGTTCCGTTAACATTGTGACGATTTCCGTTACAACAACCGGATTCACGATCACAAAAGTTACGTTCGAGGTTTAAATATTAAATTTTCACTTGGGAGGTTTATGTTGGGAGTGCTAAACTTGAAGGTTTAAAGTGTAAATGCGAGTCAATTTGGTGGTTTTTATGGGATTTTTGCTTAATAGAAACATAATTGTGTCTCACAAAAGGCGGAACAAAAATTCTTGTCAACAATTTTGATTTTAATTTATCATAAATTTCAGATAAGGTTTCAATATCACATAATTTATGTTCCTATCGAATATTTAAAAATACCAAGGTCTAAAAAGGGTTATGTTTTCATTAATTTGAACCATATATATATAATGTTTATTAGATATAACACGAGCGTAAAACACAACCATGTCAAATTATATTTTTAACATCTATATTATTAAAAACAATAGAGAGTAAAAGAAACAAATGAACAATAAAACTAGACGTCTTCCAAAAAAAAATGCGACAAGAGACAAGTGTTTGATGGTTGAATTGGTATCCATATAAACGTATACATAACACATAATATAACATGTACATATTTCCTAATATACATACGTATACGTAGGTGTTTAATTTAAGTTTTCATATAATGATATATATATATATATATATATATATGTTTGGTAGGAAAATAATATATATATTTATATATATATATATATATATATCTTCATTCGTCTTAATAAAGAGGTTTGATCTTGATAGTTAAAATGGATATTTATCTCTTTTAAACTTATTTTAAAGTCATAGAAAACCTGTTGTTAGTTGTTTCATAAGTTCATGAAACTTGTACAAAGATCATTGATGCACTTATAAGCATTCGTCTTGCTTAATAGTTGCTTAAGAGTCGTTGAAAACATGTTGTTAGATGTTTCATAAGTTTGTAAAACATGTACAAAGATCTTTTACAATAATAACTCATCTTCCTTAAAACATGGTTTAGAGTAATAGAAATCGTGTTGTTAGATGTTTTCATAAGTTCGTGAAACTTTTACAAAGATCGTTGAGGCACTTATAAGACACTTTTCTTGCTTAAAATTTTGTTTAGATTCGTAGAAAACACGTTATTAGATGTTTCATAAATTCTTGAAACTTGTACAAAGATAAATGAGGCACTTAAAAGCATTCATTATGATTAAAAATTGTTTTATATTCGGAGAAAACGCGTTGTTAGATGTTTCATAAATTCTTGGAACTTGCACAAAGATCATTGAAGCGCTAATAAAAACTCATCTTCCTTAAAACATGTTTATAGTCGTAGAAAACGTTTTGTTAGATGTTTCATAAGTGTGAACATTTTTTCAAAGATCATTGTGTACTTATAACTACTAATCTTGCTTAAAACTTGGGCTATAGTCGTAGAAAACTCATTGTTAGATGTTACATAAGTTCGTGAAATTTGTACAAAGATCATTGATGCACTTATAAGCACTCAACATGCTTAAAATTTTGTTTAGAGTAAGAGAAAACGCGTTGTTAGATGTTTCATAAGTTTGTGAAATTTGTGGAAATTTCATTGAAGAAATTATAAGAACCCATCTTTCTTTAATCTTGGTTAAGAGTCATAGAAAACGCAATGGTAGATGTTTCTTAAGTTCTTGAAACTAGTACAAAAATCATTGAGCACTTATAAGAACTCATCTTTCTTAAAACATGTTTAGAGTCATCGAACTCCTCTTGCTTAAAACGTGTTTAGAGTCCTAGAAAACATGTTAAATTAGATGTTTCTTAAGTTCGTGAAACTTGTACAAAAGATCATTGAGGCACTTACAATCACTCCTCTTGCTTCAAAACATGTTTACAACCGTAGAAAATTCGTTGTTAGATGTTTCATAAGTTGTTGAAAGATGTACAAACATCATTGAGGCACTAATACGAACTCATCTTGCTTACAACTTGGTTTAGAGTCGTATAAAACATGTTGTTAGATGTTTCATAAGTTCGTGAAACTTGTACAATAATTATTGAGACACTTATAAGTAGAAAACGGGTTGTTAAATGTTTCATAATTTTGTGAAACTAGTAAAAACATCATTTAGACACTTATAAGAAATAATCATGCTTAAAAATTTGTTTAGAGTCGTAGAAAAAGTATTGTTAGATGTTTCATAAGTTCGTGAAACTTGTACAAATATCATTGAGACACTTACAAGAACTCATCTTGCTTAAAACTTGGTTTAGAGTCGAAGAAAACGCATTGTGAGATGTTTCATATATTCGTGAAACTTGTACAAAGATCATTGAGGTACTTAAGGACTCATCTTGCTTTATACTTTGTTTAGAGTCGTAGTAAACCCGTTGATAGATGTTTCATAAATTTGTGAAAATTGTTATAAGATCATTGAGGAACTTATAAGCATTCCTCTTGCTTAAAATTCGGTTTAGGGTCGTAGAATACCCGGTGTTAGATGATTCATACGTTCATGAAACTTTTTCAAAGATCATTGAAGCACTTATAATCACTCATCTTGCTTAAACTTGGCTTAGATTCGTAGAAAACGCGTTGTTAAATATTTCATAAGTATGTGAAACTTGTAAAAGATTAATGAGGCACTTAGAAGCACTCATCTTGATTAAGTTTTCTTAGAGTCGTAGAAAATGCATTGTTCGATGTTTCATAAGTTCATGAAACTTGTACAAAGATTATTGAGGCATTTATTAGAAATAATCTTGCTTAAAACTTGGTTTATAATCGTAGAAAAAGCATTTTTAGATGTTTAATAAGTTTGTGAAACTTCTTCATAGATCATTGAGGCACTTACAAGCACTCATCTTTCTTTAAAACTTGATTAGATTCGTAGAAAACGCGTTGTTAGATGTGTCTTAAGTTCGTGAAACTTGTACAAAGATCGTTAAGACATTAATAAGCACTCATCATGTTTAAAACTTGGTTTAACATCGTAGAAAACGCTATGTAGATGTTTTATAAGTTGTTGAAACTTGTACAAAGATAATTGAGGCACAAATACGAACTCATCTTGCTTAAAACTATTTTTATAGTCATAGAAAACACGTTGTTAGATGTTTCATAAGTTCTTCAAACTAGTACAAAGATCATTGAGGAACTAAGAAGCACTCATCTTGCTTTAAAATTTTGTTTAGAGCCGTAGAAATTGCGTTTATAGATGTTTCATAAGTTCGTGAAACTAGTAAAAAGATCATTGAGACATTTATAAGAAAATAATCATGCTTAAAACTTGGTTTAGAGTTGTAAAAACGTATAGTTAGCTTTTTCATAAGTTTTGAAATTTCTTCAAAGATCATAGAGGCACTTATAAACAATCATCTTTCTTAAAACTTCGTTTGTAGTTGTAGAAAACGTGTTGTTAGTTGTTTCATAAGTTCTTGAAACTTTTAAAAAGATCATTGAGGCACTTATAAGCACTCATCTTGCTTCAAACGTGGTTTAGAGTCGTAAAAACGCAATGTTAGATGTTTCATAGATTCGTGAAACATTTCAAAAGATTATCGAGGCACTTGTAAGCACTCATCTTTCTTAAAAATTGGTTTAGAGTTGTAAAAACCCTGTGGTTAGATGTTTCATCAGTTCGTGAAACATGTTCAAATATCATTGAGGCACTTATAAGCACTCATCTTGCTTAAAACTTGGTTTAGAATCGTAGAAAACACGTTGTTAGTTGTTTTGTAAGGTCGTGAAATTTGTAAAAAGATCATTGGGCACTTGTAAGGACTCATCATGCTAAAAACTTGGTCTAAAGTCGTAGAAAATGATTTTTTAAATGTTTTATAAGTTGTTGAAACTTGTACAAAGATCATTGAGGCACTAAAGAAATCTTGTTGCTTAAAACTTGGGTTAGAGTCGTAGTAAACACGTTGTTAGATGTTTCATAAGTTTTTGAAACTAGAAAATGATCATTGAGGAACTTAGAAGCACTCATCTTGCTTTAAACTTCGGTTAGATCCCTCAAAATTGTGTTGTTAAATGTTTCATAAGTTCGTGAAACTAGTAAAAAGACCATTGAGGCACTTAAAAAGAGCTCATCTTGCTTAAAACCTTGTTTAAAGTTGTAGAAAACTTATTGTTAGAAGTTTCAAAAGTTTGTAAAAACTATACAAAGATTATTAAAATATTATAAGCACATATCTTGCTTCAAACTTGGTTTAGAGTCATAGAAAACCTATTGTTAGATGTTTCATAAGTTCGTGAAAGTTGTACAAAAATCAATTAAGCACTAATAAGAACTCATCTTGCTTCATACTTGCATTAGAGTCGTAGAAAACCCGTTGTTAGATATTTCATAAGTTCTTGAATTCTGTAAAAGAATCATTTAGAGACTAATAAGAACTCATCTTGCTTAAAACTTCGTTTAGAGTCGATGAAAACACGTTGTTAGATTTTTCATATGTTTGTGACACTTGTACATAGATCATTAAGTGTTTTATAAGCACTCATCTTGCTTCAAAATTGATTTCATTAAGTTTGTGAAACTTGTTTAAAAATCATTGAGGCACCTATAAGCTTTCATCTTCCTTATAACTTGGTTTAGGGTCGTATAAACCCGTTTTAGATTATTCATAAGTCTGTGAAACTTCTACAAAGATGATTGAGGCACTTATAAGCATTGATCTTGCTTAAAACTTGGTTTAGAGTCGTCGAAAATGCGTGATTAGATGTTTCATAAGTTCGTGAAACTTGAACGAAGATCATTGAGTAACTTATAAGTACTCATCTTGCTTCAAACTTGGTTCAGAGTCATAGAAAACGCGTTGTTAGATTTTGCATTAGTTCTTGAAACATGTACAAAGACCATTGACGCACTAATAAGAACTCATCTTACTTAAAACTTGCATTAGAGTCGTAGAAAACCCGTTGTGAAATGTTTCATAAGCTTGTGAAACTTGTACAAAGATCGTTGCAATACTAATAAGGTCCCATCTTGCTTAGAACTTGGTTTAGATTCGTAAAAATGTGTTGTTAGATGTTTCATAAGTTCGTGAAACTTGTTCATAGATCACTGAGGCACTAATAAGAATTCATCTTGCTTCGAACTTGGTTAAGAGTAGTAGAAAATACATTGTTAAATGTTTCATAATTTCGTGAATCTTGTACAAAGATCATTGATGCACTTATCAGAACTCATCTTTCTTACACTTGCATTACGGTAGTAGAAAACTCATTGTTATATGTTTCATAAGTTGGTGAAATTTGTACAATGATCATTGCGGTACTAATCAACAATCATCTTGCTCACAACTTTGTTTAGAGTCGTAGAAAACGCGTTGTTAGATGTTTCATAAGTTCATGAAACTTGTACGAGAGATCAACGATGCACTTATAAACACTCATCTATGGTCAAACTATGTTTAGAGTGGTAGAAACCGCGTTGTTAGATGTTTCATAAGTTTTTGAAACTTTAGCCACTTATAAGCATTTATCTTGCTTAAAACTTTTTTTAGAGTCGAAGAAAACGCTTTGTTAGATGTTTCATAAGTTTGTGAAACTTGGTAAAATATCATAGAGACACTTATAATAACTCATCTTGCTTCAAACTAGGTTTAGATTCAAAGAAAACGTGTTTTTAGATTTTTCATTAGTTCTTGAAACTTGTACAAACATCATTAAGGAAATAATAAGAACTCACCTTGCTTAAAACTTTTATTAGAGTCGTAGAAACCCCGTTGTTAAATATTTCGTAAGGTGGTGAACCTTCTACAAAAATCATTGCGGTACTAATAAGAACTCATCTTTCTTAAAACTTTGTATAGATTCGTAGAAAACGCGTTGTTAGTTGTTTCATAAGTTCGTGAAACATGTACAAAGATCATTGAGACACTTATAAGTAGTCTATTTGTTTAAAACTCTGTTTAGAGTCGTAGAAAACGCAATGTTATATTTTTCATTAGTTCTTGAAACCTCTCCAACAAAACTAACAAGAAAGAGACGGACTACGAAAATTATTTAAAAAAAAGAAAAATAAATTAAATAACGAAAAATAAACTAAAAACGAGATTAAACTTAAATAAATTTAAATATTAAACTAAAATACGAATACAAAATGCTAATTTGGAAAGTTTGAATATTGGCTTCGAAGCATTTGTAGAAATTCTTCGTTTTTCGCGTCCCTCTCGGCTTCACGTTTTGCTATGTCTTTAATTTTTATCTTTAGATCCGCAATCTCGGCGTCTTTTTTCTCCATTACTTCGTCTCTAAATGCAGTACTACGGTTCGAGGATCCTGGAAGACAGAAACGCGCCATGTTTCCGAAATTGAAGACCCTTCCTTTCTTTTTTGGAGTTTCCTGAATTTTTTTATTTATATCTATATATTATTTTTGAAGTACTAATTTAAACATGTCCAAAAAATCACAATTATTTACACATTATGCAATTGAGCATAAAAGGAAATATTTTTCAACATTTAATTACGAAAAACCAAATAAGGAAATATTACAATCCTCTCCAAAAATAAAAAAAAATATTAAAGAAATTATGTAAAAAATATTTGAAAAACAAAATAAAAATATGTAATTCACATAAATACATTATTACATAGTTTTTATAAAAACTATCATTAAAATTTTATTTAAATCAAAACAGGTTTAATTAATATTATTAAGAATTTAAAAATGAGTTGAAACAATTTTTTGTTAAAAATATCAAACAATAAAACACAAAATAGTTTGTTAACGTGTTCGATTTCCGGTTCGATTATAAACAAAAAAGGAGAAATTGCAATTCTACTAAAATTTAAATCTTATATTATATATTTAGAATATGTTTACAACAATTATTTATATATATAATCAAAATAATTATAATTTTAAATAAATTTGGGTAATTCGCATAATATGATTTGTGTATTTTGATTAGGTTTCGGTTTGTATTTTGAATCCGGGTATTTTCGAATTCTAAATATAATAAATAATAAATTATTGGTCTAACCAACTTACAAATTATATTAAAATTTTGCTATACGAAATATATAATAAATATATATATTATTATTTTTGAAGTACTTTGTTGAACTTTTCCAAAAAACTCACTTAACTACATATTATGTCATTGGTTTTAAACTCACTTAAAGAGTTATATGAAACTTACACACAAACATATCTCATTCTATATATATACTTTTTAAAATTAACTTAAATATCAACAAAAACAATAAAACCTATTTTAAACATAAAATCAACCACTAATTTCATATTTATGATATTTTTGATATAATCTTTTATTTTTTTTACGGAGGTCTATAAAAAATTTCAGAATATAAATATTTTTTAAAAAGTATATATAGTTTAGTTTTTATATATAATCATTGTCCATATTATAAAACTATTTGTAAAACACATAAACCCGTGGTGTACCACGGGTTAAATCCTAGTCTATATTATTATTTTTGAATATTTTTGTGAATTTTTCCAAAAAATATCACTTATTTACATCCAATGCCACTACTTTTAACCCATGATAAGAAAAATTCATTAAGGGTCAAACCGTCATTTATTCTCATCCAAACAAAATCTAAAATGATAATCGTATTCTTAGCTTGGATAACAATTTAAAACAAGATTTATGTTATACATAAACACAAACATATTTGAATTAATAATCAAAATCAATAAAAGCGATTTTCAACAAATGTTAATATTAAAAATTTGCTATATGTATTATGTACTACAAAATCAAAATTTGAATTAATAATCAAAATAAATAAAATCTCATTTCGACAACTTTTAATATTACAAAATTTTATATGGATTATGTACTACAAAATTAAAATTTTAATTAATAATCAAAATCAAAATCTCATTTCAACAACTTTTAATACTAAAATTATTATTATTATAAACAATTATTGGGTAATTCGGTTCGATTCCATAATTTTTTTTCATTTCGCATTCAGTTCCGGGTTTTCGTTAGTAAATTTTTCTACCCAGTCAAGGTATTTATATTTTGTTCGGTTTTAATTTGGATATTTATGTTATGCTCGGGTTTGATATTTCAAATCCGGATTATTTGTAGAGGAATTCACAAAACTACACCCTTTCAATCCCTCCTTCACAAAACTACACCTAATTTATTTTTTTCACATATTTACACCCTTTCAAAATTTTAAAAGCTTGATTTACCCTTTAAAAATTACCAAAATTAAAATCTTTTCATTTGGGTTCCCTAATTAGTGTTTAGGGTATAGTATTAAGTGGGTAGGATTGTGTGGGTATGGTTTATTTGGATTTAATTTTGAGTGTTTAGGTGTAGTTTTGTGAAGAATATTTGAAATGGTGTAGTTTTGTGAAATGTAAATTAAATGGTGTAGTTTTGTAATTCTCCCTTATTTGTATATGAAATGATCAAATTATCCTATTTGTTCGTATAAAGAATAACAATATTGAAAACTTTTAAATATTACTATTTATTCTATAAAAAATATATTTCACAAACTTCTAAATTAAATATATAGATATATAAAATCATTTGAAAATACATCGATTCGTGGTGTACCACGGGTTAAATCCTAGTGTTATTAATAAACATAGAAATGTAATACTTAAATCATAACCAAAACTTTTTTACTTACCTCAAAGACAACTTCATATTAAGTTTGGATGAGGAGAAACTCGCCTTCTCAGGTGCCTTGGGTAACGTGTTCTTCGGCAAACCGCCGCTCAGAAGCCTCAATCAACTCTCGAGCCACGTGAACTTGAATCTCTCCTGTTTTATTGATTGTGTGCATGGCTCGAAGGATTTTTACAGGAACAGGATGAACTTAATTTTTTTGTGTTGTCTAATTTATAAGAAATAAAAAACTTAATGAATGAACGGTAAAGTAATTAGCAAGTTTTAATAGATGAAAACATACCATCCTCTCTTCAAGAGTCATGGTGCTCATGGCACCGGAGTTATGTGTAGATGACCCTTTACCGCCTCGAGTATTGTTTTGGCTCGCCGAGTGTGTCTTTGAATCCACAATCGTTGTTTCTTCTTGCCAATACTTGACGAGGTCAAGAAAGATCATCGTTGGAAACTTGATGTATCTTTCACCCGTTTTTATCCAATGTTCCTTCCATATGTTCATGTGTCGACTAAAGTGGATGGCCTCTTCTTTCGAGTAAGTTGCTCGAACCGCTCCCGTGTGTGCAGGTAGCCAGTTGAAAACTTGCTAAAAGTTTGTAAAAAGAAAAAGTAGTTAACTTAATTTGGAAACGATATTATTAATAGTAATTGTTAAATAATTCAAAGATTACCGCAAATTGTCGCAACCACATTTCACAGTCTTCAAAGGGCATACTAGCGAAAGTAGTGTATGGCTTGGTAAGTAAGTCATGAATACAACTCAAGATAGATTTACGAATGCTACTCGTTGAGAATCCGAACCATCTAGTCCATGGCAAGTTGCTTTGATTAAGCATCTTCATCATTTCGCAATTAGGCTGAGATACGTAATCCTTGATAGACATTTTGAAAGGTAGTTTCGTTTCAGGAACACGATCCTGCTCGGAGGTCGTATTTAAGGACGACATCGACGACCGTCAACCCACAAATTGATGGTAATCATCCCTAGTAAGTAATCACAAAATACTAAGTATTAGTTTCTCGTTCAAATTAAAAATCATTTAATTTTGGAGTGGACAAATATAAGGGAGATGAGGCAAGTTAAGCACAAGACCAATAAGAGTATAAATGTTACGTTACTTTAGTTTTGTTATATATATATATATATATATATATATATATATGTGTGTGTGTGTATGTGTTTGCACAAAACCAATAAAAATAAGAGAAAATTACATCATGACACACTTTTTAAAACACAAATTACACTTTAGAGCACTTTTTGACATAAAGGCACTTTATTGTTATAAAAGACTAAATTATCCATCAATTCATTTATTCTACATAAATTTCACAATCATTTTCTTTCTCATTTTTCTATTTTGCATTCTAATTTTAATTTTCTAGGGTAACATAAAATAATTTATTTTCGTATATTGATTTATACAATTATAATTTATATATTTTGATATCCACTTTTATATATTTTATTTATGAATGGATCAACATTTATGGACAACTAGTCAATATCTAATTTTTTTATATATGTCCACATAGAATTGTACAAATGTTCAAAGTATAATGGACGAGATTAAATTTTATTCCAATGAGTTTATATATCATAGACAATTCATATGATGATTTGTGTTCAAGTTTAAATAAATTATAATTGTAGTTAAAATTATATGATGGTTCATGTTCAAAA
The DNA here is from genome assembly GCA_963556525.1 of Cochlearia excelsa. Classification (NCBI taxonomy): domain Eukaryota; kingdom Viridiplantae; phylum Streptophyta; class Magnoliopsida; order Brassicales; family Brassicaceae; genus Cochlearia; species Cochlearia excelsa. The sequence goes on from CAUVZT010000044.1 coordinate 280,671, forward strand.
ATGAATAAATAGGTTTTAATAATGAATTTAAAACATTTATATGTTTTGATGTACATGTAATTTTCTTGTTTTCACTTATTAATATTAACATGTTTCATTCACATTTATTAAGAATATTACAAAAACATATGGGAGTGTAGTTATTAAATATAAATTACTTATGTAAATAGATATATGATAAACAAAAAAAATATTGAAATAATATATTTTACAATAAATTAAAATACATTTATGAAATTGTACAAAAGTATGTCCACATAACATAAAACGTATCCACAACTTTCTGTACACAACGTATCCACAACTTTCTGTACACAACGTTCTGTATCCACAACTTTCTGTACACAACGTTGTGTATCCACAACTTTATGTACACAACGTTGTGTATCCACAACTTTATGTACACAACGTTGTGTATCCACAACTTTATGTACACAACTTTTGTGTACACGAAGGGTAAAACTGTATTTAAAAAAATAAAAAGTGTAAAAAGTGTCTCATATCACAAAAATGCCTTATTTTGATATGCAAGTGTTAAAAAGTGCTCCATTGTGTAAATCACTCTAAAAATAAAAGGAGAGTTGTTCCAACGAATATACACCGTTAACTTTAGTTTTGATAAAATATTTAAAGGTATATACTCATATGGAGGGTAACAATGACTATTCTAAGAGAACACAATCAATCAAAAAGAATCATATAATCTAGTAGTCAATATTGAATACAAAGCACCATGAATGCTATAAAATCAAGTAGAATAATCAAAAAAATAATATTGACTTTAGTTTACGGTAACAAATAATGAAGCGTCATGTTATAAGAATCATGGTTTAGTCGTCATGTTTGAAGCCAAGAAAAGTTAGGATCAATTATGTTTCCTATGGTCATATCTTAATTTACTACAAAACAAGACTAGAATCGACATATATTTCATCAATCACTTAAACATACATACAACATAATCAAAACTACGCATAGATCTGATCAGAGAAAGCAAGAGTACTAAAGATTGAGTACATAGAGATTCAAAATCAAAGTGAGAAGATACAAGATGAAAATATATTAAAACTTACATGTCGTTGAGAAGAAGAATAACTGATGAGATTTGAGAAGATTTTGCCTTTAAAATGGGAATCAGACAAGTATCACCGGAAATCGTGAGAAGTATGGAGGTTTTATTTTTGTGACATGTTCGCTAAAGGATGCAGAAACGAAGATTTAATTATAGTGTTCCTTAATCCGACGGTATTAAGACGTACATACCCCTCTCTATAAAGGGAAATCATTTGGCGGGCAATCAAAAATCTTTGTTATGAGGAATCGGGATAAAAGTTAGGAAATGATAAACCAGTCGGAAATTTCTGACATAATTTGGACGGATCTTCCTTAACCATCACAATCCCGTCGGAGAGTTCACGTGTTTTTTTCCTTCTACCAAAAAATATTTTCTTCAAATTACTAAATCCGACAAACTTGTGTCGGGTTTATGGTTTAGAGCTTCGAATTCTCTTCAATAGATATACAATATATATATATATAATAGACGGGTTATTGACGGATTCTTATAAGTTTTCACTTTGACGTCGGTTTTTGATAATATTTTCGATGGAATACTGACGCTTTGAGTATTAAAACCTTAGATCTTACAAATTTAGGGGTTTAGATAAATTTTGAAAAAGGAAGCACCCATCTTCCTTAAAACTTGGTTTAGAGTCGTAGAAAACATGTTGTTAGATGTTTCATATGTTCGTGAAACTTGTTCATAGATAATTGTACAAAGATCATTTAGGAACTTATAAGAACTCATCTTCTTTCAAACTTGGATTATAGTCTAAGAAAGCGCGTTGTTAGAATTTTAATAAATTCGTGAAACTTGTTCTAATTTCATTGCGACACTAATAATAACTCTTCTTGCTTCAAACTTGGTTTAGAGTCGTAGAAAACGCATTGTTAGATTTATCATAAGTTCTTGAAACTTGTTCAAACATCGTTGAAGCACTTATAAGCACTCATCTTGCTTTAAACATGGTTTAAAGTTGTAGAAAAGCGTTGTTAGATGTTTAATAAGTTCGTGAAACTGTTTCAGAGATCATTGAAGCACTTATAAGCAATCATCTTGCTTAAAACTTGATATATAGTCGTACCAAACGCATTGTTAGATCTTTCATAAATTCTTGAAACTCTTACAAAGATCATTGAGGCACTTATCAGCACTCATCTTGCTTAAAACTTTGTTTGGAGTTGTAGAAAACAAGTTGTTAGATGTTTCATAAGTTCGTTAAATTTTTTCAAAGGTCATTGAGGCACTTCTAAGAAATAATCTTGCATAAGACCTAGTTTAGAGTCGTAGAAAACGCGTTGTTAGATGTTTAATAAGTTCGTGAAACTTGTTCAAAGATCATTGAGGCACTTATAAGCAATCATCTTTCTTAAAACTTGGTTGAGAGTCGTAGAAAACGGGTTGTTAGATGTTTTATAATTTCTTGAAACTTTTACAAAGATCATTGAGCCACTTATAAGCACTCATCTTACTTAAAACTTGATCTAGAGTCGTACGAAACGCGTTATTAGATGTTTCAAAAGTTTGTGAAATTTGTTCAAAGATTATCGTGGTACTTATACGCATTCATCTTGCTTAAAATTTAGTTTTGAGTCATACAAAACGCTTTGTTAGATGTTTCATGAGTTCGTGAAGCTTGTTCAAAGATCATTTAGGCACTTATAATCACTCATCTTGCTTATAACTTTGTTTAGAGTCGTAGAAAACGCGTTGTTAAATTTTTCATAAGTTCGTGAAAAATTTTCAAAGCTCATTAAGACACTTATAAGTTATAATATTGCCTAAACTTGGTTTAGAGTAGTAGAAAACGTGTTGTTAGATGTTTAATAAGTGTGTGGAACTTGTTCAAAGATCATTGAGGCACTTATAAGCAATCGTCTTGCTTAAACTTTTGTTTAGAGTTACTGAAGAACATCAAGAACAGAGAGAGAGAGAGAGAGAGAGAGAGAGAGAGAGAGAGAGAGAGAGAGAGAGAGAGAGAGAGAGAGAGAGAGAGAGAGAGAGAGAGAGAGAGAGAGAGAGAGAGAGAGAGAGAGAGAGAGAGAGAGAGAATAAAGTCAAAGATCCTTGTTTTGATTTTTCATAAGTGTAATTTAATTACATGTAAGGAGGAACATATAAGTAGACAAACAAGAGGAGAGAAGAAGGAAGCAAGCACATTTGTCTTCTACCCGGAAATAGCCTTGCGCGAGCGCCGCTGGAACGTGTTCCGCGAGCCCCTTGGCGCGTGGTGTGCAGGCGTCTGGCGAGAACTTGCCCAACGACTCTTTTTCACACAGTAACTTCTTCCTCTCTTTTATTCAGTTTTGTCTTTTTGTCACTTCTTGCAATTGTAATTTATTTGAAGAGTTCTTGGGCTTTCTTGAACCGCAAGAATGGTCTTTACCTTCTTGAATAAGATTGTCCGGGTAAAGCCTTTGCCTCTTCATTAAAAACTTGGTTTAGAGTCATAAAAACATGTTGTTAGATGTTTCATAAGTTCGGAAACATGTTCAAAGATTATTGAGGTACTTACAATGACTAATCTTGCTTAAACCCTAGTTTAGAGTCGTCGAAAACGCGTTGTTAGTTGTTACATAAGTTCATGAAACTTCTAGAAAGATCATATAGACACTTATAAGCACTCATTTTTATGAAAACTTGGTTTAGAGTTGTAGAAAACGAGTTGTTAGATGTTACATAAGTTATTGAAACTTACACAAAGATCGTTGATTCACTAATAACAACTCATATTGGATAAACTTGGTTTTACAAAGTAAACGACTTGTTAGATGTTTTATAAGTTTGTGAAAAAAATTCAAATATAATTGAGGCACTAATAAGAACTCATCTTGCTTAAAACCTTGTTTAGAGTTGTAGAAAATGAGTTGTTAGATGTTTCATAACTTCGTTAAACTTGTACAAAGATCATTGATGCACTTGTAAACACTCATTTTGCCTAAAACTTGGTTTAGAGTCGTAGAAAACGCGTTCTTAGATGTTTCATAAGTTCTTAACTTGTTCAAAGATCATTAAGGCACTTACAACCACTCCTCTTGCTTAAAAACTGGTCTACCCACGGTTACCCACGGTTACCCACGAAAACCCACTATTTTTTTCGTGAAAAGACATATTATTATGTTATTCGTTAAATGTACTTGATTTATTTTAAATTAACCTCAATAAAAAACAAAACATTAATTAGTTATTATTCATTACCCATATATATTAAAATATCATATTACATAACAACTTTATTTTAAACGCGTACTAAAGATGGAAGGAAAATAGTAAATATTAAAACGACATAAAGAGTTCGGTGTTGAACGAGGTCATTATTCGTAAACATTGACGGATCGAATGTTTATTCATCATCTGATTCGGGAACTATTTCGTACACATAACTAGTTTTTCCTTCATCTGCTTCATCCGTAGTAGATGTTACGGTTGGTTCGTACCCAGCGATCATCGAATTAGCCACAAATATCTGTTTTAAAAATTGTTTTAGTTTGTAATTATCAGTCATATTGACAACCTTAAGGAAAATCTACCTTGACAACGTTTTTCTCAGTGATGTTGAGGTACTTAGAATTCATGTTAAAACTGGCTACGAACACATTCTTTAGAATGACAACCGCACCTACACCAGTGTTGACTCTGTATTCGTGTGCATGGTTCCCTCGATTATTCCAGACGGATCCTTTAAGGTTGCTAGAAGATCTCCTTGGCCGTTGGGGGACAAATTGGAAAGCATAGCGACAAGCTAAAAAAAGTGATTACTTATAAGATACATCGTATATCTAAATTGAAATAATATTGGTTGACAAGGGAAACCTTTTTCACTTTGACAACCGTGAACGAGGGCATTGTATTTCAAGCCGGGTCCAGAATGGTGTGGTCCTATTGTTATGAGTACCTATATTATGAATGATAGAGTTAGTATTTGTCATCTACAATTATTAGTATAATGATAAAAGAGTTCATTTTCGTGTATACCTTCGCGCAACATGTAATCGATAGTAGAAGTCCACCGAGGACTACTAGAATCTTGGTCGCCTTGTTGTGGCTCATTGATGACCCGAATGAAATCTTATGTTGGGCGTTCTTGAGAACTTTCACCTCGCAGCACCTTCCCATCGTGAACCCTCTTGCGAAACGAGTCCTCGCCGTATGGGTGGCGAGTCCCCCGAAATTAGCCCCGTTTGGATTTCAGCTAGTTGTGATGGTAGAAGTGAAATTATTGGTTCAACATCAATAAAATATAAGTTATCGTGAAAATTGTTCAAAGATCATAGAGGCACTTATAGGAACTCATCTTTCTTAAAATTTGGTTTAGAGTCGTAGAAAACACGTTGTTGGATGTTTCATAAGTTCTTGAAACTTTTTTAAAGATCATTGAAGAACTAATAAAAACTCATCTTGCTTAAAATTTGGTTTAAAATGTAGAAAACGCGTTATTAGATGTTTCATAAGCTCATGAAACTTGTACAAAAATCATCGAGGCACTTATAATCATTTATCTCGCTTAAAACATGGTTTAGAGTTGTAGAAAACGCGTTGTTAAATATTTCACAAGTTCTTGAAGCTTTTACAAAGATATTTGAGGCACTTATAAGCACACTCATCTTGTTTAATACTTGGTTTAGAGTCGTTGAAAACGAGTTGGTTGATATTTCAAAAGTTCGTGAAACTTGTTAAAAGATCATTGAAGCACTTATAAAAACTCATCTTGCTTCTAACTTTGTTTAGAATCCTAAAAACCGCGTTGTTAGATGTTTTATAAGTTTGTGAAACGTTTACAAAGAGCATCGAGGCACTTATAAGCATTCTTCTTTCTTAAAAATTAGTTTAGAGTCATTGAATACCCATCGTTAGATGTTTCATAAATTCTTGAAAGTTGTTCAAAGATAATTTGGCACTTATAAGCACGCATCTTGCTTAAAACTTGGTTTAGAGTCGAAGAAAATGCGTTGTTAGATGTTTCATAAGTTCATGAAACTTGTACAAAGATCGTTTAGACACTTATAAGAACTCATCGTGCGTAAAATTTGGTTTAGAGTTGTAGAAAACGCGTTGGTTGATGTTTCATAAGTTCGTGAAACTTGTAAAAAGATCATTTATAAGCACCCATCCTGCTTCGGACTTGGTTAAGAGTCTTAGAAAACGCGTTGTTAGATGTTTCATAAGTACGTGAAACTTTTTCAAAGATCATAGAGGCACTTATAAGCACTCATCTTGCTTAAAATTTGGTTAAGAGTCGTAGAAAACGTGTTGTTAGATGTTTCATAAGTTCGTGAAACTTTACAAAGATCATTGAGGCAATTATAGGCACTCATATTGCTTCAAACTTGGTTTAGAGTTGTAAAAAACGCGTTATTAGATATTTCATAAGTTCTTGAAACTTGTACAAAGATCATTAAACCACTAATAAGAACTCATCTTACTTAAAACTTGGTTTAGAGTCATAGAAAGAGCGTTGTTAGAAGTTTAATAATTTCGTGAAACTTATACAAAGATCATTAACGAACTTATATGCACATTTTGCTTAAAAATTGGTTTAGAGTCGTAGACAACACTTCGTTAGATGTCTCACAAGTTCGTGAAAGTTGTACAAAGATCATGTAGTACTTATAAGCACTTAATTTGGTTGAAACTTGATTTAGAGTTGTAGTAAATGTGTTGTTAGATGTTTCATAAGTTCGTGAAACTTGAACAAAGATCATTCATGCACTAATTTTAATTCACTTTGCTTAAAAATTTGTTTAGAGTAGTAGAAAAGGCGTTATTAGGTCTTTCATAAGTTTTTGAAACTTGTTCAAAGATATTTGACGCACTTATAAACACTCATCTTGCTTCGAAATTGGTTAATTAGAGTCATAGAGAATGTGTTGTTAGATGTTTCATAAATTTGTGAAACTTGTACAAGTATCACTAAGGCATTTATAAGCACTCATGTTTCTTAAAACATGGTTCAAAGTCGTAGAAAACACATTGTTAGATGTACCATAAGTTCGTGAAACTTGTAAAAAGATCTTTGAGAAACTTATAAGCACTCATATTGCTTAAAACTTAGTTTAGAGTCAAACAAAACTTGGTTTAGAGTCAAACAAAACATGCTGGTAGATGTTTCATAAGGTTGTTAAAATTGTAAAAAGATCATCGAGATCTTATAAGCACTCATTTTGCTTTAAACTTGGTTTAGAGTCATAGGAAATTTATTGTTAGAAGTTTCATAAGTTCGTGAAACTTGTACAATGATCATTGAAGCATTAGTAAGAATTTATCTTGCTTAAAACTTGGTTTAGAGTCATATAAAACGCGTTATAAGATGTTTCATAAGTTCGTGTAACTTGTACAAAGATCATTGAAGCACAAATAAGAACTCTTCTTTCTTAAATCTTGGTTTAGAGTCATGAAAACGCTTTGTTAGATGTTTAATAAGTTCTTGAAACTTGTACAAAGAACACCGAGACACTAATAAGAACCCATCTTCCTTAAAACTTAGTTAGAGTTGTAGAAAATGCGTTGTTATATGTTTCATAAATTTGTGAAACTTGTACCAAGATCATTGAGGCCCTTTTAAGCACTCATCTTTTTAAAAACTTGGTTTAAAATCATAGAAAACGCATTGTTAGATGTTTCATAAGTTCTTGAAGCTGGTACAAAGATCATTAAGGCACTTATAAGCATTCATCTTGCTTAAAACATGGTATAGAGTCGTAGAAAACGTGTTGTTAGATGTTTTATATGTTCATACAACCTGTTCAAAGATCAGTGAAGCACTTATAACAGCTCATCTTGCTTAAAAATTGTTTTAGAATTGTAGAAAACGCGTTGTTATATGTTTCATAAGTTCATGAAACTTGTACAAAGATCATTGAGGAACTTATGAGCACAGCTTGCTTCAAAATAGGTTAATAGTCATAGAGAAAGCGTTGTTATATGTTTCATACGGTCGTGAAACTTTTACAAAGATCATTTAGGCACTAATAACAACTCATCTTGCCTAAAACTTTGTTTAGAGTCATAGAAAACACGTTGTTAGATGTTTCATAAGTTCGTGAAATTTTTAGAAAGATCATTGAGGCACTAATAAGAACTCATATCTCTCTGAACTTGGTTTAGAGTAGTAGAAAACGTGTTGTTAGATGTTTGATAAGTTCGTGAAATTTGTACAAAGATCATTGAGGCACTAATAAGAACTCATCTTGCTTAAAACTTGGTTTAGAGTGGTAGAACACACGTTCTTTGATGTTCATAAGTTCATTAAACTTGTTCAAATATTATTGAGGCACTTATATGCACGCATCTTGCTTAAAACTTGGTTTAGAGTCCTAGAAAACATGGTGTTAGATGTTTCATAAGTTCGTAAAAATTGTATAAAGATATCAATCAGACACTAAAAAGTTCGTAAAACTTGTATAAAAAGATCGTGAAACCTGGAAAAATATCATTGAGGCACTTATAGCACTCATTGGTAAACGAGATTTTCACTCGTTCTTTCGAATGTCTTAATGTAGTTCTTAAGATGTCAATCCGAATCAGGAACAATCAATGTATTAAAACTTATGAGAAACAAACTTAGTCTAAGCAAATTAAAATAATGATTTTGTTTTGTAACCAATGAAAGATTAACGAGAAAACGAAATGTTTTAAGATTCAAATTAAAGCTAAACAACCAGGTCACGGTACTTTAATGGGTAATCAAACTTTCAGATTTTTAAATGTCTTTTAACAAAGGTAACTTTAAGGTTTTGAAAACGTTTGATTAGATGAATCCACTTCCGTGATAATGATCCTTTTCCTAATAGTTAAACTAAAACAATACCTTGGATAGTTTAAATTTTAGAAAACGTTAAGTTAAATTCAATTCAACCACTAAACTTATTAACACATATTCCTCGGTTAAGCTAGGTTTAGTTTTAGGGTAATTGTTCAGGAATCTCCACACTTCTCCCAAAGGTGAAGCTTCCTGGGTTCTATTAATCGAATGGCCAATTCAACTAAAGCATTAAGAATGTTACACTAGATTAAATTTTATAAAGTTTTAGGATCTAGACAATTATCAATCCAAATATTTATTCACCCTTTTTCCCTCAACCTAATTGCCTAAGGGAAATTACTCACTAAGCATCATGAACATCAAAGCAATCAAAGAGAAATATCGCATAAACAAACTCAAAGATTAAAGTAGATGAAGGGGAAAGAAATTCTTATTGAAATTTGATGTTACAAGAATCCAAAGCAAGAACACCAATCTCCAAAAGCTCTCAAAATTTGCAGAATTTTTTTTTGTAAAGATAGATATTAAAACCCTAAAAAATTCTGTTTTTAAGGAAAAATTGTGATTTCCTTTATTTTTGCCGTCATAAATATCGGTCAAGTGAACGATACAACAAGAAAATATGATATCCACGTCTTTCATCCTCTTGTATCGACTTGAAGTTGCCGATACAGCAAACCGGTATGTTGATATCGGTCAAGTGACCTATACAACAGACCGATATCAGTGTTCTTTGACGCTTTTGCCTGATTTCTTCGTCTTTTCCGTCCTCGTGCTCCTCAAACATGAAAATCACTAAACAAATGCAAATGCAACCTATATGCTACTAAATGTGATCTTTATGAGTTAGTTGTAATGATTAAAATATACTAAAATATGTAAAATATGCAAAATATCAACTCCCCCAAACTTATCATTTGCTTGTCCTCAAGTAAAAGAACAAAGAATAAAGGTTAAGAGAGTATAGAGGAGGGGACCTCAGAACCAAAAGACAACACGAAGAGTTTAGTGAACGAGTATCCTAAACATAGTATCCTATCGCAGACGAGCTAGTTCTAGCTATTACAATTCACCTCAAACTCCGTCTAAATTTGTTATTATTACCAAAAGCATGTGATCCACCTGTGTAGTCTAAGCACCTTTCACATTCAATTAAGCATAATCAAAGCATGAAACATGATCGAGAACTTCCAATATTTTTTCTATTTATCTTGGTAAAAACGGGATTTCGAATCAAAAGAGGAGGCTAACACTCAGGCATGTGGTCGATTGTATCGCGGTTTCTCTCGGGGAGTGAATGGGTTAAGCAAAACTATGAAAGACGATGATCAATTTATGCATACAAGTCCGGACATCCATTCCTATCCAAATCTAACCATTAACCCTTTATCTTTTTTTTTTTTTAACACTTAAACACCGAGTTTTTCTTTTTCTTTTTCATAACTACCTTAGGGGAAATTTTTTTTTTTTGCTAAGTTTCTTTTCTTATTCTTTTCTTATTCTATTTTCTTTTTTTTTCTTTTTTTTCTTTTTTTTTACTTAGCCATTTTTTACACCCCTAGGTGTTTTACAACACTCGTGTTTATTTTCTTATTTTCAAAACTCAAAGACGTGTATCTCCAACCCATTATCCCGTTCTAAAATACTAGTCCAAGATAAACTAGCCAAATGTATGTCCTTTCTTGTCGCTCCCTATACTTTCAAGTTTTTACAAAACCAAAGAAATCACTTATTGAAAAATAATTCTCATAAGTGTTTGGGTTTAGGCTTAGGGGGTGAGAGGGGAATCATCCTTAGAATGAGAATGACTGGATTGCGCTTAAAGTGTTTCGGTTTAGGAAGCCGCAATACGTAGAAATCACAAAGCCATAGAAAATCTCTTGAAAACTCTCAATCATGCTAATTAAAAGTCAAGTTTAAGTTCAAATAATTTTCGAAGGCAACCTAGAACTATCAAGCTTCATAACCACACTATTGGCTTTTAAAACATCAATATCTAGGGTCGAGGTTTCAAGATTTTCGGCGAGTTCTAATTCGTTTGAGGAAGACACTACACCTAAGATACCGTTCAAAACACTAGATGCGTCGTTTTACAAGGCTAAAATCATCATAGATCACCTATGCATATGACCTAAATGCAATGAATTAATCTAAATGCAATGAACTAATCTAAATGCAATGAACTAATCCTAAATGTAATTTTTTGTGTTTTTGAGTTTTTTAATTTTTTTAATTTTTTATTTTTTTTATGCAAAACTAATATGAAACATGACTACTCCCCCAAACTTAAATCACACGGTCTCCGTGTGAAAACAGTTTTAGAGAAGGTTCCTAAATACAAAAACTAATGCGAAAAATAAATGCTTATGTACAAAGGTTTCAGGTGTTACCTCAGTAGTAGTAACGCGACGAGTCAAAGTCCTCGTCTGTGGAGAATGATGGGGACTCGTTGTCGGATTCCGGGCATGGGCTCGAGGACACTTCTTGTGCTCCCTTACCACTAATTGCAGATTTGGTTGGAGTTACAACTCGCATAAGAAGCTCCTCTCGATATCGCCTTTTTCAAGGACTTCACCTCGTTGAACAGCTTCCTTATAACGCGGCCTTGGAACTTGTTCCAACGCGTCATCTTCCTCATCTCCACGTACATATCTTGGAGTGGACCGGGTTGTCGTGGGGCAGCCGTTGGACGCGAGTAATAGCGACTACTACCATATAACGTGTTGTTTATTGGCTCGTGCTCGTAGTATCTTGGTCATGCGGGTTGTACTTTCTTCCTTGGCCCGCATATTGGTTGGAGAGGTTATCGGATCGGATCGTGAAGGGCATGCGACGGTGGTTGAAAACTTTTAACGCATCGTGGTACCTGAAATTGATGTATTGCTCGTTTGGGAGAAGGATGATACAAAGGGTGCTTCCGTATTTGAATGAATACCCATATCTCCCCTCCAATTCTCCAACGATGACCACTCCCTTAGCTAGATAAGGGATGTCCATGAATCTCGCGCCTTCAATTTTATCCAAGAGTGGTACGCGCATTAGCTTAAGTATCGGCGTAACCCATCCTCCTATGCTTAGCTTCGGTGTCGAGTGTGTGAGATGTCACGCCCAATGCTGAATATCTAACAAACCTTGGAGGAAGATCCTTAGCGTGCTAGGTCGCATCTCCTCGGTTATGGGGAACAAGTCGTCTCGACCTTAGGATTGCCTGATTATCGGGGCTAGTCATTGTTGACAGAACATTACCTCCTTATTATTAACTTGGTATGTTTCGCGCCGAGCGAAGAACGCGTGAGACAAGAGCTTCTTGAATGTACCTCACTGCGATGTGACGGATTTGGCTACTCTTAGACCTCCCTGGTTCAAATACTCCGTTCGCGACAAAGTTCCAAAGCTGATTACTCTCACCCGATGCATTGACTAACTCGTGGACACCTCTTAGTGTGAAACCGTAAAGCTCGACTATCCTCTAAACGTAGCGCGATGCGTAACTCCATTAGCGCCCGCGACGCGAATTGAGCCTCCACCGGTGTTCTGCCATTCTTGGCTACCTCTATCATCCAGAACCACTTCCAAAGTCGCGAGGAACATGCAAATTTTCTCTTGGTACACATCATGACTCATACCAAGTGTATCTCCAATTCCCATATTACCGATAATCATCCTCACCTCATCAAGGATGCCAAGTTTGGTGAGTGTTTCCTGGTCCGGGAAAAACGAGGGCTCAAACTTGGCTTCCATGAGTGCGTCGTACAGCTCGCGCGGAGAAGGTAACTTCTTCGTATCTCTTACAAGGGGAGCTTCATCGGTTCTCTTCAGGAAGGCGAAAATGCGCGTTGGTTCTTCTTTGTCTTCCTCTACATAGGCGTAGGTGTACTCTTCTTCTTCCTCGACCTCCACAGGTTGGTGGTCTCTCTTTCGCGAAGAACATCGCGTTTCGCGCCGAGATTAGCTCCGTCAAGGTTCATTTATAACAGGTCCTTCCTCCACTGCTTTTCCCTTGCCCTTGTCTCTTGAACTGATCTTGGGTGCCATTGTTGAGCTTAGTGGATTTGGGTCTTTCTCTTTTCTTCCACAATAACACAAATCCTTGGTATCTCCTGAAAGAGAATGAAGAAACTAAGAGAATGAGATTGGAATCACTAAAATCCGTCAAGAAACGAAAGAGAAATCGAAGTTTGAAATTTTTGTGTTTTTTTAGAGTAGAATCGCGACCAAGAGGAAGAAGAAGATGGGAAATAAGAAAATTAGGTTTTTTTAATGATTTTTCAGCGAAAAATTCGTATCGGTCACATGAGCAATACAACAGACCAATATCGGTGTGCTGTATCGGTTTGTCGCAATTGATATGGCCTCTGATGTTCGTATGACCGATACAACAAACCGATACGATTTCACCCGTTTCATACTCCTCTGTATCGGTCGACAGACCGATATTTGTGGTTGATATCGGTCTCTAGACCGCTATAACAAACCGGTATGAGTTCACCAGTTTTTCTCGTCTTCTGTATCGGTCCCAGCAGACCGATACTCTTGCCCGATATTGGTCCAACAACCGATATAATAGGTCGATACACCTTTCTGACCTCGTTTTCCTCCTTCGTTTTCACCTGAAACCATCGATTAAGAAAACATGAAACGAATTGTAAGCAAGTTTTCACCTAAATGCAAATTAAAGACTATATATACAAAGATAAACATGGGACTTCCTCCCAAGTGAGCTTGTTTTAAGTCTCTTAGCTTGACTTTACCCTTCTATTAGGCGACGTTGGGGTTTGAAAGAGATATCGAATCTCCTTCGGCGACAACCTCGTTTGCAAAGTATGGCTTGAGTCTTTGACCGTTCACCACAAACTCTCCTCCATGTTTATTCCAAAGGACCACAACACCTAGTGGTCTTACTTCCTTGACCTTGACCGGACCGGACCAACGAGATTTAAGCTTCCCCGGGAAGATCTTCAACCTCGAGTTGAATAGCAATACCAAATCATCCACCTTGAACTCCTTCTTGATGATCTTCTTGTCGTGAAAGGCTTTGGTTCGCTCCCTGTAGATCTTTGAACTCTCATAGGCTTGTTGGCGTATCTCGTCCAATTCCTCGAGTTGAAATTCTCTCTTTCTTTCGCGGTCTTAAGATCGAAGTTGAGAAGCTTTATTGCCCAGCTCGCCTTGTACTCGATGTCAACCGGTAGATGACACGTTTTCCCGTACAACAAGTTGAAAGGCGTTGTCCCCTAAGGTGTCTTAAACGCGGTTCTATACGCCCAAAGAGCGTCATCGAGTTTGACGGACCAATCTTTCCGCGTCACACAAGTCGTTTTCTCGAGAATAACTTTGATTTGTTGGGGATGATAAGGTGTTGCAACCTTGTGTTTAACACTGTACTTCTTGAGAAGACTCTCGAAGACCTTGTTGATGAAATGGGATGCCCCGTCACTTATCACAACTTTAGGAACTCCAAACCTCGGGAAGATGATCGTCTTGAAACGACTAAGGACCACTTTTGAGTCGTTCGTTACACACGTAACAACTTCAACCCACTTAGAGACATAATCAACCGCCACAACGATGTACTTCTTTTCGTATGAAGATGGGAAAGGACCCATGAAGTCAATTCCCCACACGTCGAAGATCTCAACTTCCATGATCGGGTTTTGTGGCATCTTGTTTCGCTTGGTTATGTTCCGTTTCCTTTGACAAGGATCACACCTTTGAAAGAACTCGTGAGCATCCTTAAACATCGTAGGCCACTAAAACCCAACTTGTAATACCTTAGAGACCGTCTTGAAACTCGCGAAGTGTCCTCCGTAAGACGAACCGTGGAAATGCATGCGTATGCCATTTATCTTCTCATCCGCTACACATCTTCGATATAACCCACCTTTGCTCAAGGTGTAGAGATAAGGCTCGTCCCAATAGAACCGTTTCAAGTCGTGAAAGAACTTCTTCTTTTTGATAACCCTCCAAATTTTGTGGTTCTTGCACTACAAGAAATCACGAATTTAACAACGACCATAATCGTTGTAAAATCGTGGTAAAACGCAATTTACCACGATTTAACGACGATTTCAAATTCGTCGTTAATCGATCGAAGTAAAAACCAAATCGTCGTAAAATCGTGGTAAATTTTACGTCGAACCAAATTCGTCGTAAATTCGTGGTAAAATGTTCGTTGTAAAATCGTCGTAAACATTACAACGATTTTACAACGAATATTTGGCTGTAAATTTATAATTATAATATATTGAAAATTTTTATAATCGACGTAAATTTGTCCCTAATTAGGGACGATTTTACGACGATTAGAAAAAAATTATAATTTTACAAATCGATTTTACGACGAATTTGGTTAAAAAATATTTTATTCATAACTAAATATTTTATTAATAAAATACAATTGAAAAATTATATATAAAAAAAAATATTTTATATTAATAAAATATTTTTTACAATTTCAAAATACAAAAAAAAAACTAATTCTAAATCCTAAAACTAAAATCCGAGCCTAAAACTAATTCCAAATCCTAAAACTAAATTCCAAATCCTAAAACTAATTCTAAAATACGGTTTTAAAACACATATATTAAATATATTTACCTTTGGGGATGTTGAAAGAGAGTGAAAGTTGTAGAGTGTTTAAGAGTTTTAGAGAGAGAAAATTTTAGAGAGAGAGAGATTTAGAGAGAATGAGAGAAAATGAAAAAATGTGGTCGACTATATATAGAATAACAATCGTCGTAAAATCGTCGTATATTTACGACGATTCCTCGTAAAATCGTTGTAAAAAAAGTTCAAACGTTTTGGTTCGTTTTGGTTTGCCGCGTTTTGGGAATGATGAAATTAAAATCGTCGTAAAATCGTGGTAAATTTACCACGATTTTACGACGATTACTTTTTTAATCATTGTAAAATCGTGGTAATTGTTGACATTGACAACCTCGTACAAACAAAACTCCTGAGGATTTGACGTTTATAGTTTCATGTTTGGTCGTAAATTCGTTGTTAAATTACCACGAATTTCCATCGATTTTGTGGGAATCGTCGTAAATTCGTGGTAAATTTACCACGAATTTACGACGATTCATTACACTAAATGGATTTCGCTGAAATTCATCTGCCATTTGACTTCATGTTGAATATAATTATGATATTGTATGCATATGAAATCATATTAAGTCGTATGATTGCAAAAAAACAAGTTTTGATAAAATTAGAACATATATACATATTAAGCACAATATATATAGTACACTTTATCTTAAACTTTATTAATTATAAGAATATGTAACAAAACTTATTGATAAGCAATTTTAACATTGTTTTTATAGTTATTCATTAACTTTAGAGGTCTTAAAGAGTGTTTGTACGTAATATAAGACATACTTTTGAAAATGTTTGGGGTTTAGGGGTTTATATAAAAAACCGTTGTAAAATCGTGGTAAATTTACCACGATTACTTTTTAAATCGTTGTAAAATCGTGGTAAATTTACCACGATTTTACGACAATTACTTTTTTAATCGTTGTAAAATCGTGGTAATTGTTGACGTTGACAACCTCGTACAAACAAAACTCCTGAGGATTTGACGTTTATAGTTTCATGTTTGGTCGTAAATTCGTTGTTAAATTACCACGAATTTCCATCGATTTTGGGAAATCGTCGTAAATTCGTGGTAAATTTACCACGAATTTACGACGATTCATTACACTAAATGGATTTCGCTGAAATTCATCTGCCATTTGACTTCATGTTGAATATAATTATGATATTATATGCATATGAAATCATATTAAGTCGTATGATTGCAAAAAAACAAGTTTTGATAAAATTAGAACATATATACATATTAAGCACAATATATATAGTACATTTTATCTTAAACTTTATAAATTATAAGAATATGTAACAAAACTTATTGATAAGCAATTTTAACATTGTTTTTATAGTTATTCATTAACTTTAGAGGTCTTAATGAGTGTTTGTACGTAATATAAGACATACTTTTGAAAATGTTTGGGGTTTAGGGGTTTATATAAAAAACCGTTGTAAAATCGTGGTAAATGTACAACGATTTTACCACGATTTGTGTAACATATAACAAAAGTCGTAAATTCGTGGTAAATTTACCACGAATTTACTACGATTTCGTCTTTACTCGGAAAATCGT
This sequence comes from Cochlearia excelsa, assembly GCA_963556525.1. Lineage (NCBI taxonomy): Eukaryota > Viridiplantae > Streptophyta > Magnoliopsida > Brassicales > Brassicaceae > Cochlearia > Cochlearia excelsa. The sequence continues at coordinate 297,660 of CAUVZT010000044.1, forward strand.
TGTAAAATCGTCGTAAATTTACGACGATTTTACGACGATTTTTGTAATCGTCGTAAAATCGTCGTAATTTCGTCGTAAATTTACGACGATTAAAATCGTTGTAAATTTTTCGTGGTAATTTGCGCAGATTCTTGTAGTGTTGTCCCGTTACCAAGTAGTTCACAATGTCCGCGTACCAAGGTTCTTTATCGATTGCAAAGAGCTCTTCGATCTAATGCTCTTGCTCTCCCCGAGACTTCTTTATCATGATCGTCATTAGTTGCTCCTCGGGGGAATGAATCATCAATGCGGAGTAGGTCGTCTACGCGCAGTCGTGACAAGTGATCCCCGACTCCATTCTCGATGCCTTTCTTGTCTTTGATCTCCAAATCGAACTCTTGGAGTAACAAGATCCATCGTAACAATCTAGGTTTTGCATCCTTCTTTGCTAACAAGTGTCTCAACGCTGCATGATCGGTGTAGACTATCTCCTTTGAACCCACCAAGTACGATCTAAACTTCTCAAAGGCGAACACGATGGTCAGAAGTTCTTTTTCCGTGGTAGCATACTAAATTGAGCTTCGTCCATCGTTTTACTAGCGTAGTAAATGACATGGAGCTTCTTCTCTTTCCTTTGGCCCAACACCGCGCCAACGGCATAGTCACTAGCATCTCACATCATCTCAAAAGAAAGATCGCAATCTGGTGGCTGCACTATAGGAACACTTATCAACTCTTGCTTGATCTTGTGGAAGGCTTCGAGACATTCTTCATCAAACCGAAACTCAATGTCCTTGCATAGTAATCTCATGAGCGGTCTAGCTATCTTTGAGAAGTCCTTGATGAACCTCCTATAGAAACCCGCGTGGCCGAGAAAACTTTTTATACCTTTCACCGAATTTGGAGCCCCAAGATTAGCAATCACATCGATCTTTGCTCTATCAACCTCAATACCTTTCTCGGAGATCCGATGACCCAAAACAATACCCTACAAATATTACACAAACACGAGGCAAACAAAGAACCATACACAAAGTAATCATCCATAAAAACCTCAACAATGTTTTCAATTAAATCGGAGAATATGGACATCATGCATCGTTGGAATGTCGCGGGTGCATTACACAACCCAAGAGGCATTCTATGATAAGCAAATGTACCATAGGGACATGTGAAGGTTGTTTTCTCTTTGTCTTTGGGGTGGATGGGTATTTGGAAAAATCTGGAATACCCATCGAGGAAGCAATAGTATGGATGATTTGCTAATCGTTCAAGCATTTGGTCAATGAAGGGTAAATGGAAGTGGTCTTTTCGAGTCGCAACGTTTAACTTTCGTTAATCAATGCAAACTCTATGACCTGTGATTGTTCTCGTTGGGATTAATTCGTTTTGGTCGTTCTTTACAACGGTAATTCCACCCTTTTTGGCACTACATGCACGGGAGAGATCTAATTGCTATCGGATATCGGAAAGATGATTCCGGCGTCCAATAGCTTGATTATCTCTTTCTTAACCACTTCTTTCAAATCCGGGTTCAGTCTACGTTGGTGTTCTATTGAGGACATATATAGATTCGTTCTCTAGATGTATACGATGCATACACAATGAGGGTGATATCTCTTTGATATCATCTAGAGAATAACCTATGGCCTTTCTAAAATTTTTAAGCTCATGAGTTAAGGTTTTAACTTCTTCATCACAAAGCGAGGCATTGATAATTATCGGATAAGTGGAGTTAGGCCCCAAGAAAACGTACCTTAGCCCTTTAGGAAGAGGTTTAAGTTCTACCTTTGGTGCTTTGAGCTCGCTCCAATCGTCTTCATCGTCGCTAGACTTACCATTGCTAGCGTTTCTCTCCGTATTTATCGCCTTTGCTTCGCAATGAACCGCCTCGGGTAGCTCAAGAAAATTGGCCTCCTTTTCAAGGGGGTGGGAGTCGATTTTCTCTTGGTTTTGCCTCATTCTTCTCGTGTTTTCAAGGCAAGTTGAAGCTCATCTTCCGCGGCTAACTCCTCCAAGAACTCATCGGCGAGTTCATCCATCAAGTCGATGTAAAAGATTTTTCCTTCGATGGTCGGCTTCTTGATCGCGTCGTTGATATATTACCTTTGAACTATATCCTCTCCAAGATGCAAATCGATCTTCCCCTTCTTCACATCAATCTCCAACGGTGGCTAAAAAGGGTCTACCTAGGATGAGTGGATCCTTAGGTTCTTCATCCATCGCCAAGACAATGAAATCCATGGGTATGAACGCGTTTCCAAGCTTCACCGGGATGTCCTCCAACACATCTGCGGGTAACCTTACAGATCTGTCGGCTAGTACCAAAGAGATTCTAGTTGGCTTGAAAGAAGAGAAACCAAGTCTTTAAGCAATGGACAATGGCATGAGACTAGCACTAGCTCCCAAATCACACAAACAACCCTCAAAAACCAGAGGACCGATGGCACAAGGTATAGTAAAGCTCCCCGGATCGCTTAGCTTCTTAGGAGAGTTTCTTTTGATGAGAGCGCTACACTCATGTGAAAGAACCACCGTGTCATCAAAGTCTTGAAACCTCGTTCTTGATGGCATCTTTTAGGAACTTGCTATAGTGAGGAACAAGTTTGAAAGAGTCGATGAGGGGCATGGCAATTTGGACTTCCTTCATTTGCTTCTCGAATTGTTCTTTGTATTTCTCTAAGAGTTGCTTCTTGGCTCGACCCGGAAAAGGTAACTTAGGCGCATAAGGAGACGTCACATACACCAGTTTCTCTGTTTTTTCGGATTTCTCCTCAATATCGGCCTTGTTTTTGGCCGATATGTCTGGGCGATATCGGTCATCGTCGACCGATATAACAGGTCGATACGGATTTTGCTCTTTTGTTGACAACCGATTTTCTTCTCCACCGGTTTTCTTTGTTTTTCGGATTTCTCCTCAATACCGGCCTTGTTTTTGGCCGATATGTCTGGTCGATATCGGTCATCGTCGACCGATATAACAGGTCGATACGGATTTTGCTCTTTTGTTGATAACCGATTTTCTTCTCCACCGGTTTTCTTCTTCTCTATCATTGCTTCGAGAGCTTGTTTGCTGACAATCGTACCTTCTTTCATTGTCGACTAGTCTATCCCCCACCTTGTTTCGCATTGTCCTCAATGTGATCATCGGAAGGTAATTTTCTACCACTACGAAGATGTAGAGTGTTGACATACTCTTTGGGGTTTGTTTCGGCTTTTCCCGGAAGTTGGCCCATATGTCGCTTAGAGGATGAAGTGATTTGACCTACTTGGTTGTCTAGAGCTTTCAAGTGAGAGTTCACGCATTCAAACTTGGCATTGAGATCATTGTATGAGTTGTCCACCTTTGCGTGAATCTCCTTCTTAAAAGTGTTGAACTCCATGTGACTACGGTTTTGACCCTCGAGGATTTGTTTCAAGAGTTGAGTAGTTTGATCACCTTGGGGAGCTGGTGATGAAACTACTCCTTGAGCACCGGAGGGTTATTGTAACCTAGTGGTCGATTAGGTGGTGGTCTCGGTGCATATCCTCCTTGGTTGTATTGAGGTTTACCTTGGTAACCTCCTTCTTGTGCTTGAGGATAGACTTGATCTTGAGAGTTAGCTACGTTGGTGCTGCGGTAGGAAAGGTTTGGGTTTTGAGAGTAGTTGTTGTAACGCCAACCGTTTTAATTACCCACGTAGTTCATGTCCTCCTGATTTCCATCGAGTGGGGGGCACTTGTTCTTCTCCACTTCTTACGAAGTTGATTCCCACTTGTTGAGACATGAGTAGCTTATCAAGCTTCTTGATTCACCGCTTTTATCTCTCTTCTAAATTTTTCATCATTCCCAGAGTTGCGATTTGTGCGATCATACTCTTCACCGTAGTTGCTATCACTCAACGCGTAGTTCTCTACCAAAAGTTGTCCGTCTGCTTCTGTCTTCCCAAGGAAATTACTAGGCCTGGGCAAACGGTTTATTCGGAGTAAATCGATTCGGTTTAATCGGTAATCGGTTTAATCGGCAGAAAAAACCCTCCGAATTGAACCGAAATCAATTTCGGTTCGGTTCGGTTCGGTAATCGGTTTAATCGTTTCGGTTATTTATGATTTTTTAAAATTCCGAAAATAAACCGAAAATTTTGTATTTCGGTTATTTTAAACCGAAATAGCCCAAAAGAAATAAAATTAGGCTTACTTTTACAAATTTAAACAAAATAAAAACCCATTTAACAAAATTACATATTTCAAATCTACAAAATCTACAAAACCATTAAAAACAACCAACCCAAATCAAATAGGCCCAAATCTATTACAAAATTAGGGTTCTTGATTAAATGGACGGCGTGGCTATGACGGCGTGGCTATGACGGCGTGGGTGTGACGGCGTGGGTGTGCGACCCTTTAATCCTCCCATCCATGGTTTCATAAGTGTTATCATACAACAATTATATAAACGATATAGTATCAGATTCATCGTAACTATCTATCATAAAACTATATCATCCTAATTTTAAAAACAAAAATAAATAGAAATCTTATTGTGATTAAGCGACCCTTACCGTTCTTATCGGTTTTGCGAAGACAAATTGTTACCGTTTAGTTCCATCGTCAGATCCGACATGACAAACCAAAGAGATTGATGTTCTAGTGTTGGAGAAGAAGTTGTGATATGAAATCCACATATAACTAAAAAAGGAAGAGAAGGAGAAGTAGAGAAGAAGAAGGAGCGATCGTGTAAGGAGGCTGGAGGAAAAGAAATGAAATAATATAATTAGGGTTTCCACTATATATAGTTAGTTTCCTTAACCGAGTAAACCGATCGGTTACCTTCACCGAACCGAACCGAAATGATAACCGAATCTCAATAATTAAATTGCCGATCGGTTTATATGGGATAACCGAATTTCTGCCGAAAACCGAAAATTTTGGTTCGGTCGGTTCGGTTTAAACGGTTTTTGTCGTTTGCCCAGACCTAGAAATTACCTTGGCTAGCTGAATCGAGAAGCATTATGAACTTTGGCTTGAGACCTCGGTAGAATGTGTTAAGCAAGCTTTCTCCCGAGAACCCGTGGTGTGGAAATCTCACCGTGTAACCCTTGAATCGTTCCCAAGCTTCGATGAATGTTTCTTGGTCGTTTTGAGCGAAACCCGAGATCTCGTTCCTTAGCTTTGAGGTCTGAACCACTGAGAAAAACTTTGTTAGGAAAGCCTTCTTGCAAGCGTCCCAAGTTTGGATGGAATCTTTGACAAGGTTCTTTTGCCATTGTTGCGCCTTGTCCCCGAGTGAGAAAGGGAACAATCGCAGATTGAACATGTCCTCATTGACTCCATTAATCTTCACCGTGTCACACAACATGTCGAATTGATGAAGATGGTCTATCGGATCTTCACTAGGCAAGCCGTAGAACTTGTTGCGCGACACCATGTTGATGAGACTAGACTTGATTTCGAAGTTGTTGTTGGCAATAGCTGGTGGCGTGATTTCACTACGGTTGGAGGTGTTAGAAGGCACATCGTCGGTTCCAATCGTACGTGTTGCGTTGGTTGCGTCACCATCTCTCGAATCTGATGTTTCGATTGAGACGAGTCGGAGTGTTGATCGAGTCTTCTTTCTCTTGAGATGGCTCGTTCGTGTGCTTTGATGTCCGCAAAGAAAAGCAAGATGTGACGTTGTATGTGACTTCTTTTTTGCATACACCTGAGAAAACGAAAAACCACAGAAGAAAAGAAAAGATTAGTAACAAGAACTAAAACTTAATCCCAAGTGATTTCAAAGTTCTAATAATTAATCGAGTTCCTGAATCGGCAACGGCGCCAATTTGGTAAACGAGATTTTCACTCGTTCTTTCAAATGTCTTAATGTAGTACTTAAGATGTCAATCTGAATCAAGAGCAATCAATGTATTAAAACTTATGAGAAACAAACTTAGTCTAATCAAATTAAAAGAATGATTTTGTTTTGTAACCAATGAAAGATTAACGAGAAAACGAATTAGCAATTAAACAAGTTTTAAGATTCAAATTAAAGCTAAACAACCAGATCATGGTACTTTAACAGGTGATCAAACTTTCAGATTTTTAAATGTCTTTTAACAAAGCTAACTTTAAGGTTTTGAAAACGTGTGATTAGATCAATCCACCTCCCGTGATAATGATCCTTTCCCAATAGTTAAACTAAAACAATACCTTGGATAGTTTAAATTTTAGAAAACGTTAAGTTCAATTCAATTCAACCACTAAACTTATTAACACAGATTCCTCGGTTAAGCTAGGTTTAGTTCTAGGGTAATTGTTCAGGAATCTCCACACTTCTCCCAAAGGTGAAGCTTCCTGGGTTCTATTAATCGAATGGCCAATTTAACTAAAGCATTAAGAACGTTACACTAGATTAAATTTTATAAAGTGTTAGGATCTAGACAATTATCAATCCTAATATTGATTCACCCTTTTTACCCCAACCTAATTGCCTAAGGGAAATTACTCACTAAGCATCATGAACATCAAAGAGAAATAAGGCGTAAACAAACTCAAAGATTAAACTAGATGAAGGGGAAAGAAATTCTTATTGAAATTTGATGTTACAAGAATCCAAAGCACGAACACCAATCTCCAAAAGCTCTCAAAAGTTGCAGAAAAACGAAATTTTAAAGATAGATATTAAAACCCTAAAAATTTCTGTTTTTAAGGAAAAATTGTGATTTCCTTTATTTTTGCCGTCATAAATATCGGGCAAGTGATTGATACAACAAGTCGATATGATATCCACGACTTTCTTCCTCTTGCATCCACTCGAAGTTACCGATACAACAAACCGTTATGTTGATATCGGTCAAGTGATCGATTCAACATACCGATATCGGTGTTCTTTGAAGCTTTTCGCCCGATTTCTTCGTATTTTCCGTCCTCGTGCTCCTCAAACGTGAAAATCACGAAACAAATGCAAATTCAACCCCTATGCTACTAAATGTGATCTATATGAGTTAGCTCTAATGATTAAAATATACTAATATATGTAAAATATGCAAGATATCACTCATCTTCCTTAAAACTTGTTTAGAGTCGTAGAAAACGTGTTAATAGATGTTTCATTAGTTCGTCAAACTTTTACAAAGATTACTGAAACACTTATAAGAACTCGCCTTTCTTAAAACTTGGTTTAGAGTAGTAGAAAAAGCGTTGTAATATGTTTCATAAGTTCGTGAAACTTGTTCAAAGATCATTCATGCACTAATAAGAATTCATCTTTCTTAAAACTTGGTTTAGATTCATAGAAAACGGGTTGTTAGATGTAGCATAAGTTCGTGAAACTTGTTCAAAGATCAATGAGGCACTTGTAAGCACAAATCTTGCTTAAAACTTGGTTTAGGGTCGTAGAAAACGCGTTGTTAGATGTTTAATAATTCCGTGAAACTTGTTCAAAGGTCATTGAGGTACTTATAAGAACTCATCTTGCTTAAAACCTTGTTTAGAGTTGTAGAAAACGAGTTGTTAGATTTTTCATAAGTTCGTGACACTTGTATAAATATTATTGAGGCATTAATAAGAACTCAACTTTCTCAAAACTGGGTTTAAATTCGTAGAACACGTGTTGTTAGATGTTTCAAAATTTCGTGAAATTTGTTCAAAGATCACTGAGGCACTTATAAGCACTCATCTTGCTTAAACGTTGTTTATAGTCGTAGCAAACCAAATGTTAGATGTTTCATAAGTTCGTGAAACTTGTACAAAGATCATTGAGGAACTTATAAGCACTAATCTTGCTTAAAACTTGGGTTAGGTTGTAAAAACGCGTTGTTAGATGTTTCAAATGTGCGTGAAACTTCTTCCAAGATCATTGAGCCACTTATAAGCACTCATCTGACTTAAAACTTGGTTTATAGTTGTAGAAAAACCTTTGTTAGATGTTTAATCAGTTGCAGAAACTTGTACAAAGATCATTGAGAAACTTATAAGCACTTATCTTCTTTAAAACATGGTTTAGATTCGTAGAAAACGCGTGTTAGATGTTTCATAAGTTCGTGAAACTTGTTCAAAGATCATCGAGGCACTTATTAGCACTCATGTTTCTTAAAATTTGGTTTAGTGTCTTAGAAAACGAGTTGTTAGATGTTTCATAAATTCATGAAACTTGTCCAAAGATCATGAAGGCACTTATAAGCACTTATCTTGCTTAAAACATTGTTTAGGGTCGTAGAAAACGCATTGTTAGATGTATCATAAGTTCATGAAACTTGTAAAAAGATCATGGATGCACTTATAAGCAATTATCTTGCTTAAAACATGGTTTACAATCGTACACAATGCATTGTTAGATGTTTCATAAGTTTGTGAAATTTGAACAAAGATCATTAAGGCACATGGAAACAGTCATCTAGCTTCAAGCTTTGTTTACACTCGTACAAAATGCATTCTTAGATGTTTTATAAGTTTGTGAAACTTGTACAAAGATCATGAAGGCACTTATAAACACTCATCTTGTTTAAAATTTGGTTAGAGTCGTAGAAATTCAATTCTTAGATGTTTCATAGGTTCATGAAACTTGTTCGAAGATCATTGGACACTTATAAGCACTCATCTTACATATAACTTTCCTTAGAGTCGTAGAAAACATGTTGTTAGATGTTTTATAAGTTTGTGAAACTTGTAGAAAGACCATTGAGGCACTTATAAGCATTCATCTTGCTTAAAATTTTGTTTAAAATCGTAGAAAACGCATTGTTAGATGTTTCATAAAATTTTGAAACTAGTACCAAGATCATTGAGGCACTAATAAGAACTCATCTTGCTTAATCTTTCATAAGTTCGTGAAACTTGTAAAATGAGCATTGTGGCACTAATAATAACTTATGTTGATTAATAAGTTCGTAGAAAAGACATTGTTAGATTTTTTATAAGTTCGTGAAACTTGTACATAAATCATTGATGAAATTATAAGCATTCATCTTCCTTCGAACATGGTTTAGATTCGTAGAAAACACGTTGTTAAATGTTTCATAAATTCGTGAAACTTGTACAAAGATCATGCAGGCACTCACAAGCACACATCTTGCTTAAATCTTGGTTTATGTCGAAGAAAACTTGTTGTTAGATGTTTCATAAGTTGTTGAAACTTGTACAAAGATCATTGAGACACTAATAAGAACTCGTCTTGCTTAAAACTTGGTTTAGAGTCATAGAAAACACGTTGTTAGATGTTTCATAAGTTTGTGAAATTTGTTAAAAGATCATTCATGCACTAATAAGAACTCGTCTTCCTTCAAACTTGGTTTAGAGTCGTAGAAAACTGATTGTTAGATATTTCATAACTTCGTGAAACTTGTACAAATATTATTGAGGTACCTATAAACACTCATCTTGCTTAAAACTTTGTTTAGAGTTGTAGAAAACGCGATGTTAGATGTTTCATAAGTTATTAAAACTTGTTTAAAGATCATTGAGGTACTAATTAGAACTAATCTTGTTGAAAACTTGGTTTCAATTCGTAAAAACGTTTGTTAGATGTTTCATAAGCTCATGAAACTTGTAAAAAAATCACTCCAACACTTATAAGAACTCATCAAGTTAAAACTTGTTATGGAGTCGTAGAAAACACATTGTTAGATGGTTCATAAGTTCGTGAAATTTGTACAAAGATCATTGAGGTAATTATAAGCAGTCATCTAGCTTCAAACTTTGTTTAGAGTCGTAGAAAATGTGTTGTTAGATGTTTCATAAGAACATAAAACTTGTATATAGATCATTGAGAAACTTATAAGCACTCATGTTGCTTCGAACTTGGTTTAGAGTCGTAGAAAACGCATTGTCAGATGTTTCATAAATTTGTGAAACTTGTACAAAGATCATTGAGGAACTTAAAAGCACTCATCTTGCTTAAATCTTGGTTTATTGTCGTAGAAAACTCGTTGTTAGATGTTTCATAAGTTGTTGAAACTTGTATAAAGATCATTAAGACACTAATAAGAACTCCTCTTGCTTAACACTTGGTTTAGAGTTATATAAAACGCGTTGTTAGATGTTTCATAAGTTCGTGAAAGTTGTTATAAGATCATTCATTCACTACTAAGAACTCGTCTTCCTTCAAACTTGGTTTAGAGTCGTAGAAAACGTGTTGTTAGATATTTCACAAGTTGTTGAAACTTGTACAAAGATCATTGAGGTACTAATAAGAACTCATCTTCCTTATAAATTGGTTTAGATTCATACAAATTATTGTTAGATGTTTCATAAGTTCGTGAAACTTGTTCAAAGATCATTCATGCACTAATAACAATTGTTCTTTCTTCCAAATTGGTTTAGAGTCGTAGAAAACGCATTCTTAGATATTTAATAAGTTCGTGAAACTTTTCCAAAGATCATCGAGGCACTTATAAGCACTCAACTTGCTTAGAACTTTGTTTAGAGTCGTAGAAAACACGCTTCAAAGTTCATTGAGGTATTGCAACGAAGTTTAGATTGGTAGAAAACGCGTTGTTAGATATTTAATAAGTTTGTGAAACTGGTTCAAATATCATGGAGGCACTTATAAGCACTCATCTTGTTTAACACATTGTTTAGAGTAGTACAAAACACATTGTTAGAAGTTTCATAAGTTCGTCAAAAATGTAAAAAGATCATTGAGCCACTTATAAGCACTTATCTATCCTAAAACTTGTTCTAGAGTCGTACAAAACGCGTTGTAAAAAGATCATGGAGACACCTATAAGCACTCATCTTGGATGAAACTTGGTTAGAGTATTATAAAATGCATCGTTAGATGTTTCATAAGTTTTTTATACTTGTTCAAAGATCATTGAGGAACTAATAAGCACTCATCTTGCTTAAAATATGGTTTAGATTCATAGGAAACGCATTGTTAGATGTTTCATAAGTTCGTGAAACTGAGACAAAGATCATTGGGGCACTTATAAGCACTCATCTTACTTAAAACTTTGTTTAAAGTCGTAGAACTGCCTTGTTAGATGTTCCATAAGTTGTTGAAACTTGTACAAAGACCATTGAGGAACTAATGAGAACTAATCTTGCACTAATAAGAACTCATCTTTCTTAAAACTTTGTTTAGATTCATAGAAAACGGGTTGTTAGAAGTTTCATAAATTCGTGAAACTTGTAAAAATATAACTACGACACTTATAAGAACTCATCTTGCTTAAAACTTGGTTTGGAGTCATAGAAAACGAAGTGTTAGATAATTCATAAGTTCATGAAACTTGTACATAAATAAATGAGGAACTTATAAGCACTTATATTGCTTCGAACATGGTTTAGAGTCGTAGAAAACGCATGGTTAGATGTTTTATAAGTTCGTGAAACTTGTACAAAGATCATTCAGGCAGTTACAAGCACTCATCTTTCTTAAATCTTGGTTTGAGTCGTACAAAACGCGTTGTTAGATGTTTCATAAGTTGTTGAAGCTTGTACAAAGATCATTGAAGAACTAATAAGAACTCATCTAGCTTAAAACCTCGTTTAGATTCATAGAAAACGCGTTGTTAGTTGTTTCATAAGTCCGTGAAACCTTTAAAAATATCATTATGACACTAATAATAACTCATCATGGTTAAAACTTGGTTTGGATTCATAGAAAACGCATTGTTAGATGTTTCATCAGTTTGTGAAACATGTATAAAGATGATTGAGGAACTTTTAAGCAGTCATCTAACTTCAAACTTGGTTTTGAAGTCGTAGAAAACCCGTTGTTAGATGTTTCATAAGTTCGTGAAACTTGTACATAGATCATTGAGGAACTTACAATCAATCATCTTGCTTCAAACGTGGTTTAGAGTCATATAAAACACGTTGTTTGATGTTTCATAAGTTCGTGCTTATAACATTGTACAAAGATCATTGAGGCACTTACAAAAACTCATCTTGTTTAAAACTTGGTTTAGAGTGGTAGAGAACGCGTTGTTAGATGTTTCATAAGTTGCTTCAAACTTGGTTTAGAGGCGTAGAAAATGCATTGTTAGATGTTTCATAAGTTCGTTACACTTGGACAAAGATCATTAAAGCACTTAGATGCAATCATCTAGCTTTAAACTAATTTTAGAGTTGTATAAAACGCGTTGTTTGATGTTTCATAAGTTTTTGAAACTTAGACAAAGATCATTGAGGCACTTATAAGCACTCATCATGTTTAAAACTTGGTTTAGAGTCGTAGAAAATCCATTAAGATGTTTCATAAGTTCGTGAAACTTGTTCGAAGATCTTTGAGGCACTTATAAGCACTCATCTTGCTTATAACTTTGTTTAGATTCTTAGCAAAAGCGTTTTTAGATGTTTAATAAGTTCGTGAAACTTGTACAAATATCATTGAGGCACTTACAAGCACTCATCTTTCTTAAAACTTGGTTTAGAGTCGTAGAAAACACGTTGTTAGATGTTTCATAAGTCCGTGAAACTTGTACATAGATCATTGGGAACTTATAAGCATTCATCTTCCTTCAAACTTGGTTTAGATCGTAGAAAATGTGTTGTTAGAAGTTTCATAAGTATGTGATACTTGTACAAAAATCATTGAAGTACTTACAAGAACTCATCTTATTTAAAAATTGGTTAATAATCGTAGAAAATTCTTTGAGATGTTTCATTAGTTGTTGAAATTTGAAACTTTTACAAAGACCATTGATGCACTAATAAGAACTCATCTTGCTTAAAACTTAAACTTGCATTACAGTCGTAGAAAACCTGTTGTTAGATGTTTCATAAGTTCTTGAAACTTGTAGAAAGATCATTGAAGCACTAACAAGAACTCATCTTGCTTAGATGTTTCATAAGTTCGTGAAACTTGTTCAAAGATCATTGAGACACGAATAAGAACTCATCTTGCTTCAAACTTGGTTTAGAGTCACAGAAACCGTGTTGTTATATGTTTCATAACTTCATGAAACTTGTACAAAGATCATCGAGACACTAATAAGAACTCATTTTCTTTAAAACTTGCATTAGATTTGAAGAAAACCCGTTGTTAGATGTTTCATAAATTGGTGAAACTTTACAAAGATTATTGCGGTACTAATAAGAACTCATATTGCTTAAAACTTGGTTTAGAGGCATGGCATTTGCGTTGTTAGAAGTTTCATAAAGTCGTGAAACTTGTATAACGATCACTGAGGCACTGATAATCACTCATCTTGCTTCAAACGCTGTTTAGATTCGTATAAAACACTTTGTTAGATGTTTCATAAGTTTGTGAAAATAATAAAGATCATTGTGGTAGTTATAAGCATTGATCATGCTTTAAACTTGCTTTAGAGTCGTAGAAAAAGCGTTGTTCGATAATTCGTAAGTTTGTGAAACTTGTTCAAAGATCAGTGATGCCCTTATAAGCACGAATCTTGCTTAAAAACTTTGTTTAGAGTTGTAGAAATTAAATGCGTTGTTAAATGTTTGAGAAGTTCGTTAAACTTGTACGAAGATTATTGAGGCATTTATAAGCACAAATCTTGCTTCAAACTTAGTTTAGAGTTGTAGAAAACGTGTTGTTAGATGTTTCTTAAGTTTGAGAAATTAATAAAGATCATTGCGGCAGTTATAAGCATTGATCTTGCTTCAAACTTTCTTTAGAGTCATAGAAAATGCGTTGTTATGGGGGTGATTGGTTGAGGCTTTAGAAACTTTGTAAAGCCAATATTTTTCTAGAGCCACAAAAATAAATCAATCTGGGCTCTGTCTTTAAATTTTTTTCCAGAGACACTTTATTTCCTTATTTATTTATTTTGGCTCTGCAGAGCCATTTTTTCTAAAGTCCAAAAAACAAGCTTTCATTTATTTCAATGTTACAGCCAAAAAATCTACAACCAAAAAATCTAAAGCCTAATTCCTACATCAAAAAATTCAAAGCTACAGCATAACCAAAATTCAAAAAATTCCAATGTAATAGCATTGTTAAAGAATCCAAAAAATAATTAATTAATTTGTATATTGCTCTTCGATTCGTATTTTTCTTTGTTTCGAATAAAAATATATATGGTCCCTATCTATGCAGTTTGTACCAATGATCATATTAGTACGATCTCATGCTTAATATCATATCTAGGATCTCAATCAAAGAGGTCGTTAGGACAAATTTCAATGGAAACGATGGTTGGATGTGTGGAAAGATACATCTAATTTGTATTGGACATGCTGAGTTTCACAAAAGTAATAACTCTTTTGTCATGTGAAACTCATCAAACCGTTAAAACGGTGACAAATGCCTGTTTCTTTTTCTTTACAAGTTGTTTTTCTCAAGGTTAGGTTTCATGAAAAAAATAAGTTATATATATTCAGATGATCTAAAATCTATACAGCCGTGATATCTTGCCTTATTTTCACTTGAATAAATATTTGCATAATATATAATGTTATTAGTCTACTACACATGTTTCTTGTAAAATCCACTTTATGTGTATAGAAGAATCAAATATTTTGTTAGAAATAATTCACAATGTATAGAAAAATACATGTCCTAAATCATTATTTGAGTTTTTGTAGATTAAATCAAACTCCAAGTACAATAATACCACAATCCATGTATCCCCAAAGTAAAAATTCTCGTCCAAACTGCTTATCCCTTTTGTTAAAAGAATACAACTTATAAGCACCACATGTTTTTAGACATTTTTGAAATCTTAAGACTCTAAATTCCTATGGCATCTCATATGATATCCATGTCAGTAATAATATTCTTTAATATTGCACATCTATCGAAGTATTAGTTCTACAGATTAATTTTAACGGTAGATGTGATTATTGGAAGATTGAGAACCACAACTTTAGGTTTTTGTATTTATCTTGTTATAACATTGGTCACATTGAATTTTTTCATCCAACTTAAATATGATCTCCATTGGATCTCTCTCGTGTGATAAAGATAATTTTTTCATCGCAAATTGTGCTTTCTGGTTTAGTAGAAAGTAGAAACTATTGGGATATTGAAAACTTATTTCTTCACAACTGCTATAACATAGCATATTCTCATGAACTTTATATACGCACATATATATATATATATATATATATATATATATATAATTTCTTTTTCTTTTGATTAATACGAAGACGTTGCGATATTAAAAGAAATTTTAATTCCATGTCCTATCAAAATGGGAGAGCTTGAAATTTTATTCAATTTATGTTAATTTAATTTTAATTTTACGTATTTATTTGTATTGATTCAAATAACTTTCTTAATGCAACTAGTATCGAAAATCATGATTTTTTTAAGTTAATAACTAAATATTATCAATACGGTTTAAAGGGAGTATTACAAATAGTAACCAAGTTGATTTTACTGGCACACGTAACATTTTATATATAGATTATAATCAACAACAACAAAAAACTTAACTTTTTATAATCCATTAGAAAAATATAAATAAAAATTGAATTGTCTTCATACTCAAATACATGATAAATCAATGTTTGGTTTTCTAGATTACATACTACAATGTAATGATATCTACTAGTATTGAATTATAACAGCAAAAATTTGTACTCTCATCAATTGAAAAATACATACTAAAAATTACTTACTATGAATAAGAGATTAACATGTAAAATGTTATCCACGCTTTAGTTATTATGTCACATTCCACGCTACTACGTAACAACAAAGGTTGTTTCTAACATAAATATGTGCTAATACATTTATTAAACATGTATTTTTCAACATGTCCATACCATGTGCATATAAAAACTCGTTTTTCTAGACACTAAGACCCATCTAATATAATAAGGTCGTATTTCACTTATGGTTTTATTAATTTTAGTGTTGGATGTGCGACAAACAAATTAAAATAGGATATAAAGCAATTCGATGTGGATATTTGTTATCTTTTATAAACATTGGGTTTAACAACTTTGATTATTAATCATAAAGTAAAACACATGCATTCAACCATTATTATTTATATCAATTTTGATATGTTCATTTGATCTATACTATATTACAAATATAATCTCATGTTGAACAACAAAAAAGATTTTATAGTTTGGTTTTATTTAGACATCGCATATCACAAAATTGTAAAGATTTCATCTTGATTACTTCTATTTCTTACTATAATGTCATAAAAAACTACTCGGCGAAATCATATATACATTAAATTTGACCTTTAATTGTAATTATATGCTTGGATATAATCTTTAACCAACTATTGTGTATCCTCAAGCGTGTCATTCATTTTTACGTATACATTATAGATGTATAATTCTAAACCAAGTTTTATTCAAACCAATATTTAAACATCATATATGAAAATGATTAATGTTTTGAAAATGCTATCTTTTTTATGTGAAAACTTTTGTGTAGATTGCCACAATTGACAAATAATTTGCAATAGTTGATGAGAAAATTTGGGGTCATACCTAGTTGTCAACAAAAGATTCATACAAATTTTGGGTTTGAGTTATAACCTAGTTCTTGTTTAGGTTTTAGCCAAAGATTCATCTCGTATGTTTTTGATAGGAATCCCCTTAGATATGTTCCCCGAATGAAGTTGTATCACTTCAATTGTTCTGAATGATATATGACTTTGAAAATACGGTGGTTGTTTTTGGTTGAGATGGTGATGGAAATGGGTTATAATAGTGGTTGATATGGTATAGATTAATCAAGTTACGAATTATTTGAATATAATAAAATGATCCTCGTAAGCGTAATATGTAAGGGAAATCAAAGAGATACTAGACAAACTGATGAATCTCAAATGAGTATAAGGAGTTTATGAAAGTAGATAAAACACATTTTCACAACAAAATGTGCTTACATAGTCTTTAATTATTTGGTGGTGTTGTTGTATTGTATTCATGTGATTTATTTTGAAATTGTGTGAAATATAGAGGTTAATTTTAGTGCAAATAAAGTAGAAATTTAATTTTGTATGATTATTAGATTCGATATTCACTAAATGTCGTGAATTATTATTTAATCGGCTTATTCTTAGTTGAATAAATATTTGCTTAATATATGATATTATTAGTCCATCACATATGTTTGTTTTAAAATCCACTATCTGTGTATAAAGGAATCACATATAGTTTTACAAATGGTGCACCATGTATAGAAAAATAGATGTTCTAAATCATTATTTGAGTTTTTCTAGGTTATAAATGATCATCGTGACCATTTAAAAATCTGCAAAATATACCTTTACTCGTACCAATATGAAGACGAAGTGTTCAAAACTTGGATTCCATAACTAGTTAATGTGAAACACATCAACCATTTAGCACTTGCAAACTTTCTTTGCTTTGTGAAAACAAACACCAAGTATAATAATGTCACAATCCATTTATACCATAAGTCATTTTCTCGTCCAAACCTTATATCCCTCTTGTTAGAACAATACATCTTAAAAAAACCACATGTTTTAGACATTGTTGGAATCTTAAGACTCAAAAACACGTGGCTTCTCCGCTGGTATCTATATCCATAATGATTTTTTTGAGTTTTACATTTCTCTCGAATTATTTGTTCTACAGTTTAATTGTAACAGAAGATATGACTATTGGAAGATCGAGACCTGCAATCTTATGTTTTTGTACTTATCTTGTTATAGCATTGGTTGTATTGAACTTCCTTCAACCAAATTGGATATGATCTCCATTGGATCTATCTCATGTGATATAAATAATTTTTTCATTGCAACTCGTGCTTTCTAGTTTAATATAACTATTGGGATATCGAAAAATTATTTTTTCACTACTGCTATAATAGAACATACTCTCATCAACTATATATATATTATTTCTTTTGTATGCAGATTTATTTTGATATATGTAGAAATGATTTTAATACTTAACTTGATATTTTGGATGTATATATGAATCTAACTAGGAGGAAAAGAACATTGAACATGAAATCATAAGGAGTGGTTCCAATGGTTGTATGAATAGATTTGCATTGATATCGGTTAGTGTGGATATGATTAATACGAAAAGGTTATGATATTAAAAGAAGTTTTAATTGCTTGGTCTATCGAAATGGGAAAATTTGAAATTGTATTTAACTTATGTTCATTTTATTTTAATTTTAAATATTTGTTTGTATTGATTTAAAAAAAATTTCTACTTCCACTTGTATCAAAAACCATAATTTCCTTAAGGTAATAACTAAATATTCTATATTGTTTAAAAGGAGTATCACAATTGATAATCAAGTTGATTTTACTAGCGCACTTAACATTGTACATATTCATTATAATAAAAAAATGTAAGTATGTTGACAAAAAAGTAAGTATATATTGATTATAATAAAAAGTAACCTTTTATAATTCACTAGATGAAATCCCGCGTAATACGCGGACAAATTACATAAAAACATTTTATAATTATATATTAATATTGTTAGTAAATTTGTATAGTTATAGTTAGATTTAAACTGAAACTAATATTATTCCCGTTATTTTATTAACAAATAAATATAAAAGACACACAACAATATAAGGTAATAGTAAATAAATGATTTTTACTTTTTCATCTATTAAGAAATAAAAATAACACATTTTTTGTTTTATTACATTTCTTTTATTATTTACATGAAAAACATTTGTTTTAAATTAATAATTAGACAGTGGATCCATGAAGATAACAAATAAGTTATCATAAAGATTTTCTTTATTTTTTCAAGTAATTTTACGTTTTTATTTTTTCTTATTTCTAAGTTTTATTTTATTGATTATTTCTTAAAAGGATTTAATTTTTAGTGTTTAGGTGTAGATTTGTGAAGTTATTTTGAAATGATGTAGTTTTGTGAAACGTAATTCAAAATGTGTAGTTTTGTAATTCTCCCTTTACTTTTGAGTAAATAAAAAAATTAAATTCCGGAAATTTAGTGGCAAAAAACAATTAGAGGAATTCACAAAACTACACACTTTCTTCCCTTCCTTTACAAAACTCTACCTCCCTTCCTTTATAAAACTCTACCTAATTCTATTTTTTCACATATTTACACCCTTTCAAAATTAAAAAGCTTGATTTACCCTTTAAAAAATTATCAAAATTAAAATATATTCATTTGGGTTCGCTAATTAGTGTTTAGGGTATAATATTAAGTGGGTAGGATTGTGTGGATAGGGTTTATTTGAATTTAATTTTTAGTGTTTAGGTGTAGTTTTGTGAAGTTATTTTGAAATGGTGTAGTTTTGTGAAATGTAATTCAAATGGTGTAGTTTTGTAATTCTCCCTTTTTATTGATTATTTCTTAAATTATTCTTTTTCTATGTTATTTTCCTTCTTTCTGATTATTTTATTTTTCTATATTTCGAATTAATTTATTTTATTTTTAATTATTTGATTATTAATGTTAATTTTTTTATTTTTGATTATTTTTCTTCTTTTGTTTTTTCTCAATATTGTTAAGTTTCCGTTTTATAAGATGTTTACGTATCAATTTTAATACACATGTCACGATCTGAACTAACCATTTTTTGTTGAGAAATTCACAAAACTACACCATTTCAATCCTTCCTTCACAAAATTACACCTAATTAAATTTTTTCCTACTTATACATCCTTTATAAATTTTAAATGGTTCAATTATGCTCTAAAAATTACCAAAATTAAAATATTTTCATTTGGATTCGCTAATTAGTGTTTATGGTATAGTATTAAAGGGGTAGGATTGGGTGGGTAGGCTTAATTTGGATTTATTTTTAGAATTTAGGTGTAGTTTTGTGAAGAAATTTTTAAAAGGTGTAGTTTTGTGAAATGTAATTCAAATGGTGTAGTTTTGTAATTCTCCCATTTTTGTTTTTCCTTTCTCTCTTTTTTTTTTTTTTTACCTTTTTTCCTAAACGTTACCTTTATTCTTCTTTTAAAATTATTAAAAAAATTTCCTAAACATTATTAACATTGTTCCTAAAATTATTAATATTATTAACATTTTTCTTCTTTTTTTAATTGTGAAACATGTCACGATCTGGTGAGTTATAATTAAACGAGCTCACTTTTATATAATAAAATTATAAAAATATAAGTGAAAATTGAGTTGTCTATATATTTAAATACATGATAAAATAAAGTTTGACTTTGTAGATTAGATACAATAACATATTCATATCTATTAGTATTGTCTAAAGCAGCAAAAATATTTAATCTTGTCAATCGAAAATTATATACTCTAATTTATTTAATATGAATATGAGATTAAATGTTATCCACACTTTAGTTATTGGCTCCGATTGGTAACATGAATTATCATGAATTAACTTGAATTATGGCTATAACTCATAGATAACTCAAAATGTTACCCATCATGAATTATTTTGAATTTGTAAAGTCTGATGTTGTTGAGTTATCATGTGTTACGATTGATTTAAACAATTGGGTTATGTCCTTTGCTAAATTGTTAGTTCAAACTTTTATACAACATCGTGAAAAATACTAAAAAGTTGAGTTATTGTGTTTTTGGAGAATCTTGTTCCTAACAACCAAAGTTGGATTTTCACTCTTTTCGAGTTAGTGTAAGTATTGGATAAGTTGACCTTTTTCCAACGGATTCATAAATGTGGTTAGAAATTCGTCGGAAATTTTCTATGTATTTCCTACCTCTTTGTGGATTTAGATTTATTTGAGGTTTCAATTTTTGTTAAATTTAGTAGTGAATTGTTATATATGACCTATGTGAATTTTAAAATAGTGTATAACACATCAATATATGTAACTTAAACAATTTAATAAAATTTGCAAGGTTTTAAGAAAATAACATCAAAATGTTTTAAGTGTTAACTTAACACTTATATGCATTTGTAGTAATATATGTATTTTTGTCTTTTATTGTTGAAATAAGTACATTTTATGTTGTTTTAGTGTTAGAACATGTTTCATGATGTTTATGATTCATTCAATTGATCAAAAATTTATTTGGAGCCAACCTAAAAATTCGTAAGAAATCCGTCATAAATTTTCGACGTATATCCGGCAACAACATAAAATTTGTCACAAATTCGTTAGAATTTTTTTATCGGATTTCCAACAAATTCGGTTAAAAACGTTAATATATTTGAAACATGAGAATTATAATTTTGGCGGCTTCCAATGGATTACAAACACAATGGTACGAAATTGGTCGGAAAATTCCTACCATTTAGAGTTTTAATGTTTGAATTTTAAGATTCTTCATGATTTGATAATGTATCAAATATTATACACAATTATATATATTAAATATAATTAAACACCCAAATTTATTCATTAAAATAATTTAAAAAGCTATCAATACATTTTAAATATAAACACTTAAATGGTAAATGCATTTCACGTTTTTAAACGTGTATTTATATGTACGTGATGTGTATAGTTTAGTTAAATCCTGTATTTAGATGTATGTGATTGATTGATTGGTGAAATATAATTTTAATTGTTATAATTCTAAATGGTATGAAATTTGTATAAATTTGCTGCCAATTTCCTTCCAAATTTTATACTGGTAAGAAATTCTTAGAAATTTTCCTACAATATAGGATTTTAATGTTTGAATTTAATTTTTATATAAATTGGATAGTGTATGAAACTATAAACACCGTTATATAACTTGAATATACTTAAACTACCAAATTATTTTTAAAAAGTTAACACATTTTCGATAGATTGTTATATTTTAAATTTTATATTTTATCAAACTATTAAAACCATTATATATCTTAAATATATTTAAACTACCATATTATTTTAAAAAACTATTAACACATTTTCAATAAATTGTTAAATTTTATATCTATCATAAGATATAACAATCTATATAACTAGAATAACAAATCAATTTGCTACACATTTTAGATCGTGTTCATAACTTTTTAAAATATATTTAAACTACCATTTGAATATTGATTGTGGAAGAAATTTTAAGATTTTACGTGTATTTCTAATAATATTGTCCACATAAAATACCATAATGGTGGATAACTTATTGTTCATGTGCATACTTAAAACCATGAAACACCATAATGTTGGACAACTTCTTGTCTACATAGTTATGTACGTGAACATAATCTATTTTGACCATGATAAGTTATTTACGATGTATGAAACATATGGACAATTAGGTGTATTTTCCATTGTTTTTGGTACACATAGTTGATATATGTAGAGACGTTTTAAACAATATGTCTCTACTGTGTTGATATTGTCGGTAGCATGGTGTTTTGTCTCGGAAAAAATTGTGTTAAAATAAGGCTCTTCATTTGTTATGATTGGTGAGTTATTAACTACAATATCTAATGCTAGTTACGTGATTATCTATGTTACTACTTTAAAGGCAAGTGTTACCACGTTTGTTGTTTTACCACATTTGTCGTTTTAGTTAAACTTTAAAAGTTATAATATTTATAATGTGTTTTGTTGCACATGTCATATATAATTTTTGTATTATCAAATTGCTACCTCAATTCACGAACTTGAATTGTTTGGATACTACATTTCTTGAATAATTTTTGAAAATATTTCCAACTATTCTCAAGGGTTGCCTAAATCTAAGCTTTTTTATGGTGTGTTCTCTATTCAGGATCGGAACCTGGTAATCCTGTATTACTTTCTGCTTCTACAAGATTACACAGAGAGCTTGACTTCACCAACAATGGAAAATACAAGACTAAGCGACTAAAGGAAGAAGATAAGGTTTGTTGCTCTTTATAAACTTAACAACCCTTTTGCTCTTGATAGACTTTTTTGAAATAGGCCCACTAATAACCTTCTGATGGGCTTTTACCTTTACGCATGCCCATCTCTATGTGCAAACTTGGACCATAACCTCACAAAACTCCACCTTGGTCAAAGTCTCTTCCGACAAACAAACCTAGCCGCCACGACAAAACCTAGCTGATGCGAAACCATGTTCTTCTTCTTTGCTTTTCCGATCTCGGCATCTTCCGAAGCTTAAGTTTTCCTCATCACTGACCTGAAACTTTACCGTCTCCATCTTCTAAGTTGCCGAAGCGAGACCTGAGACACCGCCGCCTGTTCAACTCCCTAAACGACGGTCTTAGCTCCGGAGAGCTCTAGAAGTCAACCACCTCCAAGGTAGACAAACAACCTTCAAACTTGTCACAAGGTAAGCTCTTGGTAAGCATATCCGCCAGATTTACCGAAGTGTGAATCTTCTTTAACACTACTCTTCCTTCTTCTACTACTTCTCTGATAAAGTTGTATTTTGTAGCGATATGCTTAGTCCTTTCATTGTGCATGTGGTTCTTAGCTAGTCCAATCACACTTTGCAAGTCACAATGAATCAATGTTGCTTCTTGTTTGAATCCCATTTCTTATGTAGTACTACTTAACCACACTGCTTCTCTTGCAGCTTAGGTGAGAGCCATATACTCTTGCTTATGTGGTGGAAAGAGCTACCACATTCTGCAAACAAGATCTCCAGCTCGCCGTGTTGCCTCATACTGTGAACACATATACCGTGATGGATCTTCTCTTATCCAGGTCAGCACCATAGTCTAAGTCGCAATACCCAATAACCTGAAAGTGATCCTCCTTGGTGAATGCAAGTTCTTCTATTAACTGCTCCCTTTACATACCTCATTATCCATTTAGCTGCTAACCAATGTTCTTCTGTTGGATTTCACATGTACTTGCATACGAGACCAACTTCATAGGATAGATCAGGCTTGGAGCCAACCATGGCGTACATGAGGCTTCCCACTGCATTGACACAAGGTATGTCTTCCATTCTCATTCCTAGCTCTTCTAATTCAGACTTAGTTGCTGCTTTTAGTTTGAACTGTGGTCCTAATGGTGTCCTTACTTCTCTGCAATCCCACATATTGAATGTTTGTAGAACCTTTCCCATGTAGTCTGATTGTGATAGGACTACGCTTCCATTGATTCTATCTCTTGAAATATCCATACCCAGAATCCTTTTAGTTGCACCAAGGTCTTTCATTTCAAATTCCGAACTTAAAATTTTCTTGAGTTGTTGAATAACTTCCATGTTCTTTGATATTAGCATATCATCCACATATAACAATAGGTAGACCTTGTCTTCATCACTATTGCCTTTGTGATAAACAAATGGGTCATACTCACACCTTCTGTATTTCAGCTTAAACATGAAAGCATGAAACCAGTGATTCCACTCTCTAGGTGATTGCTTCAATCCATAGAGATATTTCTTTAGAAGACAAACCTTGTCTTCTTGTCCCTTAACCACATAACCTTCTGGTTGATTCATGTACATCTTCTTCTTTAGGATTCCATGTAAAAATGTTGTTTTTACATCCATCTGCTCTAACTCCATGTCCTGATTCACTACAGCTGACAGTAGTAATCTGATTGACACATGTTTTACCAATGGGGAAAAGACTTCATTGTAGTATATCCCCTCTACTTGTGCAAAACCTTTAGCAACAAGTATGGCCTTATGCCTTAGCTTCTCTATTCCTGGAATGCCTGGTTTGAGCTTATAGTACCACTTGCAACCTTCTTGTATTTGGGTCTTCTTGCTAATTCCCAAGTCTAGTTCTTGTGAGATTCCATTTCTTCATCCATCCCTTCATCCCATAGCTCCTAGTCATCTTTTTCTTGTGCCTCCTTATAGGACTTAGGTTCATCCATACGTATACTCTCAACACTTGATAATGCATAAGCATTATAATCAGCATCTTCAAACCTAGATGGTGGTTTGATATGCCTTCTCACACGATCTCTTGCCAAAAGATACTCACTATGTTCTTCATCAGATTCACTTTCTGATTCTTCTAGTTGATCAAGTTGACTTTCTGACTCATATTCTGAATTTTCTCCACCTTGAATTGCAGTCTCATTCTCATCTTTTGTTTCACTAAACACTTCCACAAAATCTGTCTTGAATGAAACTTTCTTCTTAGAACTTAACACCTCTATAGATTCTTCAATATATGTTTTGTCTTCATGTCCTTGTACATTTTATCTTCCTGAAATACCACATATTTGCTGATTACAACCTTTTGTTCCTCAAGTAGCCAAACCCTAGATCCCTTTGTTCCATGTGCATAACCCAAGAAAATATCTCTAGTTGTCCTTGGACTCAGCTTGTCTCTTATATGATATGAACATAACTGCCACATCCAAAACGTCTCAGGTGGCTGAATGTAGGCTTTCTTCCTGTCCACTTTGCCTCTGGTATTTCAATGTCAATTGTTGTGGTTGGTGATCTATTCAATATGTAGACTGTTGTAGATGTTGCTTCTGCCCAAAAATGACTTTCTAGCCCAGTTTCTAATAGCATTGATCTGACTTTATCCATAATTCTCCTATTCATCCTTTTTGATACTCCATTTTGCTGAGGAGTGTAAGGACATGTCATGTGTCTCTTCACTCCTGATTATGTACAAAGCTTGTCAAACTTGTTGTTCTGAAACACCAACCGATTGTCTGTTCTTAGACACTTAAACTACTTTCTTGTCTGGTTCTCAACAAGTAGCTTTCAATCTACAAACTTCTCTTATGCTTCATTCTTCCTTTTTAGAGAGTACATCCACACCTTCCTGGAGTAGTCATCAATAAAGGTGATGAAATATTGAGCTCCTGATAAGCTTGGTGTCACATTAGGTGATCCCCACAAGTCTGAATGGACGTAGTCAAGGATCCCTTTTCACTATAAGAAAACTGTTATTTTACAACGAAGGGAATCATTGTTAAATCGTTGTTATTTGTCCATTACGAGAATTTACCAACGAAAACCAATTCGACGTTAACTGAGCAGTAAATATCAGATCGTCGTAATTTCGTCTCTTAGTTCGCGACGATACAGAATTGTCGTAAAATGCTTTGTACCAAATCGTTGTAAATTAGCTGGAAAGTTACAACTCTTTTACATCGATACATCGTTGTACATTTACAACATATTTACAAGTGAAACACTAGTTCGGTGATACATCATTTGTTGTTAGGTCGTCGTTAATGTTCGACGTCTAATCGTTGTAAAGGGTCGACGTAAAATCGTCATAAAATAATCGTCGTAAAGTGGTCGTCCAAGTACGACGATGTTACGACGATTGACGATATTTTATATAAAAAAAATATTTTATATTAAAAAAATATACAAAATTTTATACAAATTCAAATTCAAATTAAATTTTATATTAAAATTTTTATTCAAATTCAAATTCAAATTAAATTTTATATTAAAAAATTTATGCAATTCAAATTAAATACATAAATATTATTTTTTAACGCGATCCGGAATTTGATGCTCATCCTGTAAGTTGAAATCAATATCGTCCCTGAAGTAGTTCTGCTCTGCGTGCTCGGGATCGATGGTGATTTGTCTAGCCTGAGTCGGGCGGTCGAGATGTGTCTGCATCGTCCGAAGTAGAGTTGGGTTCGAAGGAAAAAGGACCGTGAACAGGCTGTTGTAGAATGCCATAGTCTTCATCCCCTCGACCTGAGTCATCCGTAGCTCCTGAATCTCAGCCTCCATCTGAGTCGGAGATCAATAGGAAGTAGGAGCAAGCGGGACGTCCTGCATGGATCCCATGCCTATAATCCGCCTTTATTCTTTGGAGCAACCTATAAAATAAAGAGATTAGTCAAAATTATCGTTTAAATTCAATAATTTGAGAAAAAGAAACATTATAGATAAAAATTTACCTGCTCAAAAAGCAGATCAAGGTCGGCGGTGGAAGGCGGCGCCAGGTTGCTCATTGCCTCCCGGGGATCTCTAAGATCACGAAATAACAACCCAACACCTACATAAATTAAATCATAGATATTATGGTGTATTTCATTAATGAAAATTTATATTATATTAATTAATTAGGCATTACGTACCAACAATTGTTTCGTGCACATTATGTGGAACAAGTTCCGCCAAGACAAATGGTAGCAGTCTTTGCATGAACACATGAAAATCATGACTTTTCATACTTGTGAATTTACTACCATCTACACAACGAGAAAGATTAGGAACAAAACCATCATGAAACTTAACTTCAGAGACCACCCACTAGAACAACGACGCATTCGCTGCACTCGATAATCTGAATATAGGTACTGGAGCTTTTCCGTCTTTATCAATGTGCAATTCGGATCTCGCCCATATCTCAGCCAAGTTAAGACGCGATTTAAAATTGTCTTTTGTCTTTTCCTGCACATTCAAAAGAGTATTCATAATGTTATTGAAAAAAATTATTCTCATTGTGCATCACATCGAGATTGTGTAGGAGTAGATGATCTTTCTAGCATGGGAGCTCCAAGAAAATACTTTTCTTATGCCGGTTGTGTTCCGTAAGATAACCATCGGGCGGATTAGGCGGGACATGCAAGTTTCCTCCACGGGGAACTGTGTAATTCGCAAAGTAATGATCCATATGCGCCTCAACATGTTCGCCCGTATAATACACCAGTGGAGGATCACGAACCACTTTGTTCTTCTTAAACATTCGTTTGTTTTTACGGTAAGGGTGGCGCAGACTAAAAAATTGACGGTGACAATCGAACCAACTTGTTTTCCTTCCATTCTTCAATTGGAAGTCGTCAGTGGGACGCATGCAGTACGGATAAGAGAGTCGTCCGTGTGTAGTCTAGCATGACAACATTTCGTAGGCGGGAAAGTCGTTGATTGTCCATAGGAGCACCGCACACATGCATTGTAAAATTCCATTTCCTCGAACAATCGTAAGTCTTTACTCCAGTGTGTCATAACTCCTTCAACTCTTCCACCAAAGGTTGTAGAAAAACATCAAGGGATCTTTTTCGATATTTATGTCCAGGGACAAATATACTCAGAAATAAAAATTCCCTTTGCATACACATCTCTGGTGGGAGGTTATAAGGGGTGACGATGACGGACCACAAAGAATACTGCCTAACTGACATACCAAATGGACTAAATCCATCTGTATATAGACCAAGGTAGACGTTACCTTTTCGCCTAGCAAAATCGAGGTATACCGAGTTAAAGTGTTTCCAGGCTTTCCCATCTGATGGGTGGGTCACCTCTCCAGGCTTCGTGTATGTTATGCTCGCCACCTCATCGAAGAAGTTTTCCTCTCCGAGTGATACATCCTTTGAAGCATGTTTGTTATAGGCATATACCACATCTTCTGGTACGTACCCTCTTCCGACCTATTTCTTCTGGCTTGTATCTTGGTTTTTTGCAAAAACGACATTCCTCAAGAATGTCGTCGTCTTTCCAATATATCATACAATTGTCTACACATACATCGATTGACTGATACGGAAGACCAAGACTGATAACCAATTTTTGAACCTAATAAAACGTTTCAGCAGCTAAATTATCAGAGGGTAAATATTCTTTTAACAATGCACTCCAATCATCCATGCACACCTCAGATAAGTTATGATATGTTTTAATATTCATCATTTTAGCAGCTAATGACAATTTAGAATGCCCTTCTCTACAATTATCTTATATTGGTTTATTTGCAGCATTTAACATGTCGTAGAATCTTTTAGCATCTAAATTAGGTTCTTCGACTAAATTTCCATCAGATGAGAATGCAACAGTGTTAACTTCAGGACGAAATGCATCGCTAACCATGTCATTTATCCTATCCGGTTCATTTCCATGATCATGATGAAAATTATTATAATCATACTCATTTTCTACATGTTGATCATGATCTACAGATTCCTGATGATAATTACTACTACCGCTAGCAACATTACCACAATAACCTTCCCCATGCTGAAACCATATAAAATATTGTGGTGTAAATCCTCTATTTAACAAATGCTCCCAAACATTTTCAACCAAAATGAACCGTCTATTGTCGCATTTCATAGAAGGACAAACATCTTACCGCTTTCAATAGTGACCGGTAGATTTGTGGCCTGCTGCATGAATATTTCAACCCCGTCGAGGAAGTCTCGTGTCACCGATCCGTCATCGCCTCGATGTATGTACATCCACTTTTGGATTTCGTAGATATTGCCTCCGGACATTTTTATGGAAATAAAGTGAGTTTTTTTTCTTTAGAGAGAGAGATGATTTGTGGTGTGATTTGTGGTGAGAGGTAAGGATGTATTTATAGGAATTTTGAAAATTTACCAACGAAATTAAACTACTAAAATGAAAGTTGTAAAAAATTAGGTGTAGCAGTAAATACACGTTTCACCTACATTGCAAAATCGTTGTTAAAAAGTCACAAAATACATAAGTTGTAAAATCATTGTACATTAACGACGAATTTACAACGATACTTTCGGTTCAAGCTGATTCTCGTAAATTCGTTGGAAATTGCCGACGATTTAACGACGATTCATAAAATATTTGGAAAATCGTGCCTAAATCGTCGTAATTTTACCACGATTTAACGACGACAACATTCATTGTGCTTTTACGACGATTTTACAACTATTTATAAATTCGTTGTTAAATCGTCGTAATATTGTCCTACATTTATGACGAAATAAATCGTTGTAAATATTTTGTCGTAAATTACGTAGATTCTTGTAGTGTTTGTATTATGTTGAGCTTTTGGAAAACTCTGATTGTGAGCCTTCCCCATTGCACAATCCTCACAAAAGCCTAGATTATTCACTTCTTCTTTTTTCAGATATCCTTTTCTTGCCAACACCTCTATTGTTGATTGACTCATATGAGCCAACCTTGTGTTCCATATCTTTGTTATACTTGTCTCAACTTGAGCAACATTGGATTGTTGTAAACTTGTTGTGCCCTGAAGATGATAAAATCCTTGATGATACTTGCTTGTAAGTACATTAGTTCCTTCCTTGCAGAACTAGACTATAAAGTCCTCTCCTTCATATCTGCATCCTGACATCTCAAGTTGACCATAGGATATTAGATTCCTTCCCATTTCTAGCATGTATCTCACCTTGCTTAATGTAACAGTAGTTCCATCTGGATTATCTATTGTTATTTTCCGAATTCCGTTTACCTTGCATAATGTATTGTTTCCCATGAGTACCTTGTTTCCCTCATATTCTTAAAACTCAGATAAAAGTTCTTTCTTTGGAGTCATGTGAAAAGTGCGACCTGAATCCAATATCCAGCTATCATCAGTTGCCATTAGGCATGTTGTTAAAGTTGTTATATCCTGAGGGGAAATCTCTATAACACTGGCCATAAGAGCTTTTGTTGTTGATGGCTTAGTGGCTATGTTTGCAGAATGATGTTTGGGATGTTTGTTTCCTTTTTTCTTTTTAGGACAATCTCTTTTCCAATGCCCCTCTTCCCCACAGATCCAACAACCCTTACCGTTGGAGTTAGCTCTTGACATGGACTTGTGTCTGCTTTTAGATTTTGCATGTACATTTATGTTGAATCCCCTGTGGAAAGATCTTCCCCTTTCCTTTGCTTACAATGCTTCTGATGTTGCCTTGGCTTTGTTCTGATTACCCATTTGGTTCAGCTCAACTTCCTTGGCATAAGTTGAACTTGTAACCTCACTTACTGTTAAAGTATCCTTTCATGAACCATACTTCAACGTATGCACAAGCGGTTCATATGCAAATGGCAGGCTAGACAGTAGTTGGATGGCTTGATCTTCCTCACTAATTGTAATCTTTGGACTAGCAAGGTCAATAATCAATCTTAAGAACCCATCAAGATATTTCTCTATAAACTTATTCTCCTCCATCTCGTAGCTTGCAAATTTCTACTTTAGGTAGATCTTGTTGGATAAAGACTTGGTTTGATAGTCCCTTTCAAGTGCTTTCCATATGCCAAGAGTTGTCTGCTCATTCATAACATTCCTCAAGATAGTATCACTAAGGCAGGTTCCCAGCAAATTCCTCACTATTAGATCCTTACTTGCTTTCTTTTGATCAGTTTTCTTCTAATCTTCCTTAGTGTCCTCTATCTTGTCCTTGTTCCCATCATTATCTGCTAATGACACCTCATCTTCTTCTTTGATAGCAGATATAAATCCTTAAATCTCTAAATGACCAATCATCGTGTATTTCCATAGTTGAAAATCCCCTCTGCCATCAAACTTTTCCATCTCAAATTTCTCATCAGTATGCTCCATCTTGTATGCTCTATTATGTTTTTCTTTAGCCTGCAGGACAAATGAAGAGACAAACCACAATAACCAGCAACAAGAAGACTTAAGGAGTATACGCAAAATTTGATGTGAATGCTTGATTAGGTATCATATGGATAACAAGAACTTCTCTGATTCTTCTCGTGTATCCTTCTTGTGTATCAATGGCTGATTCAATTCGCAGAATCGCCTTCTTTTGTTCGTAAAGATTCTCCTTGTGCTCTGATACCAATTGTTAAATAATCGTCCTTGTCTCTTCTCTAATCTCTCTATGTTTCTCTTTCTCTCATAGGTGATTTGCAACTCACAAACTTGAGATTGATTATGCGGAAGAAGATGAAGATAAAGAAGATAGGCAACGATACACACACGATTATAGAGTTCCCCAAACCGTGTACATATCTCTTCGGGATCGGAACCTCGGTAATCCAATGTTACTTTCTGCTTCTACAAGATTACACAGAGAGCTTAACTTTACCAACAATAGAAAATACAAGACTAAGCGACGAAAGGAAGAAGATAAGGTTTGTTGCTCTTTATAACAAACTTAACAACCCTTTTGATCTTGATAGGCTTTTCTGAAATAGGCCCACTAATAACTTTATGATTTGCTTTTACCTTTGTGCATACCATCTCTATGTGCAGACTTGGATCATACCCTCAAATTTTTCTACACAACTCAAATTTGTCATTATTTCCAGCCAAAATCTTTCACCAAAGCGTTCAGGGTATGTTGATAATTTAACTATATACATGCACAATGCCACTTAGTAGCTAGAAGAAGACTAGTTTACTAATGTCGATTTACTAAATTTTGAAATATTTAATTGCATAAATGGCAATAAATTCTTCATTTATTTTTTGCAAATAACAATTCAACTCGAGTCTAATAAATATGCAATAGGATTCGTAAAATGTTCAATAGAATCCAAAAGCTTATGTTTTAGCCTATTTATGTGTAAAACCAAGATTTAATAGGATTCAAAATACACATATAATAGACACAAATTTTTGAAGTTAAATTATCAAAAGCGACCCACTAAAAACACATAGATCAATTGATTTTATTTTTAATTTTTACACTTAATGAACATATATTTTTGTTACATTTTTTTCAAACACATTTTGTGTTACTTTAAACAAATTTTCGAGCCCAAATTTAGCCGTTTAGACCCCTTTTCGGGTTGTTTTATTCAAACTACGATAACACGAGTTCGTTTCGATCAATTTACAAGGGGTAACGTTGTACGACTGATGGAAAAGAAATATAAAACAAAGTCTAGGCATTAGAAACAAAGTTTTTGTCTTGATTGGAGCCTTAAGGTGGTTTAAATATTACACGGAAAATGATATATAATCGATTAAGATACAAATACTAATGGTTGCAATCATACCAGCACTAATGCACCGAATCCTATCAGAACTCCGTTGTTAGGCGTGCTTGGGCGAGATTAGTACTAGGATGGGTGACCTACCATGAAGTTCTCGTGTTGCAACCCTTTTTACATTTTAGTTTACTCGTTTTTGCTTTTTGCACCGAAAAAACCTCGTACCTTTGAAACATCGTAACTTTTGCATCGTATTAAACCAGGTCGCGCACAATGCCTTTTCAGAAAGCCCCAAGAGAAAGAGAGCCAACATCTCAATTGTGGTTCTCAAGATTAAGGCAATTTCCGAGCCCAAATTTTGTTGTTGAGACCCTTTCTGAGTCGTTTATCCAATCAATTAGGCTGTTGAGACCCTTTTCACGGGTTCGTTTCGATCAATTTACAAAGGTAACATTGTCCGAATGATCCAAAAGAAACATGAAACACATTCTAGGCATTATAAACAAAGTTGTTGTCTTGATTGGAGCCACATAGGTGGTCTAAATGCTACACGACAAATGATATAAGCGATTAAGATACAATTACTAACGGTCGTGATCTTACCATCACTAATGCACTGGATCCCATCAGAACTTCGCTGTCAAGCGTGCCTAGGCGAGAGTAATACTAGGATGGGTGACCTCCCGGGAATTATTCGTGTTGTAACCCTTTTTTCGTTTTAGTTTATTTGTTTTTCCTTTTTGCGCCGAAAAAACCTCGTACCTTTGAAACGTCGTAACTTTAGCATCGTATGAAACCATGTCGCACCCAACTTCTTTTCGTAAAGTCCCAAAAGAGAATGCCGACATACAAATAGCGGTCCCATCATTGGTGCGATTTCCGAGCTCAAATTTGACCGTCTAGACCCTTTTCTGGGTCGTTTTATCCAAACTACGATAATACATGTTCGTTCCGATCAAGTTATAAAGGGTAATGTTGTCCAAATGATCAAAAAGAAATATAAAACAAAGTCTAGGCATTATAAAAAGGTTTTTTCTTAATTGGAGCCACATCGGTGCTTTAAATGGTAGATGGCAAATGATATAAGCAATTAAGATACAATTACTAACAATGGCGATCATACTAGCACTAATTCACTGGCTCCCATCAAAACTCTGCAACTAAGCGTGCTTTCGCGAGAGTAGTACAAGGATGGGTGAACTCTTGTGAAATCCTCGTGTTGCAACCCTTTTTCTTTTTAGTTTACTCTTTTTTTCTTTTAGCGCTTTAAAACCTCGTACCTTTGAAACGGCTTAACTTTTACATCATATGAAACCACGTCTTGCAAGACGCCTTTGCGGCGAAAAAACCTCGTACCTTTGAAACATCGTAACTTTTGCATCGTATGAAACCACGTTGCGCAACGCGCCTTTTCGGAAAGCCCCAAGAGAGAGCCGACGTGACATTAGCGGTTCCCAAGATTAATGGAATTTTTGAGCCCAAATTTGGTCGTTTAGACCCCTTTTTGGGCCGTTTTATCCAAACTACGATAACACGAGTTCGTTCCGATCAATTTACAAGGGGTAACGTTGCCCGAATGATCTAAAAGAAATATAAAACAATGTCTAGGCATTATAAACAGGTTGTTGTCTTGATTGGAGCCATATCGGTGGTTTAAATGCTACAAGACAAATAATATAAGCGATCAAGATACAACTACTAACGGTTGCGATCATACCATCCCTAATGCACCGGATCCCATCGAAATCCGTACTTAAACGTGTTTTGGCGAGAGTAGTACTATTATAGGTGACCTCCGGTGAAGTCCTCGTGTTGCAACCCTTTTTCGTTTTAGTTTACTCGATTTTGCTTTTTACGCTGAAAAAACCTCGTACCTTTGAAACGTTGTATCTTTTGCATCGAATGAAATCACGTCTCACACAACACCTTTTCGGAAATCCCCAAGATAGAGAGCCGATGTGTCTCTATCGGTTCACAAGATTGGTTCAATTTACGAGCCCAAATTTGGCCGTTTAGACCCATTTCTAGGTCGTTTTATCCAAACTACGATAACACGGGTTTGTTCTGATCAATTTACAAGGGTTAACATTGTCCGAATGATCAAAAAGAAATATAAAACAAAGTCTAGGCATTAGAAACAAGGTTGTTGTCTTGATTGGAGCCACATCGGTGGTTTAAATGTTACACGAAAAATGATATAAGCGATTATGATACAATTATTAACGATTGTGTGATCATA
This sequence comes from Cochlearia excelsa, assembly GCA_963556525.1. Taxonomy (NCBI): domain Eukaryota; kingdom Viridiplantae; phylum Streptophyta; class Magnoliopsida; order Brassicales; family Brassicaceae; genus Cochlearia; species Cochlearia excelsa. The sequence continues at coordinate 332,123 of CAUVZT010000044.1, forward strand.
CCAGCACTAATGCACTTGATCCCATCAGAACTCAGAAGTCAAGCGTGCTTGGGAGACATTAGTACTAGGATAGGTGACCTCCCGGGAAATCCTCGTGTTGCAACCCTTTTTGAATTAGTTTACTCATTTTTCATTTTTGCGCCGAAAAAACCTCGTATGAAACCATGTTGCGGACAACGCCTTTTTTGGAAATCCCCGAGATAGAGCGCCGACGTGATAATATTAGTTCCCAAGATATGTACAAAGATCATAAATGCAATTAAAAGCACTCATATTACATAAAATTTGGGTTTTATTCCTAGAAAACGTGTTGTTTGTGGTTTTTCATAATTTAGTGGAACGTCTATAAACATCACTTAAGCATTTATAACCATCTTTATTGCATAAAATTTGGGTTTGACTTCTAGAAAACGCATTGTTTCGGATTTTATAAGTTTGTGGATCATTTTCAATTATCATTTAGGCATTTATAACTACGGATATTGACTAAAATTTGGTTATGAGCGTAGAAAACGAATTGTTTGGCACTTAAAAGCACTCATATTGCATCACACTTGGTTTTGAGTCTTATAAAACACGATTTTTGAGGTTTCGTAATTTCGTGGACCATATACAAAGATCATTTAGGCACTAAAAATGATTCATCTTGTGTAAAACTTAGGTTTTAAACCTAGAGAATATTTTTTGAGGTTTTGTAAGTTTGTGAACAAATTGCAACGTTAGTTTATGGTCTTATTAGCACCCATATTGCATAAAACTTATGATTGTGTCCTAGAAAATGTGTCGTTTGAGGTTTCTTAAGTTCGTAAACCATGTACAAAGATCATTAAGGCAACTAAAAGCATTAATATTGCATGAAACTTGGGTTTGAATCCTAGAAATCGCGTTATTTTTGGTTTCATAATTTGTTAAACATTTTTAAACATCGTTAAGGCACTTAATTTTTTTTTTTTGATATAACTGTAAATTTCATTGAATAAGGAACATTTTTTAATACAAAAGATGATATAGAATTTTGTTGCCTAACATCTCCAAAAAATATAAAAAGATCTAAGAAACTAGAGTTGTGAAATAATTGCTCTCAAGCATTAGCAAACCAATCTTGAAGGAGATTAGTAAACCTTTTCCTCTCCCTTCTATAGAGAATTATATCCCGATTGTTCTGTCTAGCTTCCGAATGAGCACATGAGTCAGAGTAAAGAGGTTGTTGTGAAGACGTTTGTTCCGTACTTCCAAATAAGGTAGAGAGTAGCCTGAAAAGCAAGGTTAGTGAGGGTGGTGTTTGACACACTGCCGCATACCTTGCTTATAATAGAGGACCAATTATCCGGATGAGAGCCTGATATATTTAATCTTCCAAAGAGCCAGTTCCACAAGACCTTTGCCAGAGCACAAGTAATGAAGAGATGATCACGTGTTTCCGAAGCTCGAGCACAAGTACAACAAAGGGGGCCTATAGCTTGGTTCCATTCCACTATCATAGACATCAAAGGAAGACTGTTAAGAGAGAGAACCCATACAAAGAAAGCCATCTTTGGAACGTGGCCCTTAAACCATATAGTCTTAGACATGGGAAAAGGAGCAGCATGTGGTCTGATATGAGTACAAGTATAAGCCGTGGAGAAAGGTATCACCAAAGTGGGATCGTCCGACCAATACCAAATGTCACATCCATTGTCAATGTTTGGTGGAAAGGAGCCACTAATTGCTTGCCTCAGAGGTTGTAGCACACTTGCCCTTGTCCGACCATGATGATCTAGCAAAGTAGAATAAGCATCTGCCACTGAAGCATTTATGGAGATACCCGACCTCAAAGGACCTGCGTTACCGGTTGAGTCAATCAAGCAACCTAGTCTGCTCCAAGAATCAAACCAAAACTTTGTGTCTCTTCCATTTCTGATTTGACTCTTAAGGTAACACTTGGCCTCAGGTCTAATTTTTAGCAAAGCTTTCCACATCCAAGAATCTCCCTGCCTTTGAGTGAGCCCCCAAAACCTTTGAGTCTTGATCCTATGTTTTTTGTTCCAAGCAACCCACAAGCTCTCCTTCTTAGTGAACAAAATCCAAATCAGTTTTAAAAACAGAGTTTTATTCCAATGTGATAGATCTCTCAACCCAAGGCCACCTTCACTCTTTGGATAACAAACGTCCCTCCAAGAAACCTTAGCATTTGCATTCTTGGAGATATCCCCTGACCAGAGGAAACGATTACAAAGCTTCTCAATGTCTTTAACACACACTTTAGGTAAGATAAAGGCTCCCATACAGAATTTAACAGTACTATATATCACAGAGGAGATGAGCTGCATGTGACCAGCAAAGCTGAGAAATCTCACAGTCCATCTATTGAATATTTTGGAGATGGTGTCCATAAGAGGAGAGTAGTTCGCTCTTCGCAATTTTCTGGGTAGAAGTGGAAGGCCCAAATATCTGAAAGGAAATTTTCCCATTTGAAAGCCCATTCTTTGAACAGTGAGAGCCTCTCTACTATTTAACCGGGCCGTGTAAACCGTTGATTTATCTTTGTTCATTCCCAAGCCAGAGAGATCCTCAAACAGTTCAAGAACCTTTGAGATTTCCTTAAGAGACTTCACTTTCCCATCAAAGAATATCATTAAATCATCAACAAATGCCAAATGAGTTATGACAGGATCATTTGCTCTTTTATGATAACCAATTTTACCTCCTGTGAAACTCCTTTCAAAGAGATGACCAATTGCTTCCATGACCATAACAAAGAGATAAAGAGAAAAAGCATCCCCTTGCCTCAAGCCTCTTTCACCTTTGAAAAACCCATAAGGTTGATCATTTACCTTGATAGAGAAAGTAGTGGTAGTGGGACATTTATGAATCCAATTGATGAAGATTGAAGGGAATCTTGCCGCTTTGAGAGTTTCCATGATGAAAGACCATTTCACCGTATCAAAAGTTTTCCTTAGATCAACCTTTAAGACTCCCCTTTTTGAGATGTGCTTATGATTAAAATCTTGAACTAGCTCAGACGCTAGCAACACATTCTCCACTAATAGTCTCCCTTTGATGAACGCATATTGATTATTAGTCACCATTCTCGAGAGAACTGATTGTAACCGATTTGCAAGCAGTTTTGATATAGTTTTATAAAGCACATTGCATAGAGAAATCGGCCTAAAGTCAGTTATTTTATCTGCTCCCACCGTTTTCTGAATCAGAGTGATATTGGTAGTGTTCCACTGCTTCAACAATCTACCTGAAACAAAGAATTCCAAGACTGCTTTAGAGACTTCTGCCCCGATCACTGACCACGAGGCTTTGTAGAACTCTGTAGTGTAGCCGTCTGGACCCGTAGATTTAGACGTAGGCAGCGAAAAGAGAGTCCTTTTAATCTCCTCTACGGTGATTGGCCTGGTCAAAAACTGAATGTGCAAATCAGAGCATTTAAAAGGGGTAAACCTCCTCACTTTAATAACATGTTGAGGAAATAAACAAACATCAACAAAACCCCTAAGCAAATTTGTGTAGAAGTCGACACAGTGAGTTGCAATATCCTCTGCTTATCAATCTTCCTCCCATTGTGATCTAACAGGTAATGAATCTGATTCATACTCTTTCTCAAGGCCACCATCTTGTGGAAAAACCTGGTGTTGTTATCCCCTTCTTTTAGCCAAGTAACGCGAGATCTTTGACAATAAATGTTTTCCTTTGCTGCAGCCAGAGTTGACCAAGTAGCATGAGCATCTTTCTCTAATTGACACTTCTCATTAGTAGGGTTTTGAAGAAGCTCTAGCTGACAAGCTTTCATGATGGTTTCAGCTTGGAGAGTTCTTCTTTCTATTCCAGCATAGTTCTCTTTATTCAACTTCATAAATACCCCTTTCATGGCTTTTAGTTTTGTTGAAAGACAAAGCATCTTGGTCCCTTCATTGAGTAAATCATTCCAGCTCTCACTTAGAATGTCCATAAAGTTCGGATGAGAGATGAATAAGTTAGAGAACATGAAAGCCTTTCTCTTACTTGGTGGGACAAGAGAGGCAGCAACCACTGCAGGGCAGTGATCTGAGAATAAAGGTTCACCAAACTTTGCAAAAGACAAGGGGAAATCATGCAGCCACAAGTCATTAACCAATACCTTATCCAGTTTTTTGGTAATCACATTATCCATCGGATTATTCCACCAAGAGAAGTGGTTCCTGTGGTAGCTAAGGTCAAAGAGACATGTACTCTGAATACAATCTTTGAAACTTGTCATACCAGAGTTGATCCTTCTTCCACCAACGAGAGGAGTCCTCTGGGTTGAGAGCTTGGTTGAAATCCCCAAGAAGCATCCAAGGTTTTGAAGACACTTGACTATTCAGATGTGAGGTGACAATCTCATACCACATCAACTCCCTACCCGCTTTGTTATTGAAACCGTAGATGAATGACACCACCATTTCCTTATGTTGATTCTTCACCAAACATGTTATACATTGAGCCGACTTCCACAAAACCGTAACATGAAGATCCTTCTTCCACAACACCCAAATTCTTCCCAACTCCGAATATTCATAGTTAGTAGCATGACTCCAATCCGGGAAAGAAGAAGCTAATATCTTGACAGACTTTGTTGTTATGAACCCATGATCGATAATTCGATATAAGAATATGAACGATAATATAATTAAGAACTAAAGCTTTTCTTCTCACCCTAAACCCTTAATCTCTTCTTTTAGAGAGACTAGGTTTAATAGGTTTTTTGAAGTTATTTATTAATGAAAGACTTCTAGGCTTATTTATAGTTAAGCCTAGATTGCCTAAGGAATTGCCTAAATAATAGTAATGTAATTGTTCCTAAATAATAGTAATGTAAATATTGTTCCTAAATAACAGTAAATATTCCTAAACATTAATGCTCATAACATTACACCCTCTCTCGATTATGAGCTTTTCCTCAAGCTCATGTTTTTGATATGATGTTATGTAGATCATCATCAAACCGAGTGATTTATCTCTTTGCTTTGGTAATGTTTTCACGTAATCCATCTTGCATAGTTGATTAACACAAGTTTGAAGGCTAAGAAATACACCATCAATCCTGCAAAATCATTAGGATTTTCCATTGTGTATTTCTTAGCCTTCAAACTTGTGTTGATCAACTATGCAAGATGGATTACGTGAAAACATTACCAAAGCAAAGAGACAAATCACTCGGTTTGATGATGATCTACATAACATCATATCAAAAACATGAGCTTGAGGACAAGCTCATAATCGAGAGGGGTGTAATGTTATGAGCATTAATGTTTAGGAACATTTACTTAATTATATAGGAACAATTACATTACTATTATTTAGGCAATTCCTTATGCAAGTGTTTTTCTTTTCTTTGTATCTAGGCTTAACTATAAATAAGCCTAGAAGTCTTTCATTAATAAATAACTTCAAACCTAATAAACCTAGTCTCTCTAAAAGAGGAGATTTAGGGTTTAGGGTGAGAAGAAAAGCTTTAGTTCTTAATTATATTATCGTTATATTCTTATCTCGAATTATCGATCATGGGTCATAACATTTGTTTCTTTAACTCTAGTTTCTACTATGCAACCAAAATTAGCTTGAGAAGCTCGAAGCCATTTCCTGAAACTTCTTCGCTTAATAGAATTATTGAACCCTCTGACGTTCCAACAAAAGGTTATTGTACTAGACATAATTAATTGATAATGGGGCCTTTGCCCCGAGAACCCTTATGCTTATGTTTATGTTGTCTCATAGTTTTCTTAGATACAACCTCGGTGAAATCTTGACCCGTGTCAAACCCTGATTCTTCTTCAGAGGATGACTTATCCCTAGAAGTTAAGTCGGTGTCACTTGGTTCTGAATCACTAACACCCGAGTCGATTCCATCTCGGACGAAGAAGAGGACTCCACAATTTCCTTGCCCTTTCATTTTCCTTCTTCAACAGATTTGGAAATCTCTTTCTCTTTTCTTTTCCATTTAGAAGAATCATCCTTACTATGCTTGTGATATGATAGAGAAGACTTTTTCTTAGGTGGTTCACGCAAGGAATCCTTTTCAGAGGCTGAAAGTCTTTCACGTTTACTCACATAAGTTTTTAGAGGATTTTGCTTTACATGTTTCTCCTTTTCAGCCTGCTCCATTGAGGGTTTCTCCTTACCTCTTTTTACTTTCTTTTTTTCGTCGGAGCAGTTTTAGAAGAGTCTCTAACTCCATCAGTTTTCCTTGTTGGAGCTTGTTTCTTCCTAGGAAAAACTTCAGATGTGTGACCTGATGAATTGCACCCAATGCAAGTGATGGGCGCGGAGGGACATCTTTTCATGGAATTCCCAACTTCTTGACAAAGGTCACACGTGGGAGGCAGCCAAGGACAATGGACAAGAACTCTATGAATCGCTCCTCCCTGAAACTGCACATTCATGGCTTCTTGGAATAGGCTGGAGAAGGTCAACCAAAGTGAAAACCTTGCCACTTCCAGATTGGTCATAGCAAGAGTTTCAGGGTGCAACAGTTTTGGATCACCAAGGGCTCTTGTTACATGCTCCAAAGCTTCTCGAGAGTAGAATTGTGGTGGAACACCTATGAATTCCAGCCACACCGGAGCTCTTTTATGACTGGCAACCGAGGACTGAGGCCAGGCTCCCATTTAGCCACGAACATGGCCTGACCTTCGATGTGCCACATACCTTGAGTTAAGACTCTCTTCCGTGTTTCATGATTAGGAATTTTGATAAGGAAGCTCCTCAAAGACAGTTTTGACACTGTGATATCTTTGAATATGCTGCTCCAAATCCCATTTGTTATGGCATGAAGAGCTCCAGGAGTTGGAGCTTTCCCATGAAACTGAGCCAAGATGAAGTTATTCCACCTATATTGATTTCTTGTGATGACTTCAATATGGGATTTTAACACAGAGTTCACCACAAGGAAAGAGAAAGGCTTCACTTTTCTTTGACATACGTTGAGAGGAGCTTGCCATCTCACACCAAGAGGGTTATGTTTCTGCAGAGGCCTATGATGTAGAACCAACAACACCAGCATCCGTAATCTTAGGACCATATATCTCGAGATTTCCCTTTTCCTCTGGATTAGGGTTAACTGTTGGAAGATCCAGATCTGTTGGAAGAGGGGTCTCCTTAGTTGTTTCGGTGGATATCTTGGCAATTTCCAGCGGTTCAGTGACGTCAGAAGCAAATGTTGATGTAGTAGCGACGTCGCGAGATCCTGCTCGACGAGTCGAGGAGGGAGAGTTGACTTAAGAGCCAATTTTGGGCAGAGGGTATTCGAGGAGGTCGAAGAGCCCTTTTTTGGGGAGGGTTTTTTCTTAGCCATTGGGTTCTCCGACGCAGGCGGCTAGGTACCGGCGTCGTCGATGGTGGGGAGAAGGAAAGAGTCCTTCGAAGAGAGAGAATTTTAGGAGAGAGAAAAAATCTTTGTTCAAATCGGTTTCACATCCTCCCTTTCATTGTGTTTGATCTTATTTTGTCATTGATATCCCCTTATTACTACATGTATTGCGTAAATTTCGGGTTTGAGTCGTAGAAAACGAGTTTTTGAGGTTTTGTAAGTTCGTGAAACATGTACAAACATCATTTATGCACATAAAGGAACTCATATTGCATAAATCTTGGGTTAGAGTCCTAAAAACGTGTTTTTAATTTTCATAAGTTCGCTAATCGTGTAAAAAGGTCATTTAGCCAACAAAAATACTCATATTGCATAAAACTTTTGTTTGTGTCCTAACGTTATTTTAGGTTTCGTAAGTTCGAGTAGCACGTACAACGTTATTTTAGACTTTATTAGCACCCATATTTCATAAAAGTTGTGATTGCGTCCTAGAAAATGCGTTGTTTGAGGTTTCATAGTTTCGATAATTATGTACAAAGATCATTAATGTAATTAAAAGCACTCAATTGCATAAGTTTTGGGTTTTAGTCCTAAGAAAAGCGTTGTTTTTGGTTTTTATGAGTTAGTGGAACTTTTATAAACATCACTTAGGTACTTATAACAACACATATTGCATAAAATTTGGGTTTGACTCATAGAAAACGCATTATTTGAGATTTCGTAAGTTTGTGGATCATTTACAAACATCGTTAAGGCACCTATAACCACACATATTGCATAAAATTTGGGTTTGAGTTTTATAAAACGAGTTGTATGAGATTTTGTAAATTCGTGAAACATGTACAAACATCATCTAGGCACTTAAAAGCACTCATATTGCATCAAACTTGGATTTGAATCCTAGAAAACGCAATTTTTGTAGTTTCATAAGTTCGTGAACCATATACAAAGATAATTTAGGCACTTAACCATATACAAAGATCATGTAGGTACTTAAAAGATTCATATTGTATAAAACTTAGGTTTTAGTCTGAAATAACTTTTTTTGAGATTTCGGAAGTTTGTGAACCACATACAACGTTAGTTTATGCTCTTATTAGCACCTATATTGCATAAAGCTTATGTTTGCGTCCTAGAAAATGCGTTTTTTGAGGTTTATTAAGTTTGTGAACCATGTACAAAGATCATTAATGCAACTAAAAGCATTAATATTGCATAGAACTTGGATTTGAATCCTAGATACCGCGTTGTTTTTGGTTTCATAATTTTGTGCAACATTTATAAACATCGTTTAGGTACTTATTAAAACATGTATTGCATAAAATTTGGGTTTTAGTAGTAGAAAACGAGTTTTTTGAGGTTCTGTAAGTTCGTGAAACATGTACAACCATCATTTATTCACTTAAAGGCACTCATATTACTTAAAACTTGGGTTTGAGTCTTAGAAAACTTGTTTTTTAGTTTTCATAAGTCCGTGAGCCGTGGACAAAGATCATTTGGCCAACCGAAAGACTCATATTCCATAAAACTTAGGTTTGAGTTCTAAAAAATGTTTTTGATGTTTCGTAAGTTCGGGAACCACGTACAACGTTATTTTAGGCTTTTATTAGCACTCATATTGCATAAAAGTTGTGATTAGGTCCTACAAAATGAGTTGTTTGAGGTTTCATAGTTTCGAGAACTATGTACAAAGATCAATAATGCAATTAAAAGTACTCATATTTCATAAAATTTGGGTTTTAGTCCTACAAAATGCGGTGTTTGTAGTTTCATAAGTTTGTGGAACGTTTATAAACATCACTTAGGAACTTATAACCACACATATTGCATAAAATTTGTGTTCAACTCTTACAAAACACATCGTTTGAGATTTCGTAAGTTTGTGGATCAATTACAAACATCGTTTAGCCATTTATAACCACACATTGCATAAAATTTGGGTTGGAGTAGTAGAAACCGAGTTTTTTGAAGTTTTGTAAGTTCGTGAAACATGTACAACCATCATTTAAGCACTTAAAGACACTCATATTGCATAAAACTTGGTTTTGAGTCCTAGAAAACGTGTTTTTTAGAATTCATAAGTACGTGAAGCGTGTACAAAGATCATTTAGCCAATTGAAAGACTCATGTTGCACAAAACTTTGGTTTGAGTCCTAAATTTTTTTTATGAGGTTTCGTAAGTTTGGGAACAACGTACACCGATATTTTAGGCTCTTATTAGCACCTATATTGCATAGAAAATGTGTTGATTAAGGTTTCATAATTTCGCTAACTATGTAGAAAGATCATTAGTACAATGAGTCCTAGAAAACACGTTGTTTGTTATTTCATTAATTCGTGGAACTTTTATAAACATCACTTAGGAACTTAATTATAACAACAAATCACTACAAGAAATTGGGTTTTTAGCAACGAATTTTAGCAAGGAATTAGCAACGAATTTTATAGAAACTAAATAGCGACGAAATGGCGACGGACAAAATAGCGAGGAAGGTCGCTAAGTAGGTGAGCACGTTTTCAATAACGTTGCTAAATTGTTGCCCTTGCAAAATCGTTGCTAATTTTTCTTGCTAAATCGTTGCAAAAATTTAGAATGGGGCAATATAAACCCCCTCGACTAAATCAAAAAACCACACCACAACACAATACAAAAACATTCACTCTATACAAATATAAACACTCTAAAAATTTCAATCATTTACTTTTGTTTTGTGTTTCACTAATGTGTTTTTCCTTTGAAATGTTGCAGATAATGAGGATAACCAATTCGATCTCAACTTCCCACCACGACTAATTGCAACTAATCGGTTTCCAAGCGGTCGACTTAATGTCTACTCAAAGTTGGACTACATCGCTCTTGTACAATGGAAGTTAAGAGGGCAACCTGAGTTAAAGCAAATTCTAGAGTCTCAGTTCGGCAAGCTTTTTGAGATCTCATTGTACCAGGCTTCGATGTCAGGCAAACTTGTCCAGGCACTCATGTCCAGGCCACTGGTTACTAACAAGCGTTACGATATGTGGACGGTGTTTGGTGGACAACCTCTTCGGTTCTCACTTACAGAGTTTGGAAAAATATCTGCTATGGATTGCTCTGATTTCATCTCTGAATACAACCATACATGGTTTCCGAAGAAAACATACACTTCTTTGAATTTCTGGGTGAGATTGTTAGGTCCTAACTCAAAACTCGATCTTGCGGATGTTTCAAAACTACTAGACTATGTCAACAACATGCCTAGTTGAGGATCATAAGTATAACTCTTATACTTCTCGTTGATGGGGTGTTAATATATAGCCACCCACCGGTATCTTAAACCAACACCAAAATATGTTGACATGGTGGAAGACATCAATGCTTTGAGGCAACTTCTCTAATGCCCCTATTTCTATAATTGAAATCTTCTATACCCCTCAAAAATCTCTTATGCCCTCTTTTTATTTTTTTAACTAAAAAAATTAAAAAAAATCAAAAATTGACAAATCTAAACCCTAAACTAATCAAGGGGTCATGGTTTAGGGTTTGCGAACCCAAATGGTAAGATTTTAGTTTCTAAAAGAATGTCCTTATTAGATTAGAAATATAGAAATAGGGGCTTTTGAGAAGATGTTTCCAATGCTTTCCTCGCACATCCATTGGGAAAGAGTCTTTCTTCAAAACCATTTCTGCATTGAAACCACCCGAGCAAATACGAGGCAAACCGAAAGAACCCATTCAATATTTTTGGTTTCAGCTTCAGCAACAAACTTTACGCCTACAAGGTTTTCCGGTCGTTTTTCAGCGACTTGCTTTTTAATTTCATTGATTTGTTGGAGAAAAAAATAAGTAGCGTACTTCGGAACCAAAAGATTAAAGAGTTAGTAGGAGAAACTAGTTTTTCCAAATTATCATCACTCACTCTCACCGATGTCATGGAAATCGAAAACAAACCCAATGTGAGAATATTGCTTCTCTTACTATATACTAAAATATCTGAAATTCTATTTCTACTAATAACCTTATCTTTGTTAACAAATCTTGGTCAAGCCAACCTTGGATGAAACGTTAGGTGTGCGTGCGGGATGGGCTGTCATTGACACATAGTATATGGACAGAAAATGTGCTTACATGGAGAGGCGAATATTGGAAAAAACATGTCTTCAAACTAGAAGAATGTCATGGGGAGATGCAACTCTACCTTTGCGCCTCCTTAAACCAACCAAAATAGCTCCGCCACCAAAAAACACTACAATACTAAATCCAAGAAGCCTACAAAACCAAGTGGAGGTAGTACAACTCGCCACAAAAAAACGCCTCAAAACGCAAACAACGTAACGTCACAGACTACTTTACACCTTATTCCGCAAACCAAATAACTCAAATCGAATCCTTACAAGTGGAGGTAGTACAACTCAATCTGAAGCACAAGGTACTTGCTAACAAGATAAATCGACTTGAGATTCGCCAAAAGAGAGTTCGAAAGCACCGAATAGCAAGGCATGAAATCGACAAACTATGGGTCATGCGTACAAAGGCTACACCCAAAAAAATTACTTCGCCATAACGCAATTATGCCTCAGACAACATCGGAGTTGAATCAATTTTCAACCTCACAAGTGATAGCGGGTTACCACCACAATGGGTTCAAGATTACCCTGTAAGTGTGCTTATTGTTTACTTAACACTTCCAACTTGTTTACCTACTAACAAAATCCTTTCAAACAACCATGTATAGGAAAATGACCATTCAATTACCCCGACAGTGGATGGTTTGCCCTCATGAAGTCCCACTAGTCCATACAGACCCATCCACATGGGGCCACAACGTGAAAACCCGGCGCATAGACGTTTTAACAGCGTAGACAACAACAACTATGTAAATTCGCCGTCTAATTTTCATTAAGTGCTATTTATCATCCATAAAACTATGTCATCATGTACAAAACCAAATAACGTTGATGTATTGTGTTCAGGACGAAGAACAACCATCACCTAATACAACTAGTAAACATTGCATCCAGGATATCATAAACAACACATCTGCTCATCAACCTCAACACACAGAGGACGCTTGCCAGGTCAAAACTTACCCACCTTTTAAACAAATCTTCACATTACAAACACTTACCGCTTAAAAATTGACAACACACAACTACTTAACATATACTATCAGGTTCTTCTGGAACTTCACCAATCGCCAATACCATGCTTTCATGTTCCAGAGCTCACCCCCTACGATGCATGGACTCACTACATACACAGTTGACACCTTATGTAAAGAATATGCAATGGAACTCTACAAAAAAAGATTCTACCTGCCTATTTCCCATCACCTAGTCAACACTTGTTTCAAGTAAAACGGTCACTAAGGTTATGTAAACCCTTTTATGTAATAACATTTTATCAATGTATACTAATGTAACCTTTCTACAACAAATACTTTATGTTTGTCTTTTGGTTCTAATCTTTTGTAAACATATAAGGTTGTTTAATTAAAATTGCCTTGTTGGTTTAAATATTTCGTAATTGCATATGCGCCTCCATCTGGACAACAACTAGTGGTCACATTGGTGTTTACATGACCATCCTTGGTTGTCCAGCTAACAGCCATATATTGTCCACGTGTCAAATGTATGTGTACTTTAACTACTAACTCGTCAATTAACACTTAAACACAGGTTTGAGCTACCGCTTTTGTGTTTTACTGGCGTCCTATACTCATATTGCCCCCCCTTCTGGGAAACATTCTTCCACAGTTGCCTTTACCATGCGGTGGACTGCATGTCGTGGACACAAAAAAAATCATTCAAAAAATTCATTCAAAATAAAGCCACCTACCAAATTTTATGATTACTCCCACAAAAACATGTGTCAAACATCGTCCATAAGGACAACCAATTTGCCAGAGGAGCCAAAAAGCGCTAATACTCATAAATCAAAAACAAAATTAGGTTGCGTTTATCCAACCAAAGTCGTCCACACGGACAAAATACATGATTGATTACATATTCAGACGACCACGACACAAAATATAGAAAACAAAACAAATATGGATACCCAATCCAACACTTCATATTGGATTCTTACAGGTTCTCCAGTTGTGACCTACTAGATGGCAGTGACCACAACGCTTAGATATTGCTTTCACAATTGATGCAAACAATCTAAATTAATGTTATTGGGTACTCTTAATACTAACACTTACATATTCACCTTTCGACGGATACCTCCCTTCCTTGGGACGGCCAGAAGGGCTCCTTGTTCTAGGGGGGATGGAATCATCTCGCGGATCTCAAGAGACATTGTCTCATCTTCAGCATTGCCTTCAGGGCTAATTATACCAGCATATTGGGGCACCCAAGTGGCATTCTTGAAAAAATCATCGGACAAACTACCTATTGGGATTCCCAAACTATCTGCAACTATCAGTGCATGACCGCACGATATTCCTCTCCTTCAACTGGACATGGTGCATAGCCCCATGTATTCCAATTATACCACAACTCCAAGCTGGCACGATGTTAACCTTACTTCCCTTGCAAGTAACTAAGTTTTTTGTCACTTGTTTATCTACCTCCCGTGTTAGAATGCCTCGCTGCAAACTTGCCTTTTTGCGACGTGCACGGAACCATCTACTCATCATTGCTTGGATAAATCGCAGCAATTCAACAATAGGCGACCCTCGAGCTGTCTTTAAAGCTTTATTTAGCTGTTCGGCAATATTGCTAGTCATAATGTTAAAACGCTCACTCGCGAAATGCGCTAGAATTTATTTTATAAACGTATTCGCGGGATAATTTTTATTATATCGGCTTTAATAATTTTATTGTAAGTGTTAACAAATATGTTATCTCGTAACTTAACAGATTTATTTTCATTATTTGAAAAACATTTCATCAAGTTCAACAAAACTAAATAACCATTGAGATAACTTTGTTAACATTTACACGTCATCTTCTATGCTATAAAAGAAGAAGAACTTCTCTTCATAGAGTGACACATCATCATCCAAAATATTAAATACATAAATCAAATTAAAATTTGATAAAATTCATTTATTATTAATAAAAATCAAATAAAAAATCATTAAAGACATAAAGTCATTTAATAATAAAAATTAAATATTACAAAAAATCAAATATAAATATATATAGATAAATAAAGGTTAAGCATTATAAATTTAAGATTCAAATACTCTATGACTACACATATAAATAATACATAAATTGTTCTAAATAATCTTCTTAAACCAAAAGTTAATAATCACTAAAAATATCCATCGAAAACAAAACCGTCACATAAAAAACATAAAAAACATAGAAAGGTTCTAATAACAATAAAGAAAAAAACTATGATGTAATTTAAAAAAACGAGTTAAAATTTCCACGTAAAACAAAAATAAAAGTATTGTGGACAAAACTAAATGATTAATAGTAAAGAATTTAAAAAGAATACACAACAATCTTTACTGCTCTTTCAATTAAAAAAGTTTGTAAAAATAGATTTCATCATGTATTGATATCCTAATAATTTTATAATAAACTAAAATATTCATTTAAACGTTACGCATGAACAATTTTATTTTCATTAGTTTGGTAAAATAAAATACGACTTCTCTCCATGGAGTGACACCTCAATATCAAATATATTAAATACATAAATAAAATTAAAAATTTGATAAAATTCATTTAATAATAAAATAAAACATGACATTATATACAATAACAAATATATAAAAAAATTGATATTAAATATATATATATATATAGATAAATAAAGTTTAAATATTATAAATTTAATATTCAAATACTCCATGACTACACATATAAATAATACATAATTTGTTCTCAATAATCTTTTTAAATCAAATGTTAATAGTCACTAAAAATATTCACCGAAAAAAACCCGTGATATAAAATAAATAAAAAACATATGAAGGTTCTAATAACATTAATAAAAAACAAACTATGATGTAATTTAAAAAAACATATTAAAATCTCTACGTAAAACAAAAATAAATTTATTGTGGACATAAATAAATTATTAATAGTAAGAGGAATTCACAAAACTACATCCTTTCATCCCTTCTTTTACAAAATTCTACCTAATTTAATTATTTCTCATAATTACACGATTTCAAAATTTCAAAAGATTGATTTATCCTTTAAAACTTCACAAAAATTAAAAATTTTCATTTGGATTAACTAATTAGTGTTTAGGGTATAGTGATTAAGGGGGTAGGATTGTGTGGGTAGGCTTAATTTGAATTTAATTTTTAGTGTTTAGGTGTAGTTTTGTGAAGAAATTTTTAAATGAAGTAGTTTTGTTAAACGTAATATAAAAGGTGTATTTTTTAATTCTCCATAATAGTAATTAAACTTAAAAGGATACACAACAATCTTTACTTCTCTTTAAATTAAAAAAAGTTTGTAAAATTAGAATTCATCACATATTGATTTCATAATAGTTTTATAATAAACTAAAATATCCATTTAAAAGTTACACATGAACTACATTTTTTCCATTAATTTGGTAAAATAAAATGGGTTGTTTATATCTAATGTCAAACCAAATACCTATTACAATAATAAATGTTTTACAAAATCAACCTCAAACAGTCATAAACAAAATATAAATATTTTTTGAAATTACTATAAAATATTGACGGATATCCCGCGCAGCGCAATTACACTCCGCAGTCTTTGCTCGCGGTCATCGTGGACGAATACACTTTCCAAATCAGAGTCATTCCATATACACTTCACGCGACAAGTCAGACTATATCAGTGACGCGTATAATCACACATGACGCGTAACAACTGTGCGACAACCGGGAGGCGGGGGCTACGATTTGAATTTGTTTAAAGATTGCATCAACTTTATTTGATTACTATTTCCAAAAATACCTTAAACTTTAATATTTAACAGCGTCATTTATAGTGTGTTATTTGACAATATTGTACACTAACGTAACCCGGATGCCGAGAACATAACAAAACCGAATTATAGATAAAATCACATGATATTCGCACCCGCGCATCGCGCGTGTTTTCTCCTAGTGATAATAAAACAAAATTCAAAAACTTAGGTTTTTAATAGTTATAATTATGTGTTGTTAAAAAGAAATAGTTATAATTATGGTGTTGTTCTTGTTCTTCATGTGTTGTTATACAGAAAAAAAGAGAAAGATAAATAAAGAGATATAAACAGAGATGAAGACAAATGATATTGAAAAATAAATTATTTGTTATTTTTATAAAATAAAATAAAATCTCTTCTAAAGATCGCATATGAAACTACCTACAAAATAGGTAACATACTATTACATAGAGTAAGATCGTGTATGAAACTACCTACAAAATAGGTAACATACTATTACATAGAGTATAGTAAAAAATCACAATGTACAAATTACCTTAAATAGTTCACATAAGAGAGAACTAATTTTAGGTTTATCCATGAGACAATGACCATTTAGTGATAAGATCCCTATATAAATATAAAAATAACATTGATATAAATATTAAACCAAAAAATTTAAGTCATGACAGTTTTAGTTTTTAACGTTGCTCAAATATTGGTCATCTGTTTGACTAATGTTTATTCAATACCCACTAGTAAAAAATGACATATACCCATGAAAATTTTCGTGTGTATACATCAAAACCCACGAAAACCCACCGTGAACGGTATTCACCTACCCACGAAAAAAATTATGGGTTTTTCGTGGGTTTTCGTGGGTATACGTGGGAATTCTTTAACCACGATTTCTTCGTGGTTTTTCGTGGGTACATTTTTCATGGTTACCGACGATTTTTTCGTGGGTAAAGGAATACCCACGAAAACCCACTATTATTTTCGTGGGTAACGAAATACCCACAAAAACCCACGAAATATTTTGTGGGAAATCGTGGGTTTTTACTTTTACCCACGAACTTAATCGTGTGTAAACGTGGGTTTGTTTTATTACCCACGAAAACCCACAATTTTTTTCGTGGGTAGCCTTATCTTCTTCGCCGACGCGTTCTTTCTCTTCCATTAGTTTTCTTGGACTAAAATAATTTCTCCTCCGGCGAACCTCCGGCAAAACTTCGGCCCACCAACGGCGACTTGCTTCTTCAACCACATCTTTATTATTTGGTTTTAGGATTTTTTGGTTTTAGGATTCCTCAAAATAACCTTCTTAATTTATGTCATAGATTTGCTTAGATTGTTAAAAATTTTCCATAGATTTAGTTAGATTGTTAAAAACTTGTCATAGATTTGATTTGGTTTTATGCCTTAGATTTGCTTATATTGTTAAAAATTTGAGTATTTAGTGTTTATTAATAATTAAAATAGTATTTTATATTAATTTTATGGATTTTAACATACAACTAGGAAATTTTATAAATTTAGTATTATTATTTATTGAAAACGAATATTTTATCAAATACCAAAATTGTATAATTGTAAAAACTTATCAAATACAACATTTACAAAACTTATGTATAAAAGTCTCACTGGTTAAAAACATTTTAAAACATATTAATGACTTCATATAGTACAAGGTTTAGGGTTTAGGATTTAGGGTTTAGCATAAACATATTAACGGAATATTCTATTTAATTGTGAGCAAATACCTAATTATTTTTCTAGATTTGATAGGTTCTAGTTCCATTTCATGCACTGCGGAATATTGTTCTCATGTTTATGCCTCATTTGCATATGTTATTTTCTTCTTAATATCTTAATTTTTTTTGTTGCATATACTTAAGCATCTCCAAGAAATTGGAGGTATATGAATTTGGTTTGAAGATGATTCTTAGAAAAATAATGAAAATGAGAATGTTATTGGTATAAGTAGCAATCTTTCAACTCATACTTTAGGGTTAAAAGGGTTGAATTGGATTCAAAGCAAAATTGTGCATTGTGATGAATTTTAAAAAACTAGTTGGAACACATCTTATTATATAAAGTTTTGTTTTAAAAGTTAGTAACTCACATGATCATATGTGTCAAATTTATTGTTAAGAGTTTGACATGTGTTAAAAATTTAAGCCAATTAGATTAAAACATTAAATTAAGATAATTTTAAAATTTTAAATATCTTATATTATATAAAATTTGATTTGAAAGTTAGTAATTCATGTGGTCGTGACACATATCATGTTTACCGTTATAATTTCGACACATGTTAAATCAATAAACAACATGACCAATTTACTCATACTGTCATACATAATCGAGGATAATATTTAGGGAATTATGTTAAATTTCAAACAAGGTATCTTTGCATAATTTTCTAATCATATTCCCTCAACAAACAACGTTGAACCAAGTCTAAAGGAAGATTATACAATTGAAAGATTAAATATTTAGTTATGAATAGGATATGCAAAGGAAATTTAGCTATTAGAAACTTACTTAATATAATTAAGTTTAAATCATTAGTATATGGTTATTTATTTGAATAAAAAATTAAATAAAAAATAATAAACAAGAAAATATATTAAACAAATCTATAAACTCAAACCCCGCGCGTAGCATGGTCAAAACATAGTTTTTTAGAAAAGTCACGTGTAAAATACATAATTGATAAATGATTTATCTTATTATATAAAACTTATTTGCAAAATTTATTAACTCACATTAAGATTTTGACACGTGTAAAAAATTTAAACCAATCTTGTTAAAACATATATATTTAGATAAATATAAATCTTTCAAATATCAACCAATTGTTTTTAAACAAATATATTAAGATAAATATGAAGTTTTTTTGAAAAAACTAACAAATCAATTAAAAACAAATATATTAAGTTAAATATGAAATTTTTTAGATTTCAACCAATTATCTCTTAAATTAGATTATCAAATTTATGCAATCAAATATTGATTCTAAAATCACAAAAAACAATAAAATAAGCATAAAATTAAATTTGGTAAAAATATATTTATGAAAATGCAATTCTGAAATTCTTCTATAAACAAATATATATATATATATATATATATATTCAATGGATTATAAGGAATTTATATTAAAAATATTTTGTTTAATATTGTTAAATAATTATTAGAAATATGGAATTTCAAAATAGCAATATAAATTATCTATTATTAATTTATTAAGCTAAATGCGGAAAAACTAAATAAATAAGTTATATGTATATGTTTTTCATTATTTGATGAGAATATTAATATACTTTATTTCGTTGTGTTTATATTAGTTTAACATATAATCAAATTAGTTTTAAGTTAAGTTTTGGTACATATGATATAATATTATATAAAATTTGGTTTGAAAGTTAGTAAATCAAAAGATTGCGACACATATTAAATAAAAAAATTAAATATTAAAGATAAAATATTGACACATGTAGAAAATCAAATTCACTGTAGAAATCAACAAATTATATTAAAATAAATATTAGAAGTTTCAAATGTGAGAATATATATCTAGAGCTTAAATAAAATGAAAAGATAAATAAAATTGTTAGTATATTTTTTTTGAAGGCAAATAAATTAGTTTTACATATGATAAAAGTATCATTATTATTTGTGAGATTATAGAATGTTAAAAATCTTATAAATAATATATTAGTTTCCAGTTATCTTTATACTAATAAGTTAAATTTTTAATTATTTTTTTACATTAATTAAAATGATTTGACATGATACTCATACTACTTTCGATACAAAATCTTTATTTATAATCATTGTGATAACTTCCATACAATGAAAATTTGTATCAATATTCTTAATAATGTTTTAAATATTATTTCAATTGTTTTTTCATTAGAAACTTTCTTAATCTAATTAATTTTAAATCATTTGTATATGGTTATTTATTTGAATAAAAATTAAGTAACTAATAATAAACATGAAAAATAAATTAAACAAATCTATAAACTCAAACCTGCACGTAGCAGGTTCAAAAACATAGTTTTTTTAAAAAAGACATGTGTCAAATACATAATTGATGAATGATTTATCTTATTATATAAAATTAGTTTCAAAAGTTATTAATTCATATGATTTCGACAAGGGTCAAGTTAATCGTTAAGATTTTGACAGTGTAGAAAATTTAAACCAATCAAGTTAAAACATATATATTTAGATAAATATGAAGCTTTTAAATATCAACAAATTGTTTTTTTTTTAAATATATTAAGATAAATATGATGTTTTTTTGAAAAAAACTAACAAGTCAATTTAAAAAATATAAAAAGATAAATATGAAGTTTTTTAGATTTCAACCAATTATTTCATATATTAAATTAGCAAATTTATGCAATCAAATATTGATCCTAAAATAAGACAAAACAATAAAATTAGCATAAAATTGTTTTGGTAAAAATATATTTGTGAAATTGCAATTCTAAAATTCTTCTATAAACAAAAATATATTTTTATTCAATGGATTACAAGGAATTTATATTAAAAATATTTGGTTTAATAATGTTAAATAATTATAAAAATATAGAATTTCAAAATAGCAATATAAATTATTTAGTATTAATTTATTAAGGTAAATGCCGAAAAACGAAATAAATAAGTTATATGTATATGTTTTCATTATGTGAGGAGAATATTAATATACTTTATTTCAATGTGTTTATATTAGTTTAACATATAATCAAATTAGTTTTAAGTTAAGTTTTTATACATATGATTTTATCTTATTGTATAAAGCTTGGTTTAAGAACATAGTGTTGGGGATAAATTTAACCATCCCGGTTAAGGTTTAACCGGCGGCAGATCGGACCAACTGAACCGGAATCAACGACGATAACAGAACCGGCCTCCTTTAGTTGATATTGGGCTTTATTTGGGCTTAATAATCGACATAGGGTAAAAAGGAAAAGATATATTACTAGATTCTCTTAAATATTCATGAAGGAGAAAATCTAGGAAAATATCTAAATAAAAGGAAAAATGTCAATTCCTATTCATAAAAGGAAAAGGAAGCTCATTAACCTAAAAACATCTATATAAAGAGGAGAAGCTAGAAGACCTAGAGGACATTCACTTTTCGACACAAGCACTTGTTTTTAGAGAGAATATTCGATTATAAGTTTTTAGATTATTCTAAGTCTAGATCTTATATCATATTCCTCTCATCTTGTAAACTTTCATCACGACGGTTAATTAAATTAACAAACACGACAAAGATTTATCACACATATGACATATGTAATTAAATATATATAAAATATGGATAAATTCGAGGTTTGTAGTGAAACTACCCCCATGTTAGAAAAATAAATTTTATAAATTTTAATTTTAAAGTAATTTTTATTAAGTGATTTGATTTAGTCATTGTCCTTCGAAAAAAGTATTTTACTAATACTATAACATATATCAAAATAACTAATCATAATTTATTCATATTTTATTGGTAGAAATCAACATTAGTAATTTTATATATTTTATTGAACTTTTTTTCAAGAATAATTTAGTTGAACTAATTTACTTTAAAATTTTAAGTTTTTCAGGTCATAAACAATTGAAGGTGACTTGGCGGATTCTCGTGAGAGATAATCACGCTATTATATATAAGATTGATCTATTTTTCATATATTTGCTTATATGAGTGTCCTAATATATGTTTTATATTATTTATTTATTTAGTGTCTTAAATTATGTTTTTCCCTTTATTTTGCATTCATGTTTTCTAACTAATTTTATAAAATTTGTATATTTTAATTTTATATATGTGATGTTGTTTTAGATATAGGGGTTTAAAATAATTTTGTTTATTCAAAGCCATATATCTTTTTTTAAAAACATATATTTAAAACTTTTATGTATTAATAACTTTTATGCATTTGATATTGTAATATAATAATATTTTTAAATATTAAGTTGAAATTAGATATGTTTTATTAATTAGTAATTAAATTATGACATAAGTTTTTAAAAATTAATTAATTTGATACATAAATTAGTAATAAATTTGAAATAGTGATGTGTCAATCATTTGAGAGCTTTTTATTTTTTGAATTCTCTGTTTTTGATATATTTTCACTAATCTTAAATAGTTTGAATATTCTTCGGTTTTTTGTATTTTTTTTAGTTTTGTATGACATGTTTTTTTCTTGTGTATTATGATACTATTTACTTATATTGTTGTATTTTTCATATATTTTCTTATCTAAATGAGTGTCTTAATATATGTTTTATATCATTTGTTTATTTAGTGTCTTAAATTGTGTATTTTTTCCTTTATTTTGCTTTCGTGTTTTCTAACTAATTTTATAAATTTGGTTTTATTTTTTTTATATGTTACTTATGTGATGTTGTTTTATATATAGGGGTTTAAAATAATTTTCTTTATTCAAAGTCCTAATATTTTTTTAAAAAAAATTATATTTAAAAAAAATTCCGTACTAATAATTTTTATGCATTTGATATTGTGATATAATAATATTTTTAAATATTAAGTTGAAATTTAATATGTTTTATGAATTAGTAATTAAATGGTCACATAAGTTTTTTAAAATTAATGAATTTAATAAATAAATTAGTAATAAATTTGAAATGATAATGTGTCAAGCCATAGAGAACTTCCCTCATAAAAGTCCAACAAGTGATCCATCGGTTTTACACAAACTAAAACTGTAAAGAATTAGAGTCATGCATTTATACTTTTTTGACCAAAATTTTAGTTACGAAAACAAGTTGAAAACAAGTTTCAGTTACGAAAACAAGTTTACAATGTAATGCAAAATCACATGCTCTACCTATGAATATGAAACTAAGTTCTGCATAGATCCACCATCCTAAATATTTAAACCAAAAATATATAAATATGGATGTCGACCTAGACTCTCTTCTCCAAAAACCCGTACTTGGTTTGTCTAAGTTTAAACATCTGATGGAAAATTCGCTCAATGAATCACTTCCCAAAGCTCAATATGCACGAGGGATACTTGAGTACTTCTATTATAACAACAAACACCTAGGCCTACAACATCTACAAAAAGCATCTGACGCATCTCTGCAAGAGGCAATATATCTATATGGGATAATTAAGCTTTGCGTAGGACATGTAGAAGAGGGCAAAACATATCTTGATAAGTTAAACTGGTTGGAGGACAGATCAACCGCAGATTCATGTTGGAAAACAATCAAGCGAAGTTTACACGGTATTGGAGTGACGCGAGAAATGATTTACCACGCTTCCACGAACACCATGTTTCCACCAGACACATGTGACCGATTTAATGAGGACAAAGCTTGCCCCAAATATTTTTTTTTGTTAAAGGGTTTTCTATTGAAAATATAAGACTTATTTCCGGATTTAGACCCATCACAAAGCTTGCCCCAAATGTTACTACTATAAACAAATGTACAAGTTCATATTTCTCTCATAGCTTTAGCGAAGTTGTACAACATGTACTTTCATTCCTGCTACGCCTATTCTCATATGTTCTACTTTTCTTTATGTTTAACGCGATTGCGCTTAATTCGTATTCTCATACAATTTGGTTTTTCTAATAAATGTTTTACCATTTCTTGAAACAAAATGACACATAAAAGGGTGACAACATGCCAAATTAGCGCCACATTTGTGGCAAAACTTATAATAGCCTCATAAATTTATCTCCGCTTCTTCCATTAACAATATGCTATCGTCTAATGGAAACAAGGCTTCGATTCAAACTACACGTATCTCTGATAGTACCTAACAACACAAGTTGTATGTACAATATAAAACTCGCCCTATATTATTAGATTAAATAAAAAAGGCGATAGAGAAATCTAAACATAAATAAAGCACACCAAATAAGTTTTTTTAATGTTCTCACGTTGCTACGATAAAGGCGGGCACTTCTATAAGACTACTATTTAACAAGCAAGTATATACATGTATATTATATATATATTCTTAGGATATCTCTGTTATCGATGATGAGTTGTTAATTATCTCAGTGAATGATTTTGTGTGAATAAAGTTAAATTTGTTATTTTAAGTACGCAAATCAAATTACCCAAACTTTAATTATTACATCAAAAACAGTTAATTGACAAATTATGATTTAAAATGTATATAAACGTTAATTAACTCAAAAATAAAATGGGTAAATCATAAACAAAAATATTAAATTAATACAAAATCAAATAAATTCTTTAATTTTAGGAAATATAATTAAAATTTCGAAAATACAAATTAACAATAATATATGATGATATAAACAATAAAAAATAAAAGGGATAATCATAAACGAATAACAAAATAATAAATTAATAAAACAATATATAAATTCCTTAATTTTAAAATATATAATTGAAATTTCGAAATATTAAATTAATAAATTTTAGGAAATATAATTGAAATTTCGAAATATTAAATTAAGAAATAATATGTGCTGATATAAACTATTAAAAAATAACTTTAATTCCCTACAAACTCTCTCCACATGACATGTAGACAAAGCTTCTTTCTATTTATTATATAAGATATAAGTTTTAGTTTCAAAAATTCCATTACAAAGTTTTTACTAACAAAAATATCATCAAAATGTTTTTAATGTCAAGAATACCATAAAAATTTGTAGTTCACAAAAAAACCAATTAAAAAAAGAGTTTACACTTTTACAATTTAATGTTTTTCATTTAGGTTAGATATATAGTATTTATGGTATAATTTTAATGGGATAGGGTATATTTGAATGTATTGAGTGTAGATTTATGATGTTAATATGAAATAAAAATTAGCGGTATTTGAAAACCTTTGGAAAATTTATGTTGATTGTTTTAACAAATTTTTTTTGGCTATTCATTAGGATTGCCGCTTTTTGTTAGAATAAAAATAAAAATAAGGGTAACTGGGACGTGCATCTCAACGTTTTACGTTACGTTGTTTCATAAATGTCTACACACGATCAGTACAAAGTTACCCTCATATAATTTGTAGTAAATGTACACTATAGAAACGTAACTCAATGTGACTAATATATAAACCTCACACGTTAGACACTCAAACTATCCCAAAACTATTATAGTCTAAAAAGTTGTGCAATGAATCCTCAAAAAAAAAAGTAACACTCGACTTGAGGATCTTCCCAATGATTTGCTCTCTGAGATCATGGCCAAAGTTGGTTCTCACTCAAGGGAAGATCTCGGTCATTGCATGCTTGCGTGCACCGAGTTGTTAGGGGCGGTGGATGATCCAAAAGTTTACAAAAATCTAGACATGTCTCCACTCCTCACTACCCCTATGGAAGGAAATGGAAAGTACCGCCATCTTCTTCTCAAAGGCCTTCAATACGGCAATCCGGCTGCCCAGTATGTGAGAGGGATGCTTGAGTATTTCGTCCATGGCAATCCCGATGCAGGTCTACAACTTCTCAAACAATCTGCCAACGGATTATTACAGGAACTAATGTTGGGAAACGTGTTCTCATCCCAAGAATTATCATGACTACGACTGACACAAAATGCCCCTAACCAGCCTGTCACAAAACAAACCTTATATAAGCAAAACATAGATATTTACTAAACCATGGACAAAACTTGGCTTTATCACATCAATACTCTTCTCCTCTCACTACACAACATCTCAGATAGCTAAACCATGGAAAAAAACATGAAATTATCACATCGTACTCTTTCCTTCTCACGGTACACCATCCCCTTCATCTCAAGAAAGCAAAGTATCCATTACAATGTACATAAACACAACACACTCTACAACAATCACGTGACAAAAAATGGTTCCAAAGACATAACAAAACGCTTCAAAGCAAAAGGAAACAAAACTATTAACATAGTTCATGTTACCTTTACAATCTATCATCTTATCTGTAAGTTCCTCAAGTTATTTGCTTTTTCTATTTGAATCCCTCATCTTGTCCAATCTCTGAAACCTATTCTTGCAAAAACACACACATACAGATTTATACTAAACCTTGTTTACTCAAAAAACAATCTCGAAAAGGGGGAGAAAGTAATAGAACGCAAGAGCTCGGAAATGGTCACGGATTTCGCCATGGATTTGCTCTAATTCAGGGCTTAACGGAAGATTAGAAGCAATTGTCGTCGCCGGAAAATTTCAAATTCATACGAGAGAGAGTAAACACACGGCTAGAAATCTCCCGCTACACAATGGGATTCGCCACACATAAGTAAAGAGCCCCAAAATAATATACCGTATGCCTATATATAAAGATCGAAGGGAACTCTCCAATGAATGACACGTCATCATTTCAATTTTATTACTAATTCATTATTTTTTTAAAAAACAATGTCACAAATTAATTATTAATTCATAAACATATTAAATTTCAACTTAATATTTAAATATATTATTATGTGACAATATCAAATGCATTAAAGTTATGCTTTGTACCATAAACACTATATAGCGAACCTAAATAAAATAATTATGTTCTAAAATGTTAAAATTAGAGTTTTGTGATTATGATATTTTATTCCAAAAACATTTTATTGGTATTTGCTAAAAAAAATAACGTGCAAGGTTTTTATAGCCAAATTTTTTTTGGGAAATTCTCTATTAAGTTTGTATATAAAAAGATAATATATACAAGTGTAGTTATAAACTTATAATGATGATCAAGTTTTAAACTTGTAGTTATTTATTTGGTGTCTTCTTTTAGTCTTTTACATAACTTTTCTCACAAATATATAGTATTAGTGATTTCAAAAAGTTATTATATATAACGCTATCATTAGTTACCATAGTGTATTTAGCTACCTGAAATGCAGTTTCGAATATTCGAATGAATTTACCACACATATATCCAGTGACCTTCCATACCTTTTTGTTGAATTATGCTCAGAGTTCAGCAAATTATGCAGGGGATACTCTTTCAGGAAGAGATTGAATATAAATATATTTAGACTCAAGACGCTTTGCAACATCATTGAAAACATATTCATGTGAACAGACAAAACACTTAACAACTTGTTTACTGGCAGGACAACATAAGAAAATAAAGAAAGAAATGTTCACAACTCACAAGAGAGAGCAACCTTTACCTTTATGATAGATGCACCAGCTTGAAAAGCAACAAATGCTACCATTACAGCAGGCCATAGCAAACCAATTCAAGAGAGCGTATGATCTGCACCAGATCCACTGCAGATGAATTACCATTGGTATTCGCAGAAATTAAAATTACACTAACACATGTCACATAGGCCTTCTGATTGCTATGTAGATGATTATGCTATAAACAGAACGATGAATTTTATAGATGTGACTCTGACCCATGACAATGTTTATAGCTGAATCTGTAAATCACTATGGATACAAACATTTCTCTAAGTATGCACACAAGCATCAAGGGGTTTGAACTGTAAGCAAACATGGATTACAACACATAACGTACACTAAGAGTACACAACACACACAATGAGAACAAAACAAAAAACGAACCTGATTCAAAAGGGGTATAACCGGTCCAGGAAGCATGGCTGCAACACGGAGTCTAATCACTTCATATTCACTACAAGTACCTGCTGTAGACAAACCAGTGGTATTAGATAAAAAAAAATTGAGAAAAATACAACAAACTGTTATATACTAACTTCAAAGTTGCAAAAGTACCACTATAAGCAAAAAATTGATATGAGCGTAGTACAATATAATAACTTCACCAAGGTCAGAACATATACTTTAATTTTAAAATTAACTTAAAAGTTATATACTAGATTCAAACATATTAAATAACACTGACAAAAAACTTGAAAAAAATCATAGATCTGGGCGAATCAGAGTACATGGAATAACTATCGCCCGTTCACCGTGACCCTTCTTAAACATACAAACACAAAAAACCAACTTAGAGTGATGTATAATAATATATATAATAAGTAATCACAAAATACAAAACTACAAACTACCAATCGAACGAATAGAAGAATAGAACACGTTTCAATCAGAGTGTTGTATAATAGCTTCAATGCAAAATTTAATTACAGCTTCACATGAGATAAAAGCTGCATCTGATCTTAAATTCAATAGAAACAGATTACTAAAAACTATATTCGACTATGTAACATGCCGCGGAAGCTCAACAAAGGATTGCCTTTGTCTTGGATGGGTGAGGACGAAGAGTTTCTTGTTTGGGAAAGAGAATGGAGATGTTGGGGAAATGGCGACAATGATAAAATCACTTGTTAAACCAAAATGAAACTTGGAATTTGGTGAGAGGCTAATGTCTTAGGGTTTTGTTGATTTTGTAAAATAAGCCCAGCAAGGAAAATTGATAAGTGAAATGAGCCCACGAGTATTCGAAACCCAACAAACATCATAACCCACCAACTCAGTAAAGTATCTGGCACCCTTCGATCTTCTACGGCGACGGTTACTCCAACTGCGGCGAACGGATCGTCTCCCACACCGCAATACAACCATTAAACGAAAAAACTCTTCAATGAATTCTCAAACTTCCACAAATACACAAACTTTGAGCCTAATACATCTGAAACAAACACTTACGCTCCTCAAAAATCTTTAACATCCACAAATCAAGATCATGGACCAGAGAACATCTCGTCGAGGAATCAATGAACTGCATCACGGATTCTGCAGCGAAGGATTTATGGCTCGCCTCATCCATATATGGGAGGCCAGAAATCACAAAAACGATCCTACGCCGATGGGGATCGAGATGCTCTTCAAAGACACTAAGGTGAGTATTGGAAGTTCATAATTAAGTACAAAAAATACAACCAAGTAACCGTATGGCTTCCTTGCACGCGCAGACAATCCACGTTCTAATGGCTGCAGAGCTCATCCCACAGTACAAACCTATGCTGATCGCGGGGTCGATTTACAACATCGATCAATTTATGGTTGTAAAACCACGAGCTGTCTTTAGGGTCTCCGACAATTCTTATTCCATAATATTCCCCGAACTAACAACCTTGACCAAGAGGAATCAAGTTTCATGTGGAATAGATGAGCAGCATTTTAGATTGCGAAAGAGTGAAGAGCTCGCTCAGATTTCTGACCAAAATACTGACCTCTTTGGTAAGGCTATCAAAAATGCATATCTTCTCCACATTTTCTACATATGACTGAGTTTATTGTCTCTGCAGATATACTTGGATGCATACGGCTTATCGCACTTGATCCACTGAACAGAAACGTTCGAGGCACATCAGCAGCTGTTGGACAAGTCCCATTTGCATACAAGATCTCCTTGCAACTTGAATTATAAACGTAAGTTACTGAGAACACACCTGCAGCATATTAACTTAGCCTCGACTAACTTGAAAGGTTTCTTCGTCGGCAGCGGAGAGCCAGCACGTGCCACATTATGGGATGACATCGCAACCATATTCCGGAAAAGGTGGACTGCTTCGGAACCTAAACCAAACATTCTTCTCTTAACAACAATCAACCCAAAAATAATCAGGGGTAAGCATCTTATTCTACAACCAGTTCAAATAACAACAAGAAAACAATATTGTTTATGGAAGAATTTAATAACATCCCACCAAATAAAAACACAACAGGGGCTCTGTACCTGAACTCAACGGATTCGACTAGAGTCTTTTTCGATGATGATGTCAGAGAAACACGCGAATTCAAGAGGAGGTAAACATGACACTTTAGACTTGCGTCTTTCGGATATTATTTTAGAAGATTAACACTATTCAAACGACATACGTTAATATTTTACGCTCCTCCCAAACAGGCTTAAAGACAGACTTGAACATGCCGTGCTTTTGGGAAGCTCAAGGAAGGTACCCAAATTTGAAGTGGTCACAATAACAGAAATCCAAGATTTCATCAAAGCTGGGACAAGACAAGTGCGACTAGCGTTTTAGAATTAATTAACGTTTGTACGCAAACATATTAAGTATTATCTTGAGAACGCGTTTTCGCGAAAGCATAGGCGGCAACATTTCATTGCGCCGCAACGATCGAGGATGTACTATGCCATGGCAGGTGGTACTACATATCATGTGGTCGCTGCCAAAGAAGGAAGGAAATGTTAGGAACCGCTTTGGTCTGCACAAACGAAACATGTGGGTTTGAAGAGGAGATAGGCATACCAAGGTATGTTCTCCCGACCTACATTTGACACAAACAACACCATCACGCATAACTTACTTGTTACCAGGTTCAGCTTTGAGGTCCTTGTTCACGACAAAACCGGCACTAGCACATTGACGGTTACAGATGATGTTGGGAATATACTTGCCCGCCGCACCGCATCAGATTTGGTCCAATATATTATTCGTGAGAGCAGGGGGACGCACAACCTTAAATTCACCCCACCATCTTTGCTCGTGGTCATTGGCGACGATTACACTTTCCAGATTAAAGTCATTCCAGATACACTACACGCAGCAAATCAGACTCTAGCCGTGACGCGTTTACTGACACGGGATACACAACTGATTGACAAAATGCAGGAACCAACTAATAGAGTTTCTTCATAGATTGAAAAACAGTTTATTGCGTCCCATTTAACAATCAACCTACCAAATGACTTCCTTGAAAGATTGAACTACGTTTTATTGCTTACCATAAATCATTCACCATACACTTCAACGTGGGTCGAAGTTTAAATACGTTGACTACAAATTTTTTTCGTTTTGGTTCGATGAATCCCCGCTCGTAGAGCGGGTACTCTCCTAGTGTAAATAATAGATATGCGAATACAAATTCATATGTAGTTTAATATTTGTAAAATATATTGTAACATTATTTTCAAACGTAGAATATGCATCAATGTTCTTATTGTTGTCTTAAAGATGAAAATTTATTTTCCTAATTATTTTTTCTTCTTTTCATTAATATGAATTTTCAGTTTTAATCCATCATCAATTATTTTCTATAGATTTAAAGTAATAGTTTTAATTCTCATGAGATATTTATGAGAATTGCAAATTATTAATCGTCTGTGTTAATAATATGTTTACTTAGGTTAGAATTCAGGACCAACCGTCATTTTAATTATATTGAACTTAATCATTAAAATAAATTTTCAATATATGTTTATCACATCGATGAAAATTTGAAATATTTTCGCTATTATAGTCACTATTGCAATGAAAATAAATTTGTAGATTATTATAGTTAGTCGTTAATCTTTATATATATTAATTTGAAGAGAAATACTTTTCTACAATTGTTCATTTGAAGATTTTATAGCGATATATATATACACATACATAAAAAAATTCAACAAATTAAAAAGAGAAAGTCTTTACAAATTGAGGAATTCACACATCTACACCCTTTCAACCCCTTCTTCAGAAAACTACTCCTAATTTAATAGTTTCACATATTTACACCCTTTCAAAATTTTAAAAGCTTGATTTAACCTTTAAAAAATTACCAAAATTAATTTTTTTTCATTTGGGTTCGCTAATTAGTGTTTAGGGTATAGTATTAAGGAGTAGGATTATTTGGGTAGGGTTTATTTGGATTTAATTTTGAGTGTTTAGGTGTAGTTCTGTGAAGTATTTTGGAAATGGTGTAGTTTTGTGAAATGTAATTCAAATGGTGTAGTTTTGTGATTCTCCCTTACAAATTTTAGGTGTAATTGTTAATTACATTATATTTATTATGAGAAATAAAATATTATAATAAAACAAACTATTATTGAAAAGTTTTAGGAGTTTGAAAGATGATGTACTTCATGAGAAGAGAGCACATTCTTTTTATTTATATAAATATATTTTATATTACCTCTCAAATCAAGTTACAAATCTATTACTAATAAAAGTTAAAAGCCATTTAATGTTAAAGTCGTCTGACGTCCACCTATGTTTTAAATCAACCAATAATTAGTTAATACATCATCATCTAAATTATTAATTAAAAAAGGAGTTAATTACAAAAATAAACATAACAAATATTTTCGGAAAACCCCAAAAAGGTACAAAATGATAATGCGTGAAAACTTTCTAAAAGATTAAGGATAAGTTAGTTACAAAAATATAAAACATTCATGTTTAGAAAACTTAAAAAAGTTAAAAATTGTAAATCGTGAAATTTTTAAGTAGAATTAAAATAAGTTAATTACAAAATTGTAAAACATATATGTTTGGAAAACTCATAAACAAAATACAAAACTACAAACTACCAATCGAACGAATAGAAGAATAGAACACGTTTCAATCAGAGTGTTGTATAATAGCTTCAATGCAAAATTTAATTACAGCTTCACATGAGATAAAAGCTGCATCTGATCTTAAATTCACTAGAAACAGATTACTAAAAACTATATTCGACTATGTAACATGCCGTGGAAGCTCAACAAAGAATTGCCTATGTATTGGATGGGTGAGGACGAAGAGTTTCTTGTTTGGGAAAGAGAATGGAGATGTTGGGGAAATGGCGACAATGATAAAATCACTTGTTAAACCAAAATCAAACTTGGAATTTGGTGAGAGGCTAATGTCTTAGGGTTTTGTTGATTTTGTAAAATAAGCCCAGCAAGGAAAATTGATAAGTGAAATGAGCCCACGAGTATTCGAAACCGAACAAACATCATAACCCACCAACTCAGTAAAGTATCTGGCACCCTTCGATCTTCTACGGCGACGATTACTCCAACTGCGGAGAACGGATCGTCTCCCACACCGCAATACAACCATTAAATGAAAAAACTCTTCAATGAATTCTCAAACTTCCACAAATACACAAACTTTGAGCCTAATACATCTGAAACAAACACTTACGCTCCTCAAAAATCTTTAACATCCACAAATCAAGATCATGGACCAGAGAACATCTCGTCGAGGAATCAATGAACTGCATCACGGATTCTGCAGCGAAGGATTTATGGCTCGCCTCATCCATATATGGGAGGCCAGAAATCACAAAAACGATCCTAGGCCAGAATTACAAAACTACACCATTTGATTTACATTTCACAAAACTACACCATTTCAAAAATACTTCACAAAACTACACCTAAACACGCAAAAATAAATTCAAATAAACCCTATCCACACAATCTAACCCCTTAATACTATACCCTAAACACTAATTAGCGAACCCAAATAAAAAGATTTTAATTTTGGTAATTTTTAAAAGGGTAAATCAAGCTTTTAAAATTTTGAAATGGTGTAAATATGTAAAAAAATTAAATTAGGTGTAGTTTTGTGAAGGAGGGTGTTGGGTTTGTGATTCATCTTGATGGGCAAAAGATTGAAGTATAAGAAGAACAAAGCATAAGAAGGATCAAGCCAAGTCTTGAAAGTTACAAGTGTGGCAAACACTCTAACTTAGACAGAGGGTCTCATTTGTTTGAAGGAAAAAAGAAGGCACGTGAGCACTCACGTGTAAGTTTATTATTCATCATAAATATCATAGACAAAAGGATAGCTTGGGGTTAATGATCATCTTCTTCTTCTTCACAGTAGCTTCTTCACAAAGAGAGAGAGAGAATCATAGAGAGAGAGAGCTAGTGAGGGTTTCTCATGGGGGTTCTTCTTCTTCTCCTTTATTCTTTCTTGTAAGATTGATTAGGTTGTAATCAATGGTGAGTGATCTTCATGCAAAACACTATCGGAGGTGATTTCCGATGTATATATAGATTTGGGGATCGAAGCGGCGAACCATCCGAACCGGATAATGCTTCTGATCCTAATTGGACGTAGCGGCTAGTTAACGCCGTGAATGAGTTTAAATCTTGTGTCTTGGTCGATTGAATCGGTGTTGGATCTTGGAAAGAATCGGATTCGATTCTCAACAAGTGTTATCAGAGCTTTGGCTCAGCGATTCATGGATCAAGCGCACTCAAGAGAACCAAGAAGAAGGCATAGTCGTTTCTGGTTTTGCTCAATCATCGTGAATCTGAAGACGGTGTCACTGTTCTTAATGATGGCGCGAACTGGAAGACGGAAGACATAAGACGACGATGTTGGTTGGTCTTGTTTATGATTTGAGTGTTGAAAGGAGATAGACTCTCACGGTGAAGAAATTGATCGGAAGTAATTATAAGATATGCGACGGCGAGAATCGCAGGAAAGCAGAATCCGCGACTTCTGCTTTTGTTCGGGTTTTATCGAATCGATGAAAGGATCACTTAGGATGGTGAATATTGCGGGTAAAAGCAATTTCAAGTCCTAATCAAAAGAAACAAGAATGATTCATGAATCTGAGGTAAAATTAAAAGGTTCTCAACATCTGAATCTTCATGAATTCAAAAGGAAGAAGATGTTGGTGATGGTGAAGGTTCAAGAACTAAGTCGCTAAGTAAAGAAGAAAAACGATCATTGTATGCGACGTTGCAAGTTTTGGATCCAAAGAACTTGCTGGAATAAGTCGTTGTCAACACAAGAACAAAAGGGTTTAGAGACTGGTGCAAGTAAATGAACACAAGAAGAAATTCTTGTATCTATGGTGATGATGAAACCATCTTGAGATGATGTAGACTGAAAGTTCCTCAAGGTTCAATTCAGTCATGGCTATAAGGTATGAGTTAAGGTCACAACTCTAATTTAAGCTCACCAAGCACAAGCTATCATCTCTCAAGGCTCAAATCTTCAAAGAAGTTTATGTATTTCCGCTGCCAATCTGATAGACGAGTTTTTCACTCTCGTTAATTCGAATGTCTTAATGTAGTACTTAAGATGTCAAACCAAATCAGGGGCAAACAATGTATTAGAATTTATAAGAAACAAACTCAGTTTAAGCTTAATAAAAGGTTGTTTGTTGAGAGTTTTTGTAACTGAATAGTAAACAAAACGAAAACGCGAATTAAAAGTTTTAAGAGTTTTATAAAAAGCAAAACAATCAGGTTAAGGTATTTCAAAGGGTGATTAAACTTTCAGATTTCATATTTTCTTTTTACGAAGGTAACTTTAAGGTTTTGAAAACGATTTTAGATCAATCCAGTCTCGTGGCAATGATCCTTTTCCCAATAATTCAACTAAAACAATGTCTTGGATAGTTTAATTATCGAGAAACTTTAAGAACAAATCAATTTTAACCACCAAGCTTATTAACACAGATCTCTCGGTTAAGTTAGGCTTAGTTCTAAGGTAATTGTTCAGGAACCTTTATAATATCTCGATTCATAAAGTTTCCTAGGTTCAGTAATCGAATGACCAACTCGATTAAGGCTTTAAACTTGTTACCTAAGACAAAAGTTTTATAATCTATGAAGTTCTAGACAATCATCAATCCTAAATTCAATCAACACCTTTTTCCCCTAACCTAATTGTCTATTTAAATCTACTCACTAAATATGATGAATCTTAAAACAATTGAATTTAAAGAAAGCATAAACATAAACAAATCAAAGAGAATAAAGGGTTCAAGAAAACTCTTATTGATGATGATGAAGATTACAAAGGTGGCCAAAGAAGGTTCACCAAAAAAATCCTCAAAAGTTGTCCATAAGCAAAAAAAGCGATGAAAACTAAAACTAACAAAAACTAGAATAATGT
Source organism: Cochlearia excelsa (assembly GCA_963556525.1). Classification (NCBI taxonomy): domain Eukaryota; kingdom Viridiplantae; phylum Streptophyta; class Magnoliopsida; order Brassicales; family Brassicaceae; genus Cochlearia; species Cochlearia excelsa. The sequence goes on from CAUVZT010000044.1 coordinate 367,795, forward strand.
CAAAACATAAAACAAAACCCTAATATAGTCTTGAACCAAAGAAATAAAGGAAAACCAATTTGGTTTAGGAATTGTTTTCCTTTTTAAAATACTAAAACCGAATTTCCTTTAATTTTCGCAGCTTGTACCGGTCAAGTGAAACCGGTACAGACTGGTCGATACGCGCTCATCGGTATCCTTCTTTCGGCTTCGTTTCTTCTGTATCGACCAGGTCAAGCCGATACGACTGGTCGATATCCACCTCCAATTCTCGTGTTCTTCGTATCGGCCACTTGTGGCCGATACAACATGTCGGTACAAGTCTTCAAGTTCCGTTCCCTCTATATCGACCACTTGTAACCGATACAACATGTCGATACAATTGTCCTGGAAAAAGTCTCTCTGTATCGACTACAGCAAACCGCTACAATAAGCCGGTATGACTGTTTATGGCCCTTTTGGCTTGAATTCTTCGTCTTTTGCCGTTTTAACGCTCTGAAACCCGAAATACACGAAACAAACCCAAATGCAACCTATATGATACTAAATGCAGCCTAAATGAGTTAATTCTAATGCATAAAATAGGGTAAAACATGTGAAATATGCAAGCTATCAACTCCCCCAAACTTATCATTTGCTTGTCCTCAAGTAAGAGAATTAGCATCAAAGTTCGAGAAAGTACAGAGGCGGGAACCTCAGAACCAAAAGCAACGTGGGAAGTGTAATGAACGAGTATCCTAAACATAGTATCCTCTCGCAACCGAGCTAGTTCTACTTATTTCTATCTACCTTTAACTCCGTCTAAATCCGCTATTATTACCAAAAGCATGTGATCCACTTGTTTAGTCTAAGCACCTTTCACATTCAATTAAACACAATCAAGCATGAAACATGATCAAAATTTTCCAAGAGTTTTTCTATTTGTCTAGGTAAGAACGGGATTTCGAATCAAACAAGGAGGTTAACACTCAGGCATGTGGTCAGTTGTAGCGCGGTTTCTCTCGGGGAGTGAAAGGGTCAAGCAAAACCGGGAAAGACAAGGACTAATACAAGTCCGGACATCCATCCCTATACAACTCTAATCTCTAACCCATCATCTCATTCGTTTAACACTTAATGACTTAAACATCGAGTTTCTTTTTCTTTTTCTTAACTACCTTAAGAGTTTTTTTTTGGCTAAGCTTTTTTTTTTTTTTCTTTTCGATTTTTTCTTTTCTGTTTTTGTTTTTCTTTTTCTTTTTTTCTTACTTAGCCATTCTTTTACCCTAGGTGTTTTACATTTACTCGTGTTTATTTTCTGATTTTTTTTTTAAATTCAAAGATGTGTTTCCCGTTATCCTGTCTACAAACTAGTCCACGATAACCTAGCCAAATGGATGTCCTTTCTTGTCGCTCCCTATACTTTCAAGTTTTTTCGAAACCAATCAATCACTTATTGAAAAGAATTCTCACAAGTGTTTGGTTTTAGGCGTAGGGGGTGAGAAGGGAATCATCCTTAGAATGAGAATGACCGGATTGCGCTTAAAGTGTTTCGGTTTAGGAAGCCGCAGTCTGTAGAAATCACAAAGCCATAGAAATTCTCTTGAAAACTATCAATCATGCTAATTAAAAGTCAAGTTTAAGTTCAGATAATTTTCGAAGGTAACCTAGAACTATCAAGCTTCATAACCACACTAATGGCTTTTTTAATCATCAATGTCTAGGGTTGCGGTTTCAAGATTTTCAGTGAGTTCTAATTCGTTTGCGGAAGATACTACACCTAAGATACTGTTCAAAAACACTAACTGCGTCGCTTTACAAGGTTAACATCATCATAGATTCCCTATGCATATGATCTAAATGCAATGAACTAATCCTAAATGCAGATTTTTTTTGTGTTTTTGTTGTGTTTTTTTTTTTTATATGAATTCTAATATGCTAAAGTTAATGTCGCTAATATGCGAAAGCTAATATGACTACTCCCTCAAACTTAAATCACACGGTCTCCGTGTGAAACAAGTATCGAAAGAGGTTCCTAAATGCATGTATGAATGACTCTAATATGAAAAACTAATGCGTATGCACATGGTTCAGGTGTTACCTCAGTAGTAATAACGCGACGAGTCGAAGTCGTCTGTATCGGTCTCAGCAAACCGATACCCTTGCCCGATATCGGTCCAGCAACCGATATTACTCGTCGATACGGGTACTTTGTTTTTCTTGTCTTCTGTATTGGTCCCAGCAGACCGATATTATTGCTCGATATCGGTCCAGCAACCGATATAACAGGCCGATACACCTTTCAAAATTCGTGTTCCTACTTCGTTTTCACCTGAAACCACCAAACACGACATAAATTCTAAGTAAATTATTATCTTAATGCAAACTAAAATTTTATATACAATGATAGACATGGGACTTCCTCCCAAGTGAGCTTGTTTATAGTCTCTTAGCTTGACTTTACCCCCTTCTTTTTAGGCGACATTGGGGCGTGAAAGAGATATCGAATCTCCTTTGGTGATAACTTCGTGGACCAGGGGCGGCTTGAGTTTCACCCCATTCACAACAAACTTGACTCCATCTTTGTGCTTCTTTTGCTTTGAGTCACAATGAGCACTCCTTGCTTCTTTCTTGAAATCTTTCTTCAAAGATTTAACCTCGTTGATTAACTTTCTAATGATGCGGTTTTGAGACGTGTTCCAATGCACCTTTCTGAACTTTCTAGGAGGGGATTGGTGTTTCACTTTTGGAGCTTCGGGTTTGCTCCTTGCATCATCACTAGTCTTACCATTGCTAGCATCTTTCTACACTCCAATCACCAAAGCTTCACAAGTGACCGTCTCCGTAGGATTTTTGACTACATCGTTGATGTTGTACCGCTGAACAATGTCCTTCCCAAGGTGAAACTCTATCTTTCCAACCTTCACATCTATGACGGCTCCAGCGGTTGCCAAGAAAGGTCTTCCAAATATGAGTGTATTATTAGGTTCTTTGTCTATCTCCAAGACAACAAAATCTGTTGGGATGAAAACGTCTCCCAATTTTACCGGAATATCTTCCAAGATTCCAACGGGTACCTTCACGGATCTATCGGCCAACACCAAAGAGATCTTAGTAGGTTGGAAAGAAGAAAGACCAAGTCGTTTAGCAACAGATAGGAGCATAACGTTGACACTAGCCCCTAGATCGCATAGGCACTTTTCAAAGATCAAAGGATCAAGAGTGCAAGGCAAAGTAAAACTCCCTGGATCGCCAAGTTTCTTAGGAGAATGGTCCTTCTGAATGATCGCGCTGCACTCTTGTGAAAGCTTCACCGTGTCTTCCAAGTTTTTGGACTTGTTTTTGATGGTGTATTTCAATGATTTGGTGGAGTGGGGGACTAGATTGAAAGCGTCAATAAGAGGCATGGGAGTTTTCACCTCGTTTATTTGCTTCTCGAGCTTAGCTCTAAAGTACTCCTTCAAGAGTTGCATCTTGGCTCCACCTGGAAAAGGAAGCTTAGGCACGTAAGGAGACGTCACGTAGACATGCTTCTTCTTTTTCTCGGATTTCTCCTCAGTATCGGCCATGTGTTCGGCCGATATGGGTGGTCGATATCGGCCACCTGTGGTCGATATCCCTGGTCGATACGAACTCTCTGTTTCCTTCTCATCACCGATTTTCTCCTTTGCCACTATCTCAAGGTTCTCGTGGTCCACCCCCTCACCTTGTTTCACATTGTCCTCAATGAGATCGCTTGAAAGCGCTTGTGTACCACTACGAAGTTCTATGGAGTTGACATACTCTCTAGGATTGACTTCAGGTTTTCCCGGAAGTTGGCCCATTGGTCGCTTAGAGGCCGAGGTAATTTGAGCCACTTGATTATCCAAGGGTTTCAAGTGAGTACTCAAGGTTTCGAACTTGGTATTGAGATCATTGTACGAGTTTTCCACCTTTGCATGAATCTCCTTCTTAAAAGTGTTGAGCTCCATGGCATGACGGTTTTGACCGTCGAGGATTTGTTTCAAGAATTGAGTAGTTTGATCACCTTGGGGAGCTGGTGAAAAAACTACTCCTTGAGCAGCAGGGGGATGGTTGTAACCCGGTGGTGGATTAAGTGGTGGTCTCGGTGCATATCCTCCTTGGTTGTATTGAGGTTTACCTTGGCAACCTCCTTGTTGCGCATGGGGATAGACCTGATCCTGAGGGTTGGCTACGTTGTTGCTGCGGTAGGAGAGGTTTTGGTGCTGAGAATAGTTGTTGAAACGTCAACCGTTCTGATTTCCCATGTAGTTTATTTCCTCCTGATTTCCCTCTATTGGGGGAAATTGCTCATCTCCACTTCCAACGAAGTTTATCCCCACTTTTTGAGACATGAGTAGCTTATCAAGCTTCTCATTCACCGCCTTTATCTCTCTTTTGAATTGCTCATCATTCCCAGAGCTTCGGATAGTGCGATCATATTCTTCGCCGTAGTTGCTATCGCTTAGTGCATAGTTTTCCACCAAAAGTTGTCCATCCGCTTCTGTCTTCCCAAGGAAATTTCCTTGGCTAGCTGAATCGAGAAGCATTCTGAACTTCGGCTTGAGACCTCAGTAGAACGTGCTAAGTAAGCTTTCTCCCGAGAAACCGTGGTGTGGACATCTCACCGTGAACTCTTGAATCTTTCCCAGGCTTCGCTGAATGTTTCTTGGTCTTTTTGAGCGAAAGCCGAGATCTCGTTTCTTAGCTTTGATATCCGCACAACCGAGAAGAACATTGTTAGAAAATCCTTCTTGCAAGCGTCCCAAGTCTGTATGGTGTCTTTGACAAGGTTCTTCTGCCATATGTGTGCTTTGTCCCCTAGTGAGAATGGGAACAAGCGCAGCTTAAACATGTCCTCATTAACACCATTGATCTTCACCGTGTCGCATAACATGTCAAATTGATGAAGATGGTCAATGGGATCTTCACTAGGCAGACCATAGAACTTGTTGCTTGACACCATGTTGATGAGACTAGACTTGATCTCGAAGTTGTTATTGGCGATGTCTTGTGGCATGATACCACTACGGTTGGTGATGTTAGAAGGCACATCATCTGCTCCAATAGTGCGTGTGATGTTGGGTGCGTTGTTTGCATCACCCATCTCGAAATCTGAATCTGAATCCGAAGTTTCTGATGTAGATGAGTCGGAGTGATGGTTGGATATTCTTTCTCTTGATATAGCTCTTTCGTGTGCTTTGATGTCTGCGAAGAAAAGCAAGCTGTCACTTTGTCGGTGACTTGTTCTTTGCATACACCTAAGAAAACGAAAAACCACAAGAAAAGAAAATAAATTAGTAACAAGAACTGAAACCTAATCCCAAGTAGTTTCAAAATTCTAATAATTGTTCGAATTCCTTAATCGGCAACGACGCCAATTTGATAGACGAGTTTTTCACTCTCGTTAATTCGAATGTCTTAATGTAGTACTTAAGATGTCAAACCAAATCAGCGGCAAACAATGTATTAGAATTTATAAGAAACAAACTCAGTTTAAGCTTAAGAAAAAGGTTGTTTGTTGAGAGTTTTTGTAAACGAATAGTAAACAAAACAATAACGCGAATTAAAAGTTTTAAGAGTTTTATAAAAAGCAAAACAATGAGGTTAAGGTATTTCAAAGGGTGATTAAACTTTCAGATTTCAGATTTTCTTTTTACGAAGGTAACTTTAAGGTTTTGAAAACGATTTTAGATCAATCCACTCTCGTGGCAATGATCCTTTTCCCAATAATTAAACTAAAACAATGTCTTGGATAGTTTAATTATCGAGAAACTTTAAGAACAAATCAATTTTAACCACCAAGCTTATTAACACAAATCTCTCGGTTAAGTTAGGCTTAGTTCTACGGTAATTGTTCAGGAACCTTTATAATCTCTCGATTCATAAAGTTTCCTAGGTTCAGTAATCGAATGGCCAACTCGATTAAGGCTTTAAACTTGTTACCTAAGACAAAAGTTTTATAATCTATGAAGTTCTAGACAATCATCAATCCTAAATTCAATCAACCCCTTTTTCCCCTAACCCAATTGTCTATTTGAATCTACTCACTAAACATGATGAATCTTAAAACAATTGAATTTAAAGAAAGCATAAACATAAACAAATCAAAGAGAATAAATGGTTCAAGAAAACTCTTATTGATGATGATGAAGATTACAAAGGTGGCCAAAGAAGGTTCACCAAGAAAATCCTCAAAAGTTGTCCAAAAGCAAAAGAAACGATGAAAACTAAAACTAACAAAAACTAGAATAATGTCAAAACATAAAACAAAACCCTAATATAGTCTTGAACCAAAGAAATAAAGGAAAACCAATTTGGTTTAGGAATTGTTTTCCTTTTTAAAATACTAAAATCGAATTTCCTTTAATTTTCGCAGCTTGTACCGGTCAAGTGAAACCGGTACAAACTGGTCGATACGCGCTCATCGGTATCCTTCCTTCGGCTTCGTTTCTTCTGTATCGACCAGGTCAAGCCGGTACGACTGGTCGATATCCACCTCCAATTCTCGTGTTCTTCGTATCGGCCACTTGTGGCCGATACAACATGTCGGTACAAGTCTTCAAGTTCCGTTCCCTCTATATCGACCACTTGTAACCGATACAACATGTCGGTACAAGTGTCCTGGCAAAAATCTCTATGTATCGACTACAACAAACAGCTACAGCAAGCCGGTATGACTGTTTATGGCCCTTTTGGCTTGAATTCTTCGTCTTTTGCCGTTTTAACGCTCTGAAACCTGAAATATACGAAACAAACCCAAATGCAACCTATATGATACTAAATGCAGCCTAAATGAGTTAATTCTAATGCATAAAATAGGGTAAAACATGTGAAATATGCAAGTTATCACAATCACAAGGTGTATTTGTGAAACTTCAAAGTCACTTATCATCTGATTGTTAAAGGAATCAAAGCATGGTTAGAACATTTGAAGTGTATTTTGACTTAAATCAAGAGAAAGCTAAGACTCTCTGCTGGGTTTCAGATTGGGTTTAAGCTTGGATAAGTTTTAAGGTCTGCTTCAATTAGTGTCCAAAAATGGGTGAAAGAACAACAATGGAAACTAATAGATTCTGGTTACTAAGGGACGCTTTAGGAGGCTAAGTTTATGTGTTATTGTGTGTTGAAATATCAGGTTTAAAAGCTGATATTTAAGTAAAGGAAATGCAGATGAAGTAAGGTGGGACTTGTTAAGATTAAATGGTGGGATCAAGATAGTTAATGGCTATGAAGATCAACAATTTATGGGGAACATTTGAGAAGGGTTTATGCACGGTCAGTCTCGGTATGCCGGATCAGGTTCTTGGTAAGGTTTTGTTTAAGCTCAGGGTATGTAATGATCAAGGAGCAAATGAGATCATTAGGGAGCTTGGACCAGTCTAGTAAATCCAAAAGAAAAGGGAGACTAATGCTGGATTTGTTGTTGTTTATTCAAAGACACATAAGTGCTGACAACAAATGGTTGTTTCTCATAAATGGACAAGACAAAGGTTCATTTGAGGAGAACATGTAAGAGTCTTCAAGTCAGGTAACAGAAACAAGTATTATCTCAAGACATAAGCAGCCAAAGCAAAGAAAAGTTGTGGCTTTATAAGAGATACTATGGGAAAAGGGCAAGGTTATGCAAGTGAATGTAGTACCTCTCTCAAGGAGTTTCTATAGAAGACATGAAGAGTCATGTTTAAAAGGTCACTAGTTTTGGTGGGTCAAAGCCAGAATGTCTTGTGAAGAAGTAAAAGAACATGAAGTAATAACTTGACGGTGTTTACGGTTATTCAATTTGGTGGCTCAAAATCCAGATAGGCAAGCACAAAGAAGAATTAGTTCTTGGAACAAATCATGAGTAGGCAAGGAAGAAAGGCTAGGAAGTGTATGTATAATGAGCATGGATATGTGTCTAAGAGTATAACACATGGCTCATGGTTAAATTCACATCAAGGTTGTCATCTACACAAATGTCAGATGGGTTACTGAAGTCAGCACAGACTGTTGGGTTTAAATTCAAAGAGGTGAAGCTTAGAGAAGACTTTGGAACATTTCTAAATGGGTTTTACGACAACTGGAGTTGTTGATGGTTCAAGAGGAGTAAGGCATACTCTGAATATATGTTCCTTGTTCCAGGTGGAGTAATGTGTTTAGACAAAGTCTTAGATATACTCTAAGTATGTGGTTTGGTTCCAGCTGGAGTAATGGGTTTAGACATAGTCTTGGATATATTCTCAGGTTATTTGGTGTCTTTGATCTGAATGATTGAAGAAAGTTCTCATCAAGAAGAGATGTGATCGATGGCTGAATTGTGTGTTTAAAGACATGAAGTCCAAGAACATGAGAGAAGTGTACAAGTTCAAGAGCAAGTCAAGTTGTGTTTTCAGCTGCGGTGTGATGCATAAAGAAATCTGAAATGTGTTTAGAAGAGAGTTTTCAGTGAGTTCTCTGAATGTGAAACTAAGTGAGACAAGTACAAGTTCAGCCGAATGCGTCTCAAGGTCTATGTCATTTCAAGAGGGTTAAGCATCTATGTGCAAGGCATGGTAAGGCTGCTTACATTACCACAAGGTTTAGCAATTGAAAAGAAGTCCAAAAGGATGTAAATGCAAAGGAAAGTAGTTTTGCATTTGGAGACAAGGAATAGTTTCAACTAGTTGGTCTGAGCTTCATCATTTGAGAAAAGGGTTCTCAAGGTTATCACTTACAAGGAGGTTAAGTGAGTATTCATCGAGGATAAAGACATGTCAAGAGAATGTTGATGAATGGTGAGAAAATAATGATGTTGGTGCCAAGTTTTACTTGGTGGTGAAGTCTGCATATGGGAAAGAGATATTGTAGGTCAAGTCTACAACTAAAGATGGCATCATGAGTTCTAGAGATGTGATGTAGAAGGGTTGTAGAGAAGAGTCTCGGGTTATATCACAAGCACAGTTGATATGAGGTTGGTTTAGAAGTTACCAGCAGTGGTTTTCAAAGCTGTTGGTGGAAGTTCTGTTAAGACAGAAGGGTTTGAACGAGGTTTTGTAGAGATATTTGCTTCGAAAGTCTTCTTAGCGGGTGGAGCTAGGCGGCGTGTTCTGTTGGAAACAACAGCGGTGCAAAGTGATACTTAAACGTTCAAACAAGAAACTGTAAGTCCAATCTCTGGTTTTGTTAAATGGTTATTAATTGTTTGTGTTTGAGATTGTGTTACAGGTTAGAATCAAGACTACTTCAGGAGAAGAAGTGGTGATGATTCTAGTCTCAACAAATCATTCAAAAAGAAGTTATGATTCAAGGCTCAGTGCACATGAGTGAATCATAAACACGTGAAAGAGAATCATATTTGCAAGGAGACAAGGCTCAATCATTGTAACAGGTTCATGTATTTTAACAGAGATCATGATGAAAATTCTGTGTGATTGATATGCTTATAGGTGGTTTAGCTTATTAAGTTTTATGTTGCATTAACATGTTTAAAGGTTATTTATCTTGTTAATGGTATTGTTTGTGAGTGGTTAGCTCATGATTTTGCAGCTGGTATGAGTTGCAACTAGCTTAGAGTAGCTTATCAATTTGATTTATTATTGATAGTTTGTTAAACTAGTAAGGGAATCAGTTTGATTGTAACTTTAAACCGACTGTTAAGGTCATTCGAGATCTGGTTTAATCATGTGGTTAGATCGAGTTCTTATTGGTTTATGGTTGTTGAAACCAATCTAGCTTGTTAGCAATAAACTTTGTTATTCAAACAAAACTCATATGGACTTAAGAAATTAAGTGTTTGTGTTTACAGATTTGTATGCATTAATCTGTGGGGTGTGTATAAGTGTAAGTGTGACTTATGCAGGGTAATGAAGATTAAAAAGTGCCAAAGTTTGAGCAGGTGTTAAAGGCTCTTAGGCAGCTCTTAGAAGGAAGTTTTTCAAGCTTGAATCAAGGTGGAGATTGTTGGGTTTATGATTCAACTTGATGGGCAAAAGCTTGAAGTATAAGAAGAACAAAGCATAAGAAGGATCAAGCCAAGTCTGGAAAGTTACAAAACACTCTAACTTAGACAGAGAGTCTCATTTGTTTGAAGGAAAAAAGAAGGCACGTGAGCACTCACGTGTAAGTTTATTCATCATCATAAATATCAGAGACAAAAGGATAGCTTGGGGTTAATGATCGTCTTCTTCTTCTTCACGGTAGCTTCTTCACGAGAGAGAGAGAGAGAGAATCATAGAGAGAGAGAGCTAGGGAGGGTTTCTCATGGGGGTTCTTCTTCTTCTCCTTTATTCTTTCTTGTAAGATTGATTAGGTTGTAATCAATGGTGAGTGATCTTCATGTAAAACCCTATCGGAGGTGATTTCCGATGTATATATAGATTTGGGGATCGAAGCGGCGAACCATCCGAATCGGATGATGCTTCTGATCCTAACCGGACGTAGCGGCTAGTTAACGCCGTGAACCGGGTTAAATCTTGTGTCTTGGTCGATTGAACCGGTGTTGGATCTTGGGAAGAATCGGGATCGATTCTCAAGAAATGGATTTTGAAATGGTGTAAATATGTGAAAAAAATAGATTATGTGTAGTTTTGTGAAGGAGGGGTTGAAAGGGTGTAATTTTGTGAATTCCTCTATTAAAAAATATGGAATTTCAAAATAGCAATATAAATTATTTAGTATTAGTTTATTAAGCTAAATGCTGAAAACCTAAATTATATGTATATATGTTTTTGATTAATTGATGGGAATATTAATATACTTTATTTCTATGTATTTATATTAGTTTAACATATAATCAAATTAGTTTAAGTTAATTTTTGGTATATATGATATCATATTATATAAAATTTGGTTTGAAAGTTAGTAAATCAAAAGATTGCGACACATATTAAATAAAAAAGATAAAATATTAAAGATAAGTATTTACACATGTAAAATATCAAATTCACTGTAGAAATCAACTACTTATATTTACAAACTATATTAAAATTAATATGAAAAGTTTACAATGTGCAAATATATATCTAGAGCTTAAATAAAATTGAAAAGATAAATAATATTGTTAGTATATTTTATTTGAACACAAATAAATTAGTTTTACATATGATAAAAGTATTATTATTATTTGTGAGATTAAAGAATGTTAAAAATCTTATAAATAATATATTAGTTTCCAATTATCTTTTATACTTATTAGTTAAGTTTTTAATTAATTTTTACATTAATTAAAATGATTTGACATAATACGCATATTATTTTCGATATTAAAGTTTTATTTATAATCATTAAGGTAAATTCAATACAATGAAGATTGATATCAATATTCTTAATAATGTTTTAAATATTATTTCAATTGTTTTTTATTTTTCTTATCAGTTTTATCGGGTTTAAAATATTGTATTCCAATCTCGCGCGGATCTTTGTATAGTTTATATATAAAGATATGAAATTTTTGAGTTTTTTTGTGTAAATTTCCCTCTCTTTTCAGAAGGAAACAATAACCAAAAACTAAAACGATCTCGTCTTGGATTCACATATGGACTTGTTGAACTGAATAACTTAAGGCCCATTATTATAATTAAGTCGAGCTTAAATGTTTTAAACTTAAATATATCTCTACGCTAACGAAGGATATGAAATATGAAAATATTGATCAAAGAACAATTAAAATATCTAAATATCACTAAAAAAATTTATTTTATAAAATTAGTACACATTTTCAAAAGTCCTACAAATATCATTAAATGTTTTTTCTTATAAATACCATAAATCTTAAACTTTCAAAGTTACACCCTAAACCTTCAAATCTATACCCTATCCCCTTTACAACTATGCCCTAAACACTATATAGCGAACCAAAAAAAAATAAATCTAAAAGCGTTAATATTTTTTTTTGTATATGTGATACTTTTGTAAACTACTGCATTTTGATGGTATTTTTTGTTTAAAAAATATTTTGATAGAATTTTTGTTATAAAAAACTTTGTAAAGGTGTTTTTAAAACAAAAACTGATTTTGGTGGTATTTTAGAAAACTTTTCTATAAAAAACTCAAATTAGAATGAAGAAGAATCCTTGTTTCAAGTCGTCCATTGACTCCGGTTTAGCTTATGCAAACAGAAAAACAATATTTTGGCCCATTCTATAAAAGAAACGAAAGTGAGAGGAAACATACACGTGTAAGGTCAAGATTAGAAGACTAAACGAATGGTTTAGATTAGAAATAGAGCTAATGAAGACATGTGTACGACTAAAAGAAGAGGATTACATCCTTAGTCTTCTACTTTTGCTTAAGTAGGGGAGAAAGAGGCAAAATTGTAAAACAAAATCTAAAGTTTCTACATATCGACAGAAAAGACTATAATTTATTTTATAGTTTTATTAACTGTAATATTATTTTAATAAAGAAATTGTTTTTGTTTTGTAATATAATTTTTTTAATTGTTTTAATTGCTAAATGAAATGGAGAATATCAAAATCCGTTAATAATTTAACAATGTTAACGTTTATGGGTTAATTTTGCAAATAATGTTTTAAACTAATAAAAATAAAACTTTGGGTTTAATTTTGAAACGTGTTTTTCTTTACGCTTTTTTGTTGATATGTCAAAAATTCAGTGCTTTCTTGCAATTTTTCTTTATCGCGTTCGTAAATCAAACAAAATATCAAACATATTCTCTATACTATCTGAATCCATCGTCGTCATCATCACCACTTTCATTTCTATATCGTACGAAAATGGCTTCTCCGCGATATCCAAACGAGGTAAGCCCTGATTTTGTGTTTGATTTTGATTTGTAAGTTTGTCGCATGTATTGGTCTCTCGTGGTGTCTTTACTTTGTGTTTGATTTTGATTTTACATGTAACATATAATATAATGTGCAAGATTTTATTTCCCATGTGGTGTCTTTACATTTATGTTTGATTCGATTTTATAAGTATTATTTGATGTAATGTGCAAGATTTAGGTTCCCTGTATTTGTGTCATGTGTGTTGGTTTGTGTTTGATTTTGATTTTACAAGTATCATATTATTGTAATGTGCAAGATTTTAGGTCCCATGTGTGGTTGGCTTTACATTTATGTTTGATCCAGGGTCAAATTCAAGATGATGAGTTCAACAGAGTTGAATTTACTAAAGAACAAGTGTTGGCATTACTTAGGGACACAACAAAAATTGGAAACTATAACACAAGAGTGAGTTCAAACTGGAACATTTTTTTTATGTTTTGCATCCATGGGTTTGCTTATTATTGTTTTTGCAGGGAAAGATTGAAAGAATGGCTCATATCATCAAAAGGTTAAAGGCTTGTGTCGAGTGGTTCCAACAGGCTGAAGAAACCCATGTACACGAGAAGGAAACTCTGCAAGCTATTGGTTTCCTTCTTACTTGGTTTCACACTAGGATGCCATTGGAGATCATATATGTCTTATGCTTTCTTATTTAGTTGATTCATATATGCTTCTCTCGTTAGTTCGAGCCACAGTCTGTTACCCACTACAGATAATTTGTATTTTTTGTAATATAGGTGACGTCTCTTAAGGAGGATGATGCGTACCACATATTGCAAGTGTACAACTCAAACTTGCAACAATATAACGTCATACTCCAGACTGATCTTGAATCGGTAAGAGATAGGATCACGTGTGCTGAAAGAGAGAAGTAACTTATTCTATAGAATCTTGCTTCAGTAAGTGGTCACAACAAGTCGCTACAGCCAAGTAAGTTTCTATTGTCAATCATAGGCCTAATAGTTGGATGACTGCTTTTATTTTATCTCATTTCGTCTATGTTCTTTTTTCCCTTTCGGGGTCAAGGCTTCACAAGATGGCCCCATAAGACAGAAGCATTTACTGCTTTCAGAAGCTACTAATCTCCAGAGTGAGCAAGATAAGCAAGTTGCACATTCACAAAAGCTGGACGAGGAGGGTTATGGAAAATCATCAGAATCACTAGTGGTTAGTTTCAGGGTTGCATTTTCCCTCATAATTTTTTCTTTTCCGTGGCACGACCAGCTTTAATGTGTGCATTTCAAAAGGAGCGTATACAAATTTTGGAACATCAACTGCTCGAGGGAGAGTCATTGCGGAAGAAGCTACAAAACACCATTCTTGTAAGTAATATTTTCTTTTACCAGTATATGTGTACATCGGGATGTCTTAATATGAGCTAATATAATTGTAAATTCAGGAACTTAAAGGAAACATACGTGTCTTCTGCCGAGCGCGTCCCTTGTTACCAGACGATGCATGACAGCATGAAGCAAGAGTTATAGCCTATCCTACTTCAACAAGTGTTGAATTTGGTTCATAATGGTATGCTTATAGCTCGTCTTTTATACTTACTAGGAGATCACCCGCGTATGCGCGAGTCTTTTTTGTCGGAAAATCTTAATTGTATTCTACTTAATTTTTGACTTACTTAGTTTAATTATCATTTTTGGCCATCGGTTTACGATAGTTAGCATAGTATTGATATAAATCAATATTTTGATAATGGAGGTTATAAATTACTATTAGAAAAATCATTGAAAAATTTATGTTCCAAATTTTTTTGTTTGAGATAATTTATATATTTCAATATTTTTATTTTACTGTAGGATTAATAAATTTTCATAGGGTTTGTTGTTTTATAATATGTAGGTGAGAGATTTTTTGGTTTATGTATTTTGTAAAGGAGATATAATGGATATGTAAAAAAGAGTAATAATGTTTTGTACAATTAATTTTTGTTTTGTAAATTATTTAATTAATTATAAGGTAGCATGCTTATTTGTCAAGTCATGGTGAGTTCCCCTCATCTTTTATATATAGGATTTTGCTTAGAATATTATTCCCATATATATAAATTAATACATTTGTCTTGCTATGTGGTATTCAGGGAACAATTATCCTTTCAGTTTTGACATAGTTTTTAACCATGAAGCTTCGCAGGGAGAGATATTCCTTGAGATATCGGAAATAGTACATAGGGTTTTTGATGGCTATAAGGTATATGTCGACATTAATTTTTCATGAACTGGGGTGTTTTTAGACTCCTCCTTTCAATGCCAAATTTTGAAGTCTAACTCTATTGTTGATGCCTTGTGTCTTATTTTGTGATACAGGTTTGTATATTTACCTATGATCAGACGGGTTCTGGAAAAACCTATACGATGACGGGCAGGCCTGAGAAGCCAGAACAAATTGGACTGATCCCTCGGTCACTTGAACTGGTATTCAAAGCCTGTCAATCACTTGTTGCACAAGGTTGGAAGTATAAGATGCAGGTGCACATTTAACCCCGTAAATGTTGATTGATTCCATTAGAACCATCCCTTTCTCTAATTATGTATTTTGATATTGAAAAATGTAGGTTTCTATGTTGGAGATATTGAGTGAGACCATCCAAGATTTGATTTCCACAAATAGAACAAGTGGTATGCAGTTTGTGCGACCTGATGTAAATGGAAACACCCATGTCAGTGACTTGACCGTCTTAGATGTATGTAGCGTTGAAAAGATTTCCTCACTCTTGTAGCAAGCTAATCAGAGCAGGTTTCTACTTGGAACTTTTGAAGAGTAATAAACAAATAGCTCTCTATCATTTGATTAACCATGGAGTGAATTCATTTTTTTGCAGGTCAGTGGGTAAGACTAACATGAATGAGGAATCATCTAGAAGTCATTTTGTGTTTACTCTGCGGATTTCGGATGTGAGAAAGGTAATAATATCTTTTGCATTTGGAACTCGACCAGATTGCTTTGTTGTCTTGTACACTTTCTTTCCTACTTCGAAGTCCATTTTTTATAAACACGTGTCTCTCTCTTTCTTTTTGTGTGTGGCAGAAAACTGGACAACAGGTATAAGGAGTTCTCAACCTAATCGATCTTGTTGGAAGCGAAAGGGTATCAAAGAGTGGTGCAACCGGAGATCGATTAAAGGAAACACATATTTTTATTTGTTGTTTCAAACATCGTTATCAAGATGTTGGTTTCATCATATCCTTATTGTTCCTTGTTCTACACTTCCACAAGGTATAAACAAAAGTCTATCAGCTTTGAGCGATGTTATATTTGCATTAGCGAAAAAGGAAGATCATGTTCCTTTCAGAAACTCTAAGCTAACATATCTCCTCCAGGTTTGTAAGATCTTGACTACTTGAATTAATTTTCAAACTGTCACCGTATTGATTATGGAGTAACATGTGTTTCATCTTTGAGCAGCCTTGTTTAGAAGGACATTCAAAGACGTTGATGTATGTAAACGTATCACCTGACCCATCTTCTGCTGGAGAATCTCTTTGCTCTCTTCGTTTTGCTGCAAGAGTGAATGCATATGAAGTTAGTAGACTTAAGAAACAAACTTCAATGAATATCCAAGGAGACTAACTTCAAGGAAGCGCAAAGAAGCTCTTTGGCTAGTTTTGAGTTTTCTGCACATAGTTTTCTGATACTTCTCTGTTTCCAAAACTTGATTCCACTTGTGGTAGTTTTTTGTTTCTAATGTGTTTAATTTTCTGTTGCATATACACCAAATACTAACCCCAAGAAGCATTCAAGGCTCAGGAATCCAAGGCTAAATCTTAATCTAGCAATACTTTGCCACCAAAATAAATTGCTTATTACGTTTGCAAATTGCAATGGATCCACAACCACTACTAAAAAAATATCATATAGCCACGGTCGTATCCGTGGCTATAGAAAAAATCCGTGGCTATTTAGCCACGGTTTGCCACGGAATTGTTTAGCTACGAACGTATAGCCACGGATTTAATGCTATAGCCACGGATACGGTCGTGGCTATATGATATTTTTTTAGTAGTGAACCGCATACCATAAAAGCAGAGAAGCGGAAAAGTCAAACCCTGCAACTATAGTCATAATTGGTATGAATAAAACGGGAGATAATCTAGAATATCGGTTTGTAATAATTATTGAGATGATAACTAAGAGGAAAATGAAATTTAGTAAAGCTTTATTAGAGCACAAACTAGAAAAGAATAAAACTTGAGTTAAATATCTCGTACCCTTGTTATTTATACTAAACATATTAGTTTTGTGCTCTAATAAAGCTTTTAATACATATTTTGGACATTAACTTTGGGCTCTAATATTGGAACCAAAGCGTAGAAAACATATACATTGGTTCATTGGTCAAAACATAACTAACTGATCAACCAGATACATGTCAGAAAGCAACAAAAAAACAAGACTATATCCAAAATTGTGATTAGGTGTAGTCATGTACGATGTATACATACCATCTACTAACCAAGGCATGTCTCATTGTTGTCTTGCGGATTATCAGCTTTGTCTTCACACATATGCTCTTGAAATAATACATACAACAATCCGAATGATGAACAAAAGGATAAGAATTAAGAAAGAGTTCTTGTGCTTATTAGTAAAGTTTCTTACCTCGATCATTGATGATGGCTTCTCAATGCCAGTTTCGACAACAGGAGCACCGCATTTCACTATTCTACTCGGAAGACGACCAAACTCCAACCGAAATAGTTGACATACAAATCGAGGTAAGCCTTGTGGGCTCGGCTCGTAAATTCATTTTAGGGGTTCTTAACACAATGTTGAACAATCCCATGACAGTGTTTGAATCTCTTTAAACTTCTTATCAATGGCAGCACAACACAATAACCCTTGAGCTCATTGTTCTCTCAGAAGACCAGAGATCCACATCGGCAAACAAATCTTCATCAATTAAACCATCCATATCCTTGGACAATAATGTCTTTCAATGCTTCTATATAATGCATTATGTTGACCTTTTGTGTTAACAAAAGAATCTATTTTTTCTTTTTGCTTATCATGAATGGTTTTGATTCATCATCATAAACTCGAGATACTGATCATATAACTCCCACTACAACAACCCCCAAACCGTGTCTCTAGCTAAGCTCTAGCACCACCGTCAGATGAATCTCTTCTTTCGACCAAGTTCTTGAACCGTAGATCTCCAGATTCCGATACCAAAGCGTAGATCACATCGTTCATGTGTCCGTTACCTATAACACCCACCATTGTTTTACACCCATTCACTGCCTTACTCCTCTTCAATGATCAAGCAAGATAAAAGAACACATAATTTATATATCAATTTGTCTTTTTAAGTTCACACTCATGTGTGTGGCACTCACGATGTCTCTTTCTTGTATCAATGCTTGTAGAAGAGATGGGTATGAGAAATTTAACTGTTCGGAAAGCTGCAAACTTCCTTGGTTTTACCAGTTTCTTGTTACTGAAGCTCGGATGCGGATATAGGCAGAGGAAGATGTGATTGCAAGAGTAATACCCGTCACGACATTAAGCTTCTCGCTCCATTTCAAAGAGCTCCATGCTCTTTGGAGCCATGAAATATATAAGAGCTATGTACCATTGGTTTTAAAATCAATAATATCTAACTGAATAAGGAAAAACCAAACATTTGGTTAATTAAAAAGATGCTCATAAGAACATTTACTGTTATTTCGATGGGTCGGTCTCCAAAAACTAGCTATGCACCAACTTCCTCAGACGCTAGCTGAGTAGCATGAAACTGCAATAACCACTCGCACAATGTTTTAAGAGAAAACGATGAAGCCGAGACAACAATGTAGACATAGTAAGTACCTCATCATCGAAAGGAAGGTCAGCAACAGAAGATAACTTGGAATCCACAAGGCCAAAGAACTTTGGCCTCCTAATAAACCAAACAATACAAACACACACAACTATCATTTTATCAACATGGAAGCCGTGGTCTTACTCTACGACACTCGAAGTGTACATAATCCCAAACTCTGTACTGCAACATCAACATTTAAATCCCCTTTACAATGTGCAACACGACATCTCAATTTGTGGCAAAACTAATCATAACTCTTCTAGACAGTGAGGTCTCAAGTTGTGGCAAATCTGACCAAAATTTCTTTGAGGAAACATTGAAAATGCTGTCTCAATTTGTGGCAAATCTGACCAAAATTTCTTATAGAAACATCAACAAATTCATCACACAAGACAATGAGGTCTCAGTTTATGGTAAAAATCATCAAACATCACACAATACAACACAATTATGTCTTAATATGTGGCAACTCTGATCAAAATTTCTTGAAAAATTCATCAAATTCAACATAAACCCTAAGAAGAGGGGGTTTTGAAATCAAGCTCTCCTACTACGGCAGACCTTAACAACGACGTTATCTATCTATCGACTCAGGCTCAACGAATTCCGTTCGCCATGAAACTCTGTTTCTGGATCAGAACCTGTGAGGCGTTATCGGAGCTCAGGGAAAGTGCTAGCGATGGCGGCGCGTGAGTCAGACGCGATATCGCCGCAAATATTGGGAAGAAACTTCATTATCTTCATAATCAAAGATTCTTTTTTTTATTTCGGCGAATAAAATTATAAAAAGAAATCGTAATTTGATTGGTTTGGATTTCATTAGGGTGTATTTTTCTTTTATTTAAAAATTAAAAATTGCATATGTTGGAGAATGGTTTATGTTCTTCTCTATGGTCTCAAATAATTTAACCCAAACAATTAACATCAAAATATATTTCACTCACGATTTTATTAAAAAAAACTTTTACTCGGTAAGGTGAATTAAACCCAAATTAACTTTCTCTTTGGTCATCTAAGATTAGTTTGCTTTTATTTTATTTTCTTTTGTGTTTTTTGTTATATTTTTATTAAAAAGTATTGTATCATTTTTATAAAAGTATTTTTATTTTACTATTTATTTTGTATAATGGATTTGAATTTTTATTTGTTATATATCTTTATGTATTTTGATGATTATAATTTTTTTGGTAATTTAATATTTTAATAAATTTTGAGTATTTTTTGGTTTTATCATATACACTTGTATTGTAATGGTGTGTAAAATGTACATATATATTTTAAACTTTCATTAGTTGCTTATATATGTTTAAAGTAAATAATAGATATGCGAATACAAATTCATATGTAGTTTAATATTTGTAAAATATATTGTAACATCACTTTTCAAACGTAGAATATGCATCAATGTTTTTATTGTTCTCTTAAAGATGAAAAATTATTTTCCTAATTATTTTTTCATCTTTTTGTTAATATCACTTTTCAGTTTTAATCCACCATCCAATATTTCTATAGATTTGAAGTAATAGTTTTAGT
This sequence comes from Cochlearia excelsa, assembly GCA_963556525.1. Classification (NCBI taxonomy): domain Eukaryota; kingdom Viridiplantae; phylum Streptophyta; class Magnoliopsida; order Brassicales; family Brassicaceae; genus Cochlearia; species Cochlearia excelsa. Next base: position 387,847 of record CAUVZT010000044.1, read on the forward strand.
TCTCATGAGAGGTTTATGAGAATTGCAAATTATTAATTTTTCGTGTTAATAATATTTTTACTTATGTTAGAATTTTGGATCAACCATCATTTTAATTATATTGAACTTAATCATTAAAATAAATTTTCAATATATGTTTATCACATAATCAAAATAGATGGAAATTTGAAAAATGTTCTCTATTATAGTCCCTAATGCAATGAAAATAATTAATTTGTAGATTATTGTAGTTAGTCGTTAATCTTTATATGTATTAATTTGAAGAGAAATACTTTTCTACAATTGTTAATTTGAATATTTTATAGCGATATATATACACATAAATAAAAAATATTCAACAATTAAAAAGGGAATGTCTTTACAAATTCTAGGTGTAATTGTTAATTAAATTCTATTTATTATGAGAAATAAAATATTATAGTATAACGAACTATTATTCAAAAACTAAAGAATGAGATTATTATGTGTCAAAAATTTAGAAGTTTGAAAGATGATGTGACTTCATGAGAAGAGAGCACATTCTTTTTTATTTATATAGATAGATTTTATATTACCATTGAAATCAAGTTACAAATCTATTACTAATAAAAGTTAAAAGTCATTTAATGTTAAAGCCGTCCGGCGTCCACCTAGGTTTAAAATCAACCACTAATGAGTTAATACATCATCATCTAAATTATTAATAAAAAATGAGTTAATGAAAAAAATATACATAACAAATATTTTTGGAAAACCCCAAAAAGGTACAAAATGATAATGCGTGAAAACTTTCTAAAAGATTAAGGATAAGTTAATTACAAAAATGTAAAACATTCATGTTTAGAAAACTTAAAAAAGTTAAAAATTGTAAAACATGAAATTTTTAAGAAGAATTAAAATAATTTAAATACAAAATTGTAAAACATATATGTTTGGAAAACTCAGAAACAAAATTATTAAATTGTTACCAAATTACAGAATAGCAAAACATACACTTTTAGAAAAACAAAAAATGCGACAATTACAAAACTACGCATTTTAAATTGCATTTTACAACACCACGTCATTTCAAAGCCATTTTTCAAAACTACACCTAACCAAATGGTTGAATTATGTTAAATTTTCTTTTATTCAAAATTTTAGATAACATTTAAAATACTAATTATTTGCTAACAATTTTTATGTTTAAATAATTATAACTAAAAAAATATAAACACTTCAATATATGTTATAAATTGTTTTATATGACATAACATGTAATTCTTGTTGTTCTTAGTTGCAATAACATAACATGTAATTCTTTACAAAACTAAGGTTATTGCCAAAAATGTACTGCTCAAATGTTAATATAGAGATAGGATGAAACATTGACTAACTTTTTGCGCAATGCGCGAGTTCTATCATAGTCTTCCAAACTCTCTAGTGGAGACAAATTCTTTTGATAAACTGATAGAATTTGATAATGCTTCATGGATTTGATAGTTGATGAATATTGCCCTGAATATTTTTCATTGTTGAGGATATGTTGATCATTCTGCTAGGGTTATGTGGGTTATCACTTGGATAAATTGTTAGCATGTGAGAAGAAACTCTATGATGAAGTTAAGGTAATAACTTTAAGTTGGTCGTTTTTCCCAATATATGAAGAGTGAACGATATCTAGTTTAATGCATTATAAAGATAAAGAGTATAAGAAAAAGGTTACTCTTTATCTTCATAATGAATTAAACCAATGGTCGTCTCTTAAACGGGTTTACTTCTTAAACCACAAATATATCGTTGTCATGCAATCGATGGACTCAACAGTTTCAGAAGTACGTTTAAGAGACGACCAATTGTATCTATATCCCAGACAAACTTGTTTCTCTAGTTGAAGGGCAAGTTCACTCCTTTAAACCGTTCTCTTTTGAAGTCCTCTCTAACTTGTGAGATCTGTAAGATGGCAAAGATGTTGAAAAACATGCGCATACACCATGACACATAACTAAAGATCGTTGGAGAACAAAGAACTCAACCTCTTACCTTGTTTCTTCCACGACATCATCAATCATCTTGTTATACTCGTCTGCATAATAAGACACACAAACTCATAAGCTACGAGTAATAATACAATCAAACAAGTGAAAGACAAGAAAAGCATGAATTTACCATAGGTGTAATCAACGGGTATGCGGTTACGACAAGTACGAGTAGTACGGATAGAACGGGTGAAAAAGTCACTAAAAACCATCTCTTGCTTCATTTTCCTTTTCATTGCCCTCTCTTTTTCTGTTCTTTCCAAAGGAATATATAGACATCATAAGAAATATGATGTAGCAGATGTGCACAAGCATTAAGAACAAATTATGGTATAATGTAGCTAACCTTTTGATATTTCTCAACAACAGGTATTGCATCTGTCTCAATCATCTCTCATGTTGCGGCTACATAAGAATTTTTGCTTGATGATAACTCTCTTTACCATTACAACATGTTAATAACTAAATGAGAAAAACAATGACACACAATCAAAAGTCGAAAGCTTACAACGACTCTCTAAAATCCATCAAGATCGAATTGCTTTAGTTTCCCAGCAGATACTAGATTTATATAAATATCCACTCTTTTTTTTGCTTTCGCGCTCTTTGAGATTTTATCGACTCCTCTATACAATTTGTACCCCTGAATGTCGTTGCCGTCAAACATAGAATGAAAAAAGAAATGAAAGTTAATCACACAAAATGTAAAATATAGAGAGAACTAACATGAGATGTAACTACCAGTAAGAAGTCTTCTTTCAATCTCCTCCAAGCTTTCTCTTTCGGAAAGAAGAGCCCAAGACTCCTGCCTTGGCATTTTCTTTGATATAAATACGAGCATCATCTTGCTATACCAACCAAAAAATGCAAATAGTAGTGATCTTGTTTAGGTATGTAACCAAAGTGGCATGCATTGATAACAAACAGAGTTCGACAAACTAAATGAAATGACAATATTACACAAGGTCGAAGCTCGCAAAGTGCCTTCAGAAACCTCAGGCGATCAGTAGGGTCAAGTTCACGGTATTGAGATATCTCCTCCTCCTTATCCAAGACAAGAGAGAAAAAGTTGTCAACAACAAAACTTCAACCTTATATAAAATAGAATCAATAATGCACAGAATCGACATCATTAGGACACTACCGTTTGTTAGTTGTTATAGGAATTTCATCCTTAGCAATATGCAAGAATGGCATTACAAGGAGTCAATTAGTGAAAACCAAAAATTTGTAATCTGATACAAAAGCTTCAAAGAGTTTCATTCTTGCCCTTACCCTTGGCCAACATGGAGTGAGTTTCTTACATAACACAGTGATCCAGACATCTGCATCTTCAAGATATTTGTTTATAGGTGGTATCCTCTGTGGAGTTGACAGTATAAGAAGATACAATAAACATACTTTGTGTTGTTGTACAATATTGATAATGAATAGAACCTATTATCAATCAAATCCAAATAATTTACATAAAAGAAAATCTTGCAATGATATATTGCATTCAATATATATTACTTGGGAGTATAATTACAAACCACATTGAAGAACACAATAACAAACTTTTGTTAATTTTCCACATGTTAAACGATTGGATATGTGAAGAAGGTAAACATTTTTTTTTGCTAAAGAGAATAAGGTAAACATAATTATTAAAATATGTAAATCATTACAAATATCAACATAAGAATTTTGAGATTTAAAAATTCGGAACGGATAAAGGTTTATGATATAAGTATTAAAATTGGAAAACAAAACTGAAAGATTTTTATGAAGATGACATAATATTGTTGATGAAATAATCAGGATTTGAGATTTTATATGAAGTAAAACCGTTAGTAAAACCGTTAGTAAAAGAAATAAGTGGACTGAGTGGAGAATCATGGGAGGAGAGAAAAAAGAAATTAGTTGTTTAATTATTTTTTGAGATTTAAGTGCTTAACCGTAGATAATTTTCTTTTTTGTTTCACTAATTTTTTTTTACGTTATAAAACACAAACCACGTGGCATAATTTGATTGACCATGTGACTTGTGCTTTATAATATAAAGGATTTTATAAATTCACAAGCCACTTTAAAAAAAATACAGTGTTATTTATTGATTTTAAAATTCATGTTCAAATCTTGTGTTCAAATTCATGGTTATATAATTTTAAAATCTATAACACAGTCAAGTGGTATTCAATGATTAGGATTTATACATGGACTAGTGTTTTGACTCCGGGAATGCTTTTTCTTGTTGTTATCTTATGTTTACTCATGAAACCATAATAAACTGTGATTAGAAATAAGTTATACATGTAACTAAAATCAATGTACTTTCAAATATTAGTAATTGATATAAAATGATTGCTTTTGAATTACGTAGCCAAGGAGAAACATAAATACCCTTTCTAGGTGTATGTATCCCACAATTATTCTCATAACCAATATTCGTGTTGTGGTTGAGCTATTGGAACAATGTTTTGCTTCTCAATTCCAAATTTTACATCCATTTAACTTTTTGTTACACATGGCAAGTTGTTGACGAATCGAGGACATATATTCTTTTTTTTTTGTAATGTAAGACTTTTATTACCAACAAAAGAAAAGATTAACAAAGTGTTGCAAATTAAGTAAATATGTTGTTATACCTTATTTTTTTGGCAGTAAGGTGCTCATTGAATGTGTTCAGCGATCAAATGTTGTTCGTTTTTTCTGCCGCAACCTGTTAGTCGTTGGCGAATGCGGCTTCAAATTTTTGAACGCTGAAAATTTAGCGTTGCGCCCAAATATTTGCGGTCAAAAAGATAAAACATGAAAATGACAAACCTACCCTCGAGATCACACAAACCTAACTCTCGTAACTTCTCTTCTCTTCACCGTAGACTGAGATTTCTTAGACGAAGAGTGTGATTACCTCTTCAAGCTCGTGTTGATCGGAGACTCAGGCGTCGACAAATCGAAATTGCTCTTGAGGTGTCGTTGGTTACCTTCTCCTCTCTTTGTTTCATTTTCCTTTGTTGATTACAATCATGGTATCTTTGAATATATAGTTTCATCACAAATATGGAGATTGGTCTTGCTCTTGTATGTACTTGTTTGATTGAGTTAGTTAGTTGATTTATATATATATACAGTGTGTTTATCTCTAATACTAATGATTTGGGTCAAAAGCTACGTATTATTATAGTGTGTTTATCTCTAATACTCATGATTTGGCTCAAAATCGACATATTATTATAGTTTGTTTATTTCTAATACTCATTATTTGAATCTACAGTTTGATGTGTTGGCAAATAGTAGAGGTTCATCATGGTAGTGGTAAATTTTCAATTTTTACCGCATTAAAAGATTTAAAGCATGTAAAAACTATTATGTTTCACTCATATGAACTAATCAAAAACATGTGATCCTTTTTTGCTCTCTTTTGTATACCGAAGTTGCCATGAAAGCATACTAATAGTTTATTTTGGTTTAGCATCGTAGTTGTAAATTTGCAAAAGTTATATCTTGATCATGCAAAAAACATAGTAAAAGATTCAAACCATGTAAAAAACTAATGAAGAACATGTGATTCGTTTTTGCTCTCTTTTTGTATGTTAGTTTTAGAAACTATTCTTG